>JADLSH010000172.1:0-600000 GCA_016169945.1 Trachythela sp. YZ-2020
GTTCACTTAAACTAATTAGTTATATTACTACTATATTTGCATGAATTGAAGTGACACAACTGGCCATAAGCTTTAATAGTAGATGTATGAGAACTGCCTTGTTTGGAGACATCTGCACCTTCATTGTGTGCCTTCCTGATGGGAACTGATGGAACAAGATGGAAATTATCCACCCTGTTCCTCATTCACTCAGTACATTTACTATTATCAGAATTGGATCTCCATCAAATACTCCTCTTCACAGTTGGTGCACCCACTCTCATTAAATGTAATACTACAATCATCGCACATACATATTTGCATGTTTACAATTTTAATAATAAATATTAATCAACCTTTTATTGCAACGAATTGTTACTAAGCATCAGATTGGCTGTTTAAAATAGAATTATATAATGCAAAAATATGTAGGTTTGGTCCTAGAAAGGGCGGTGTTAAGTAAAGCGATCGATACAAAATTTTTGATGCAGAGTTTGCTGAGATGCGTAATAAAATGGTTGCCACACTAATACTACATTATACTTATGTCACCTATGGTCCAGTTCGAAAAACATTGCATGGCCTCTCCCTCGCTTTCTTGCCTGTGGTCCCTTTGCATTTGAAACCTGGTTTACAGAGGTTATACAGTAATTACTGTAAAAGAATTTAAGGTTTTTAACCACTTCCCAAGCATTTGGAATGGTTTTGAAGCAAATTCTTGAAAAACAAAAGTTGAAACCAAAGGGGAAACCACAGGACCTCTGAGTTGCTATGGTGCCTCCCTATGCATTTGAGTGAACATTTTTCATTTATAACATGTTTTTATGAGTTGAATGTCGGCCATGTGGGATCACATGACCAAGGGGGTCACCACATGGCCTCGCAGTTGCTGTGTAGTGGTCCCTCTCTTCTTGCATTTGAGTAGAAAATGCTTATAACATGTTTTTTTTATTTATTGAAATACAAGAACAGTAACTCAGAATAACATTTTGTTATTTTATTGAATCGGTACGTTTCGACTAGATTGTAGTCATCATCAGGATTAGTGTAAAATTACAAGTGCAAGTATTTATATAGTGAAGAAAGCGGAGCTCTGTGACATTGAAATATGATAAGTTAAAAATACAATGAGAACTTCCACGTTTTGAGCGAAGGCCCTTCATTTGGAATTTAGTAGAATGGGTCGGGGAAAAACATGTGCTTTTATAGTGAATACAAAAGCGATCACATGATAAAAAATAAACCAAAAATAAACCAGATCTTCGAGCAATACACTGATCCCATACCTGATTACCTTGGTAGGTACATTGATGACTGTCTCGGCACAGCATCATTTTCATATCTTGAAAAAACGGTTCCTGGAAACATTTCTCCATTTTTCACCAATAATCCCTTAGTCTCGCTTTATTATAGTAAAAATATCTGTGAAATCTCAGTCCACAGCTCTCACCACAGGACCTCGGCCATCACCTAATGGCATCGCTTGTGTAGTGAAGCTGTGTAAACCAATCAGATGGATTTAATCAAAACTAAACTACTACTAACAAAATATGGAATACCTATCACAGCACACATTTGCCACATAGTAGCAGCGAACAAAGATATGAAAGTAAGAAAAACAAATAAAGGAACAAAATGTTGGAGGGAGGTAGGTGTGAGGGAGTTCTGCACAGTGCAGGCGCAAACAAATAAATTAAATACCAAAGAGAGAGCGCTCAGTAATACCGAGAAGGCAAATAGTACCAAGTTGGGAAGCTCAAGACACATATTCGCCCCATAAGTAGTGAAAGAACAAAGACAATAAAAGTAAGAAAACAGAGTGGAATAGGAACAAAATATTAGAGGAGGTGGAGATGAGACTTTGTTTACTTGCAGGCATAAACAACAGGGAGTTAAATGTAAGGGAGGCGCTCATTAATGCCGAGGACGAGTGGTGCCAAGTTAAATGAGATCTCACAATCTTGGCTGAATACTGTATTTCATTACTACCAGAAATGATGACTCAGAAGCTCAAACTTTGAAATGTCCCTGGCAACCAGGTTGTTTGCAGCCAGAGCAACAGGTTGTTTTTACTATAAACAATGATGTAAACTGTTGCCAGATTATTGGTGAACATGGCAGCCATGTCACACTGATTTTCCAAGATATGAAAAAGGATGCTGTGTCCCAGTTCGTAACTTTCACGTAATGATTAGCTACCAAGGTAAGCTCAAGGCATGGATCAGTGTATTTGCTTCCCTAAGATCTGGGCACCTTTTCCACAAAACCAACGAATAAATTGGCACACTAGTTGGGACCTCTATTTTATGGTGCCAATGCTACATCTCACCTCCTTGTTAATATTCAGTTCTATTTGGTTTCATGGCTACATTCCTTGGTTACTCCATGGTTAATGTTCGCTGACGGCTTATCATGCTGGAAAGCAGATCTTTGTAGCCATGTGAAAATTTCAGATCTTTGAGCAATAGTTTGTTTTGCGATTAAATCCATACCTGATTGCTGATTATACCTTTAAAGCGCTCACGGCAGACATTGACGCTTTCTTTCTTGTCTCAGCAAAAGAACATCATTTTCTATGCTGGATCTTAACGAGGTCTCCTAATATCTATGGTTTTTCCCACCATTCTTACAACACAGTCTGCAGAAGGACGGGCCTCCTAGTCTCGCTCTCTTGGGAGATACGTAAAAATATCTGTGAATTTTCTCATAGTTTTCCACAGCTCTCAATCGTCGTATTTGCCAGGACTTGCGCCATCACCCTCGGCATGGCACGCGTTCGAGATATCCTTGGCTTGGTGTGAAGCTGCTTGCATAAAACCTGTAAATTGAAGTATACAGATTCTTCCACTACAATTTCCATGCCCAAAAATCTAAGTACTTTCACCATTACATTACCATTTCAAAGGGTGGACATGCTTGGAATTGCTTTTCGCCCTCATCTGCCAGGCATCTACTGAACATTATTGCTGACAGTAGAAATTATTTTGTTTGATCACATTGGTCCCAGAAAGAAAGAAATTTTTTCCAGGCCTGCCCAAAGGAAAGTTAATCACATGGCACATAAAATCAATCCTCTTCTAGTGATTTCCCGATAATAACATAGTTTTGTGGGATGAAAAGGACAGAAGAAAATACATGTACTTGCTTTGTACTTGGAAATGTGTTTTGAACAAATGATTGCTCCAGGAATTTAACCTGGAAACCATTAATTACAGGTTCCAAACAGGGCAATTATTGTAGTAAAATTGTAGCTGTGGAAGAGAATGCAAAATTGCTCTATGTCTAGGTTGATAGGTTTGAATGATATTTGCTTAAATGCTTTTTCATCATATTTATAAAACTTTATTCATTCATCTACAATATATTTGTTTGTAAGATTGAATACAGTCGAACCTCTATTAAGCGGCCACCCTCGGGGATCGGCTTTGTACGCTTAATAGAGTGTGTGGCTGCTAAATAGAGGCACGCAATACCAGGCCTTGGCGTGGTCAAATGTCTATTTATTCAATCATAAATCACCGATGACAGTGGCTGGGCAGATTTTTAGAAAAGATCAAGAAGTAATTGTTAACAAAAAAGAGCTTTTCAAACTTGGTCCAAGAACCACACAAAGTGGTAGCAAAAAGACTAACAACTTAAATTTGGAAAAGTAAATATGTCTGACCATAATGTTTACTATTAGCAGTCTATGTTACTTAAAATAGTCTCCAATCTGCATTTAATGCCAAGTGGCATTGAGTTTCAAAAGCACAGAGCAAATCATTTGTCTTAGATATTGACGGAGCTAGCCTCGTTATCCGTTATAAATTGCACTTCGCGCAGATCCTCAGCATGCCCAATTGCCCGTCAACGACTCCAGTTCAGGTTCTTGTAAATTTCGTCATATTCGTCATCGCTACTGAGTTCGCTGTACTTCCGACGAAGCGGATAAATCACAAGATTGTCTCCCAGCAATTCCGCGAACAACTTCCTCCAGTTCGGCCTGGGGAATTGTCGATGTAGCCAGGACAAATCCTGGCATCGTCTTCGGTCGATAAGGGACTCTTCTGCAGTACAAGGCACCCCCTGAATCTGCCTTCAGAAGTTCCTGAAGATCTTGTGCTCCTCTTCCTTCAAAGCGGGATCGTCTTCGATAGTAGCGATTTTTGCGGAGGACAATCCTGTCTTCTTTAGCGCCATCTTTTGGATTGTATCAGTGCAGACACTCGTCCCAAGCCTGTTTCCCATTTCTCCGATGGACATAAGAAGATCTTCACAGATTTCACAATGTCGCTCGCACTCTGACCTGCCGACTTCACCCACATAGCGAAGCAATCGCTTTTTTGTGTACTTAATCCTCCAGTTGCGCAATGATACCAGCGTCCAGTGGTTGAGTCTGGATGTGGTATTTTGGCAAAAACAATAATGTTTATGTTCGAAAAGCGTCCAAGCTTTGTGGATGACAAGGGCATTATCCATAAACAGCAAAATACGTTCGTTCTTCGCTTCAATTGACGATTAAGTTTGACAAAACTTCACAGTCATAATACCCAGGTTCATCCAGGCTTTGGCATTTGAAAAATAAAGCTGCATTTGGGACGACGCTTGTTGTCCTTAAATGCTTGGAAGCATCGCAGGTTTTTTGCAGACTTCGATAACAATGGGATCTTTCCTATCCCCTGCGGCATTAACAAAAATGCCTACGGGATGTGCGTGCAGTATCTTTGCGTTTTTGCTGCCATCGCATTCTTTTTCTCCCTTCTTTTCGCTGAGAGTCTTCCTCAGTAAAGACGACCACGCCAAAACTTCCAGTTTCTCATCCATGTTCCACACATCTTCTTCCTTCCATCCTCTGCGATTCTGCCCTTCACTCCAGCTTTAACTGGTTTCCCCGGTCTCACGCCTCCCTCTTCGCCTGCCACGGTCACATTGGGTGCATATGTTATGTTGTTTTCAAATTTTTTTCCAGCCAACCATTTGATGCTGTAAAACCCATCATTTCTAGCTTCTTTCTGCTATTACTAGGCTCTCTTCTTGAAGCATTGGTCCGAAACTGGTATGCTAGGGAGTTTCTGGCTAATACGTGGTGTACCACTCCCACACGGGGTGGTTTGTCTACATCCGAATATTTGGCTGTGCGCTGTCGCTTTGCTGACTCTCGTTCATCAGTGCTTTCGCAGCAAAAGCTAGCAGATGCCTTGTTTTTATGATGGTTTGGACCTGTGTTCTTCCAGCTTCCTGAAAGTGTTCATATTTTTCTGCCTCCGAGATCAGGAAGATCTTTTTGTGGTAACCTTGATTACGGCAACTTTTTTTCAGACAGGTCAAGACATTTGCGCTTTGTTCGTGGCGCTACAGCGATCGTTGGACGTATACAAAGCATTGTGGTCGGTCTTCAGCTTTGTTTTAACACCAGCCATATGTTGCCTGTTCTTTATGTTCTCGGTTGCATTTTTGTAAGAATGACAAAAAGGACACACTTCTGGTTTCAAATGCTTTCCAACCAGGTGCCCTTCAGGGAGGCAGTGGAACAGGTAGCTGACCTGTTACATACAGCTTTTCTGGCAACTCAAACATTCCGTAATTTGTTTCACTACCACACGTTTGACAGCAAAATGCGGTACTTCGTCAACTCAGACATTTCCACCTTCTTCGAATACCTTACATTGTTATGGCGCTTTACCTCTCCCAACTGCAATGCTACACTTTACCGCTCGGCTAATCTGTATACGCCTTAATTTTGCAGCTAAAAGATCAGAAAATATAGCATAGAAAATGTCCTCACGGAAACATTTAAAGTAATTTTTCATTTATCAGAGTGTTATTTATGTTATGGACATCTGCGCCAAATCGTTGAAGAAGAAATATGATCTTAAGCGTAGTGAGAACCAAGTAACAAAGAGGACTCTAATGTTGTGGCAGTTGTTCGCGAAAGCTTGCACGAAATGGACGAAAATCTTAGTCTTAGATCAGTTCAACGTGCAATGCGACGTCGTCATGATATATATCTACCGAAAAACGATACTGCATCCGAATGAAATGAAGCGAGGACTTCGAAATCATTGATTATGTTCCGCAAATTAATGGCAATCTGCTTTACAAAGTTTCTTAAACGAGCGGCGAACTCGCCAAAGCAGTGGTCAAAGGGAACGCGTGTGAACAGAGGTATGGTTGTGGTTTGGAAATTCTCGTGAATTTCATTTACAGGAGATGCCTTTTCAATCAGTTACAAAGAAAGTTAAAAAGGAGTGGATTTGAGTAAGGAAGTAATATGAGTTGCTTTCTATGCAACGCAAACACCAGACACTTTTGTTGCTGGACAATGCTTTGAATTTAATGTGACCTGTAAAGTTGAGCGAGGTGTCATGGCATGTGTTGAACATTAGTTTTAAGTGTTATTATAAATGAAGCAAATTATTAAAACATTAGCTCAACTTCTTTAGTGTGCAAGCGGCTGTTTAATAGAGGTAATAACTTATGACAAAAACATCATTTGGACTCGCTCATAGGCGGCCGTGTCGTTTAATGGAGGTGGCTGCTTAATAGGAGGGATATTTTGTAGTACTCGTATTACAAATATTTTGGGATCTTGATGCGGCCGTTTACTGAGGGTGGCCGCTAATAAGAGAGGCCGCTTAACAGAGTGTCTGACTGTAGTATGTAGCCTGAAAGCATTTATGTTCATCCGTGACTGTCAATCAATGATTTATCATTTAACCCATCAACTGGCAGTATTCTACCACTGAGGAGTAAAATGGTCTGGTGTAAGAGAGTTTAATGCTAAAGTAGGGTGCATATGGGTGCATTGCCAGCTAACGAGTTAATAGTATATTGCATATATGTAACTTCCCATTACCTTTTGTGATTGTTGTGTGAGTATAAAGCAAGTACATGTCATTCTTTTAGTTCATATATACCTTGGCAGAGGTTACCAATTGACCAAGCAGAGCATTTTAACATTTGCATTGGCTCTGGACCAATCATATTATGTGAATTTGTGACCACTGCTGGACATGTTGTAAATTTCAGTAAAAACATAAGGTCTCATTGAATAATGCCTTGGGGGTCAGAATTTTTAACAAATCACACATGTTCGCCCTATCTTTTCTGAAATATGCTTATGTTGCATGAATTCTAGTCATTAGATAAAGTAGTTAGAATATATGATACCTTATATAGAATATCCTTACTAATTGGAGAGAAATTCATGCACATTAACCCCATTAACATGCAAGACCTTCCCTTGACAAGTAAAATCATCTGGAGTTAGACACAGTACAGGGTGTGTTTGGGCATATGGCAGCTCAATGGGTTAATTAAATGGTTAAATTACCCCCTTGCCCAATTCCCTCAATTGGTATAAATCTTTTAAAGCTAACCTTGAATAACGTATTAAAACCTATTAGATCAGTGATTAAAACTTGCCATTCTTTTGCTTTAATTAGGATTCATGTTCGCCATGAATGCCGTACATTGATGCCATATACAACTTCAGTTTGGATACAATGCAAGAAATATAATAGACCTTTTCTTGGAATGAACTGTGAAATTCTATGCTGAAGAAAGGAGACCTTGTCAGGTTAGAATATTGCTTGTGCTTTAACTGGCAGTAACAGGCTACCAATGATGAGTGAAATCGTCCGGTATTTGACAAAGTCAAATTGTTTGGCCTCTCTCATCAGTTTGTGTGAATTTGTGACCGCCAGTGGTAGATTTATAGGGGGTGTGCACCCCTGTTCGCCAAGGCCAACAGGAGTGCAAGGGGGGGGGGGGGTGCATATAGACCACTTTCATAATTCAGATGAGTTTAAATATTATTTTATGTGCATCTTAATAAGCCTCATTGACATCGTTCAGGTTAATAAATTGTATTCAATTTCAGTCACAGAAACGAGGCTGATAAGGCTTATTAAAGGTACATTTATTAGACCTAACCGGAACAGCTACAAAAAATGCAACTATAGGTCCCTGGCAGGAATCGAACCTGCGGCCCTGCGATTCCGGTGCAGCGCTCTAACCAACTGAGCTACAGAGTCCAGTTGTCGAGCTCTAACCACAAGTTCATGTATATATACTAGGGTACTGCCAAGTTAAGTTGTGGGTAAATATCAAGATTTTGGTGGCATCTCACTCGATTGAATAATAATTGAAAGGTTTTGTAGATGGGAAAGTATTGAGTGAAAATTGTAGACCAGGAACAGCTACGAAAAGTGCAACTATAGGTCCCTGGCGCTCTAACCAACTGAACTATAGAGTCCAGTTTCCCGAGCTCTAACCACAAGTTCATGTATATATACTAGGGGGTACTGCCATGTTAAGTTGTGGGTAAATATCTAAATTTTGTTGGCATCTCACTCAATTGAATAATAATTTAAGGGTTTTGTAGATGGAAAATTATTGAGTGAAAGGTATATATATTATTATTATAATTTACACTCAATAATTTTCCATCTACAAAACTCTTCAATTATTAATTAAATCTAGTGAGATGCCACCAAAATCTTGATATTTACCCACAACTTAACTTGGCAGTACCCTAGTATATACATGAACTTGTGGTTAGAGCTCGACAACTGGACTCTGTAGCTCAGTTGGTCAGAGCGCCAAGCAGTTCCTGGTTAGGTCTAATAAATGTATATAATTTTCACTCAATAATTTTCCATCAACAAAACCTTTCAATTATTAAAGGTACGTTCACACACAGCAATTTGTCGGGCAGATTTTAGGTTTTGCTGAATGTTAATGACGAATATTTTCAGTTGATGATGCAACTTGACGTATGCCGAAAAATGTGACGGTGTATTTATAAATGTTAATTTTCATCTGATCGACAAATCGCAACGTGAGGTGAACGATGAATCGCAAAAGAATATTTATAAACTCATCTGAATTATGAAAAGGTCTATTTTAGCCATTTTTGCCATTTTTTGAAGTTGAAATGGCGAAAAAGTAAAGTTTTTTTCGTCGAAAAATGTTATTAGCCAAAAATCTGAATGTTGAAGCCTTTCTTTTTTTAGCCATTTTCGGCCATTTTGAGTTTTGAAAAAAAGAAATGGCGAAAAAAGTAAAGGGGTTAGCCTTAACTTTTCGTCGAAAAATGTTAAGGGGTTAGCCTTTGCTTTTTAGCCATTTTCGCCATTTTTGAGTTTTTGAAAGTGGCCGAAAATGGCGAAAAAGTAAAGGGTTAGCCTTAACTTTTCGTCGAAAAAATGTGATAAGTTAGCCTTTACTTTTTAGCCATTTTCGGCCATTTTTGAGTTTTTGAAAAAGTGGCGAAAATGGCGAAAAAGTAAAGGGTTATTAACTTTTCGTCGAAAAATGTGAAGGGTTAGCCTTTACTTTTTAGCCATTTTCGGCCATTTTTTGATTTTTTGAAAAAGTGGCCGAAAATGGAGAAAAAGTAAAGTTAGCCTTAACTTTTCGTCGAAAAATGTCAAGTTAGCCTTTACTTTTTAGCCATTTTCGGCCATTTTTGAGTTTTGAAAAAGTGGCCGAAATGGCGAAAAGTAAGAGTTAATTTAACTTTTCGTCGAAAAAATGTTAAGGGGTTAGCCTTTACTTTTAGCCATTTTGCCATTTTTGAGTTTTGAAAAGTGGCCGAAAATGGCGAAAAAGTAAAGGGGTTAGCCTTAACTTTTCGTCGAAAAATGTTGAGGTTAGCCTTTACTTTTTAGCCATTTTCGGCCATTTTTTGAGTTTTTGAAAAGTGGCCGAAAATGGCGAAAAAGTAAAGGGGTTAGCCTTAACTTTTCGTCGAAAAAAATGTTGAGTTAGCCTTTACTTTTTTAGCCATTTTCGGCCATTTTTGAGTTTTTGAAAAGTGGCCGAAAATGGCGAAAAAGTAAAGGGGTTAGCCTTAACTTTTCGTCGAAAAAATGTTAAGGGTTAGCCTTACTTTTTAGCCATTTTTAGCCATTTTTTGAGTTTTTGAAAAGTGGCGAAAAGTAAAGGTTAGCCTTAACTTTTCGTCGAAAAATGTCATAAGGTTAGCCTTACTTTTTAGCCATTTTCGGCCATTTTTGAGTTTTTGAAAAGTGGCCGAAAATGGCGAAAAAGTAAAGGTTAGCCTTAACTTTTCGTCGAAAATGTGAAGGTTAGCCTTTACTTTTAGCCATTTTCGGCCATTTTTGAGTTTTGAAAAGTGGCGAAAATGGCGAAAAGTAAAGGGGTTAGCCTTAACTTTTCGTCGAAAAATGTCAAGGGGTTAGCCTTTACTTTTAGCCATTTTCGGCCATTTTTGAGTTTTGAAAAAGTGGCCGAAAATGGCGAAAAAGTAAAGGGGTTAGCCTTAACTTTCGTCGAAAAAATGTCAAGGGGTTAGCCTTTACTTTCCATTTTCGGCCATTTTTGAGTTTTTGAAAAAGTGGCCGAAAATGGCGAAAAAGTAAAAGGGGTTAGCCTTAACTTTTCGTCGAAAAAATGTCAAAGGGTTAGCCTTTACTTTTAATATTTTGGCCATTTTTTGAGTTTTGAAAAAGTGGCCGAAAATGGCGAAAAAGTAAGGGGTTAGCCTTAACTTTCGTCGAAAATGTTAGGGTTAGCCTTTACTTTTTAGCCATTTTCGGCCATTTTTGAGTTTTTTGAAAGTGGTCGAAAATGGCGAAAAAAGGAGGGTTAGCCTTAACTTTCGTCGAAAAATGTTAAGGGGTTAGCCTTTACTTTTTAGCCATTTTCGGCCATTTTTTGAGTTTTGGAAAAAGTGGCCGAAAATGGCGAAAAAGTAAAGGGTTAGCCTTAACTTTTCGTCGAAAAATGTTAAGGGTTAGCCTTTTTACTTTTAGCCATTTTCACCATTTTTTGAGTTTTTGAAAAGTGGTTTGAAAATGGCGAAAAGTAAAGGGTTAGCCTTAACTTTTCGTCGAAAAATGTCAAGGGTTAGCTTTACTTTTTAGCCATTTTCGGCCATTTTTGAGTTTTGAAAAAGTGGCCGAAAATGGCGAAAAGTAAAGGGGTTAGCCTTAACTTTTCGTCGAAAAAATGTTAAGTTAGCCTTTACTTTTAGCCATTTTCGGCCATTTTTTGAGTTTTTTGAAAGTGGCTGAAAATGGCGAAAAGTAAAGGTTAGCCTTAACTTTTCGTCGAAAAAATGTTAAGGGGTTAGCCTTTACTTTTTAGCCATTTTCGGCCATTTTTTGAGTTTTTGAAAAAGTGGCTGAAAATGGCCAAAAAGTAAAGGGTTAGCCTTAACTTTTCGTCGAAAAATGTTAAGGTTAGCCTTTTTTAGCCATTTTCGGCCATTTTGAGTTTTTGAAGTGGCCGAAAATGGCGAAAAGTAAAGGGGTTAGCCTTAACTTTTCGTCGAAAAATGTGAAGGTTAGCCTTTACTTTTTAGCCATTTTCGGCCATTTTTGAGTTTTTGTGAAAAAGTGGCCGAAAATGGCGAAAAAGTAAAGGGTTAGCCTTAACTTTTCGTCGAAAAATGTTAAGGGGTTAGCCTTTACTTTTTAGCCATTTTTCGGCCATTTTTTGAGTTTTTGAAGTGGCCGAAAATGGCGAAAAGTAAAGGTTAGCCTTTAACTTTTCGTCGAAAAATGTCAAGTTAGCCTTTACTTTTAGCCATTTTTCGGCCATTTTTGAGTTTTTGAAAAAGTGGTTGAAATGGCGAAAAGGTATAAGTTAGCCTTAACTTTTCGTCGAAAAAATGTTAAGGGTTAGCCTTTACTTTTTAGCCATTTTCGGCCATTTTTGAGTTTTTGAAAAAGTGGCTGAAAATGGCGAAAAGTAAAGGGGTTAGCCTTAACTTTTCGTCGAAAAATGTCAAGGTTAGCCTTACTTTTAAGCCATTTTCGGCCATTTTTTGAGTTTTTGAAAGTGGCCGAAAATGGCGAAAAAGTAAAGGGTTAGCCTTAACTTTTCGTCGAAAAATGTGAAGGTTAGCCTTTACTTTTTAGCCATTTTTCGGCCATTTTTGAGTTTTTGAAAAAGTGGCCGAAAATGGCGAAAAAGTAAAGGTTAGCCTTAACTTTTCGTCGAAAAATGTGAAGGGTTAGCCTTTACTTTTAGCCATTTTCGGCCATTTTTTGAGTTTTTGAAAAGTAATGAAAATGGCGAAAAAGTAAAGGGGTTAGCCTTAACTTTTCGTCGAAAAAATGTCAAGGTTAGCCTTTACTTTTAGCCATTTTCGGCCATTTTGAGTTTTTGAAAAAGTGGCTGAAAATGGCGAAAAAGTAAAGGGGTTAGCCTTAACTTTTCGTCGAAAAATGTGAAGGGTTAGCCTTTACTTTTCAGCCATTTTCGGCCATTTTTTGAGTTTTTGAAATCGTGGCCGAAAATGGCCAAAAAGTAAAGGGGTTAGCCTTAAATTTGCGTCGACAGCATGTCAAGGGGTTAGCCTTTACTTTTCAGCCATTTTCGGCCATTTTGAGTTTTTGAAAAGTGGCCGAAAATGGCGAAAAGTAAAGGGGTTAGCCTTAACTTTTCGTCGAAAAAATGTCAAGTGGTTAGCCTTTACTTTTTAGCCATTTTCGGCCATTTTTTGAGTTTTTGAAAAAGTGGCCGAAAATGGCGAAAAGTAAAGGGGTTAGCCTTAACTTTTCGTGGAAAAAATGTTAAGGGGTTAGCCTTTACTTTTTAACCATTTTCGGCCACTTTCTGAGTTTTTGAAAAAGTGGCCGAAAATGGCCAAAAGTAAACGGGTTAGCCTTAACTTTTCGTCGAAAAAATGTCAAGGGTTAGCCTTTACTTTTTAGCCATTTTCGGCCATTTTTTGAGTTTTTGAAAAAGTGGCTGAAAATGGCGAAAAGTAAAGGGGTTAGCCTTAACTTTTCGTCGAAAAATGTTAAGGGGTTAGCCTTTACTTTTAGCCATTTTCGGCCATTTTTTGAGTTTTTGAAAAGTGGCCGAAAATGGCGAAAAGTAAAGGGGTTAGCCTTAACTTTTCGTCGAAAAAATGTCAAGGGTTAGCCTTTACTTTTTAGCCATTTTCGGCCATTTTGAGTTTTTGAAAAGTGGAAAATGGCGAAAAAGTAAAGGGGTTAGCCTTAACTTTCGTCGAAAAAATGTGAAGGTTAGCCTTTACTTTTTAGCCATTTTCGGCCATTTTTTGAGTTTTTGAAAAAGTGGAAATGGCGAAAAGTAAAAGGGTTAGCCTTAACTTTTCGTCGAAAAATGTCAAGGGTTAGCCTTTACTTTTTAGCCATTTTCGGCCATTTTTTGGGTTTTTGAAAAAGTGGTCGAAAATGGCCAAAAAGTAAAGGGGTTAGCCTTAACTTTTCGTCGAAAAATGTCAAAGGGGTTAGCCTTTACTTTTAACCATTTTCGGCCATTTTTTGAGTTTTTGAAAAAGTGGCTGAAAATGGCCAAAAAGTAAAGGGGTTAGCCTTAACTTTTCGTCGAAAAAATGTGAGATGGTTAGCCTTTACTTTTAAGCCATTTTCGGCCATTTTTTGAGTTTTTGAAAGTGGCCGAAAATGGCGAAAAGTAAAGTTAGTTTTAACTTTTCGTCGAAAAAATGTTATGTTAGCCTTTATTTTTAGCCATTTTCGCCATTTTTGAGTTTTGAAAAAGTGGCCGAAAATGGCGAAAAAGTAAAGTTAGCCTTAACTTTTCGTCGAAAAATGTCAAGGGGTTAGCCTTTACTTAGCCATTTTCGGCCATTTTGAGTTTTTGAAAAAGTGGCCGAAAATGGCGAAAAAGTAAAGGTTAGCCTTAACTTTCGTCGAAAAATGTTATAAGTTAGCCTTTACTTTTAGCCATTTTCGGCCATTTTTGAGTTTTTGAAAAGTGGCCGAAAATGGCGAAAAAGTAAAGGGGTTAGCCTTAACTTTTCGTCGAAAAATGTTAAGGTTAGCCTTTACTTTTTAGCCATTTTCGGCCATTTTTTGAGTTTTTGAAAAGTGGCTGAAAATGGCGAAAAAGTAAAGGTTAGCCTTTAACTTTTCGTCGAAAAATGTCAAGGTTAGCCTTTACTTTTTAGCCATTTTCGGCCATTTTTTGAGTTTTTGAAAAAGTGGCCGAAAATGGCGAAAAAGTAAAGGGGTTAGCCTTAACTTTACGTCGAAAAAATGTTAAGGGGTTAGCCTTTACTTTTAGCCATTTTCGGCCATTTTTTGAGTTTTGGAAAAAGTGGCCGAAAATGGCGAAAAAGTAAAGGGGTTAGCCTTAACTTTTCGTCGAAAAGTTAAGGCTAACCCCTTTACTTTTTAGCCATTTTCGGCCATTTTTTGAGTTTTGGAAAAAGTGGCCGAAAATGGCGAAAAAGTAAAGGGTTAGCCTTAACTTTTCGTCGAAAAAATGTCAAGGGTTAGCTTTACTTTTTAGCCATTTTCGGCCATTTTTTGAGTTTTTGAAAAGTGGCCGAAAATGGCGAAAAGTAAAGGGGTTAGCCTTAACTTTTCGTCGAAAAATGTGAAGGTTAGCCTTTACTTTTTAGCCATTTTCGGCCATTTTGAGTTTTTGAAAAGTGGCCGAAAATGGCGAAAAGTAAAGGGGTTAGCCTTAACTTTTCGTCGAAAAATGTCAAGGGGTTAGCCTTTACTTTTTAGCCATTTTCGGCCATTTTTGAGTTTTTGAAAAAGTGGCCGAAAATGGCGAAAAAGTAAAGGGGTTAGCCTTAACTTTTCGTCGAAAAATGTTAAAGGGTTAGCCTTTACTTTAGCCATTTTCGGCCATTTTTGAGTTTTTGAAAAAGTGGCCGAAAATGGCGAAAAAGTAAAGGGGTTAGCCTTAACTTTCGTCGAAAAAATGTGAAGGTTAGCCTTTACTTTTTAGCCATTTTCGGCCATTTTTTGAGTTTTTGAAAAAGTGGCCGAAAATGGCGAAAAGTAAAGGGGTTAGCCTTAACTTTTCGTCGAAAAAATGTGAAGGGTTAGCCTTTACTTTTAGCCATTTTCGGCCATTTTTTGAGTTTTTGAAAAAGTGGCCGAAAATGGCGAAAAGTAAAGGGTTAGCCTTAACTTTTCGTCGAAAAAATGTGAAGTTAGCCTTTACTTTTAGCCATTTTCGGCCATTTTTGAGTTTTTGAAAAAGTGGCCGAAAATGGCGAAAAGTAAAGGGTTAGCCTTAACTTTCGTCGAAAAATGAAGGGGTTAGCCTTACTTTTTAGCCATTTTCGGCCATTTTGAGTTTTTGAAAAAGTGGCCGAAAATGGCGAAAAAGTAAAGGGGTTAGCCTTAACTTTTCGTCGAAAAATGTGAAGGGGTTAGCCTTTACTTTTAGCCATTTTCGGCCATTTTTTGAGTTTTTGAAAAAGTGGCCGAAAATGGCGAAAAAGTAAAGGGGTTAGCCTTAACTTTTCGTCGAAAAAATGTTAAGGGGTTAGCCTTTACTTTTAGCCATTTTCGGCCATTTTTTGAGTTTTTGAAAAAGTGGCCGAAAATGGCGAAAAAGTAAAGGGGTTAGCCTTAACTTTTCGTCGAAAAATGTTAAGGGGTTAGCCTTTACTTTTTAGCCATTTTCGGCCATTTTTGAGTTTTTGAAAAAGTGGCCGAAAATGGCGAAAAAGTAAAGGGGTTAGCCTTAACTTTTCGTCGAAAAATGTTAAGGGTTAGCCTTTACTTTTTAGCCATTTTCGGCCATTTTTGAGTTTTTGAAAAGTGGCCGAAAATGGCGAAAAAGTAAAGGGGTTAGCCTTAACTTTTCGTCGAAAAATGTTAGGTTAGCATTTACTTTTATGCCATTTTCGGCCATTTTTGAGTTTTTGAAAAAGTGGCCGAAAATGGCGAAAAAGTAAAGGGGTTAGCCTTAACTTTTCGTCGAAAAATGTCAAGTTAGCCTTTACTTTAGCCATTTTCGGCCATTTTTGAGTTTTTGAAAAAGTGGCCGAAAATGGCGAAAAGTAAAGGTTAGCCTTAACTTTTCGTCGAAAAAATGTTAAGGGTCAGCCTTTACTTTTTAGCCGTTTTCGGCCATTTTTTGAGATTTTGAAAAAGTTGCCGAAAATGGCGAAAAAGTAAAGGGTTAGCCTTAACTTTTCGTCGAAAAATGTTAAGGGTTAGCCTTTGCTTTTTAGCCATTTTCGGCCATTTTTTGAGTTTTTGAAAACGTGGCCGAAAATGGCGAAAAAGTAAAGGGTTAGCCTTAACTTTTCGTCGAAAAATTGTTAAGGGGTTAGCCTTTACTTTTTAGCCATTTTCGGCCATTTTTTGAGTTTTTTAAAAAGTGGCCGAAAATGGCGAAAAAGTAAAGGGGTTAGCCTTAACTTTTCGTCGAAAAAATGTCAAGGTGCTAGCCTTTACTATTGAGCCATTGTCGGCCATTTTTTGAGTTTTTGAAAGTGGCCGAAAATGGCGAAAAAGTAAAGGGGTTAGCCTTAACTTTTCGTCGAAAAAATGTCAAGGGGTTAGCCTTTACTTTTTAGCCATTTTCGGCCATTTTTTGAGTTTTTGAAAAAGTGGCCGAAAATGGCGAAAAAGTAAAGGGGTTAGCCTTAACTTTTCGTCGAAAAATGTTAAGGGTTAGCCTTTACTTTTTAGCCATTTTCGGCCATTTTTTGAGTTTTTGAAAAAGTGGCCGAAAATGGCCAAAAAGTAAAGGGGTTAGCCTTAACTTTTCGTCGAAAAGTTAAGGCTAACCCCCTTTACTTTTTAGCCATTTTCGGCCATTTTTTGAGTTTTTGAAAAAGTGGCCGAAAATGGCTAAAATGTAAAGGGGTTAGCCTTAACTTTTCGTCGAAAAAATGTCAAGTGGTTAGCCTTTACTTTTTAGCCATTTTCGGCCATTTTTTGAGTTTTGAAAAAGTGGCCGAAAATGGCGAAAAGTAAAGGGGTTAGCCTTAACTTTTCGTCGAAAAATGTCAAGGGTTAGCCTTTACTTTTTAGCCATTTTCGGCCATTTTTTGAGTTTTTGAAAAAGTGGCCGAAAATGGCCAAAAAGTAAAGGGGTTAGCCTTAACTTTTTGTTGAGAAAATGTTACTTTACTTTAAATGTTACCTTTACTTTTCAGCCATTTTCGGCCATTTTTTGAGTTTTTGAAAAAGTGGCCGAAAATGGCCAAAACGTAAAGGGGTTAGCCTTAACTTTTTGTCGAAAAATGTGAAGGTTAGCCTTTACTTTTTAGCCATTTTCGGCCATTTTTGAGTTTTTGAAAGTGGCCGAAAATGGCGAAAAGGTAAAGGGGTTAGCCTTAACTTTTCGTCGAAAAATGTTAAGGTTAGCCTTTACTTTTTAGCCATTTTCGGCCATTTTGTGAGTTTTTGAAAAAGTGGCCGAAAATGGCGAAAAAGTAAAGGGGTTAGCCTTAACTTTTCGTCGAAAAAATGTCAAGGGGTTAGCCTTTACTTTTTAGCCATTTTCGGCCATTTTTGGGTTTTTGAAAAAGTGGCCGAAAATGGCGAAAAAGTAAAGGGGTTAGCCTTAACTTTCGTCGAAAATGTCAAGGTTAGCCTTTACTTTAGCCATTTTCGGCCATTTCTTGAGTTTTTGAAAAAGTGGCCGAAAATGGCGAAAAAGTAAAGGGGTTAGCCTTAACTTTTCGTCGAAAAAATGTCAAGGGGTTAGCCTTTACTTTTTAGCCATTTTCGGCCATTTTTTGAGTTTTTGAAAAAGTGGCCGAAAATGGCGAAAAAGTAAAGGGGTTAGCCTTAACTTTTCGTCGAAAAAATGTTAAGGGGTTAGCCTTTACTTTTTAGCCATTTTCGGCCATTTTTTGAGTTTTTGAAAAAGTGGCCGAAAATGGCGAAAAAGTAAAGGGGTTAGCCTTAACTTTTCGTCGAAAAAATGTCAAGGGGTTAGCCTTTACTTTTTAGCCATTTTCGGCCATTTTTTGAGTTTTTGAAAAAGTGGCCGAAAATGGCGAAAAAGTAAAGGGGTTAGCCTTAACTTTTCGTCGAAAAATGTCAGGGTTAGCCTTTACTTTTTAGCCATTTTCGGCCATTTTGAGTTTTTGAAAAAGTGGCCGAAAATGGCGAAAAAGTAAAGGGTTAGCCTTAACTTTTCGTCGAAAATGTGAAGGTTAGCCTTTACTTTTTGGCCATTTTCGGCCATTTTTTAGTTTTTGAAAAAGTGGCCGAAATTGGCGATAAAGTAAAGGGGTTAGCCTTAACTTTTCGTCGAAAAATGTCAAGGGGTTAGCCTTTACTTTTTAGCCATTTTCGGCCATTTTTGAGTTTTTGAAAAAGTGGCCGAAAATGGCGAAAAAGTAAAGGGGTTAGCCTTAACTTTCGTCGAAAAAATGTCAAGTTAGCCTTTACTTTTAGCCATTTTCGGCCATTTTGAGTTTTTGAAAAGTGGCCGAAAATGGCGAAAAAGTAAAGGTTAGCCTTAACTTTCGTCGAAAAATGTTACGGGGTTAGGCTTTACTTTTAGCCATTTTCGGCCATTTTTTGAGTTTTTGAAAAAGTGGCCGAAAATGGCGAAAAAGTAAAGGGGTTAGTTAACTTTTCGTCGAAAAATGTCAAGGTTAGCCTTTACTTTTAGCCATTTTCGGCCATTTTGAGTTTTTGAAAAAGTGGCCGAAAATGGCGAAAAAGTAAAGGGGTTAGCCTTAACTTTTCGTCGAAAAATGTTAGTTAGCCTTTACTTTTAGCCATTTTCGGCCATTTTTTGAGTTTTTGAAAAAGTGGCCGAAAATGGCGAAAAAGTAAAGGGGTTAGCCTTAACTTTTCGTCGAAAAATGTGAGGTTAGCCTTTACTTTTTAGCCATTTTCGGCCATTTTTTGAGTTTTTGAAAAAGTGGCTGAAAATGGCGAAAAAGTAAAGGGGTTAGCCTTAACTTTTCGTCGAAAAAATGTCAAGGGGTTAGCCTTTTCTTTTTAGCCATTTTCGGCCATTTTTTGAGTTTTGAAAAAGTGGCCGAAAATGGCGAAAAGTAAAGGGTTAGCCTTAACTTTTCGTCGAAAAAATGTTAAGGGTTAGCCTTTACTTTTTAGCCATTTTCGGCCATTTTTTGAGTTTTGAAAGTGGCCGAAAATGGCGAAAAAGTAAAGGGGTTAGCCTTAACTTTTCGTCGAAAAAATGTCAAGGGGTTAGCCTTTACTTTTTAGCCATTTTCGGCAATTTTTGAGTTTTTGAAAAGTGGCCGAAAATGGCGAAAAAGTAAAGGTTAGCCTTAACTTTTCGTCGAAAAAATGTCAAGTGGTTAGCCTTTACTTTTTAGCCATTTTCGGCCATTTTTTGAGTTTTTGAAAGTGGCCGAAAATGGCAAAAAAGTAAAGGGGTTAGCCTTAACTTTTCGTCGAAAAAATGTTAAGGGTTAGCCTTTTTTTAGCCATTTTCGGCCATTTTTGAGTTTTGAAAAAGTGGCCGAAAATGGCGAAAAAGTAAAGGGTTAGCCTTAACTTTTCGTCGAAAAATGTCAAGAGTTAGCCTTTACTTTTTAGCCATTTTCGGCCATTTTTTGCGTTTTGAAAAAGTGGCCGAAAATGGCTAAAAAGTAAAGGGGTTAGCCTTAACTTTTCGTCGAAAAATGTCAAGGTTAGCCTTTATTTTTAGCCATTTTCGGCCATTTTTGAGTTTTTGAAAAAGTGGCCGAAAATGGCGAAAAAGTAAAGGGTTAGCCTTAACTTTTCGTCGAAAAATGTTAAGGTTAGCCTTTACTTTTAGCCATTTTCGGCCATTTTGAGTTTTTGAAAAGTGGCCGAAAATGGCGAAAAAGTAAAGGGGTTAGCCTTAACTTTCGTCGAAAAATGTTAAGGGGTTAGTTTACTTTTAGCCATTTTCGGCCATTTTGAGTTTTTGAAAAAGTGGCCGAAAATGGCGAAAAGTAAAGGGTTAGCCTTAACTTTTCGTCGAAAAATGTTAAGGGTTAGCCTTTACTTTTTAGCCATTTTCGGCCATTTTGAGTTTTTGAAAAAGTGGCCGAAAATGGCGAAAAGTAAAGGGGTTAGCCTTAACTTTCGTCGAAAAATGTCAAGTTAGCCTTTACTTTTAGCCATTTTCGGCCATTTTTGAGTTTTTGAAAAAGTGGCCGAAAATGGCGAAAAAGTAAAGGGTTAGCCTTAACTTTTCGTCGAAAAAATGTTAGTGTTAGCCTTTGCTTTTTAGCCATTTTCGGCCATTTTTTGAGTTTTGAAAAGTGGCCGAAAATGGCGAAAAGTAAAGGGGTTAGCCTTAACTTTCGTCGAAAAATGTCAAGTTAGCCTTTTTTTTAGCCATTTTCGGCCATTTTTGAGTTTTTGAAAAAGTGGCCGAAAATGGCGAAAAGTAAAGGGGTTAGCCTTAACTTTTCGTCGAAAAATGTTATAAGTTAAGCCTTTACTTTTTAGCCATTTTCGGCCATTTTTTGAGTTTTTGAAAAAGTGGCCGAAAATGGCGAAAAAGTAAAGGGGTTAGCCTTAACTTTTCGTCGAAAAAATGTCATGTTAGCCTTTACTTTTAGCCATTTTCGGCCATTTTTTGAGTTTTGAAAAAGTGGCCGAAAATGGCGAAAAAGTAAAGGTTAGCCTTAACTTTTCGTCGAAAAAATGTCAGGTTAGCCTTTACTTTTTAGCCATTTTCGGCCATTTTGAGTTTTGAAAAAGTGGCCGAAAATGGCGAAAAGTAAAGGGGTTAGCCTTAACTTTTCGTCGAAAAAATGTCAAGGTTAGCCTTACTTTTAGCCATTTTCGGCCATTTTTTGAGTTTTGAAAAAGTGGCCGAAAATGGCGAAAAAGTAAAGGGGTTAGCCTTAACTTTCGTCGAAAAATGTTAAGGGGTTAGCCTTTACTTTTAGCCATTTTCGGCCATTTTGGGAGTTTTTGAAAAAGTGGCCGAAAATGGCGAAAAGTAAAGGTTAGCCTTAACTTTTCGTCGAAAAATGTCAAGGGTTAGCCTTTATTTTTAGCCATTTTCGGCCATTTTGAGTTTTTGAAAAAGTGGCCGAAAATGGCGAAAAGTAAAGGGGTTAGCCTTAACTTTTCGTCGAAAATGTTAAGGGTTAGCCTTTACTTTTTAGCCATTTTCGGCCATTTTTTGAGTTTTTGAAAAAGTGGCCGAAAATGGCCAAAAAGTAAAGGGGTTAGCCTTAACTTTACGTCGAAAAAATGTTAAGGGTTGGCGTTTACTTTTTAGCCATTTTCGGCCATTTTTTGAGTTTTTGAAAAAGTGGCCGAAAATGGCTAAAAAGTAAAGGGGTTAGCCTTAACTTTTCGTCGAAAAATGTCAGGTTAGCCTTTACTTTTAGCCATTTTCGGCCATTTTTTGAGTTTTGAAAAAGTGGCCGAAAATGGCGAAAAAGTAAAGGGTTAGCCTTAACTTTTCGTCGAAAAATGTTAAGGGTTAGCCTTTATTTTAGCCATTTTCGGCCATTTTTGAGTTTTGAAAAAGTGGCCGAAAATGGCGAAAAAGTAAAGGGGTTAGCCTTAACTTTCCGTCGAAAAATGTCAAGGTTAGCCTTTACTTTTTAGCCATTTTCGGCCATTTTTTGAGTTTTTGAAAAGTGGCCGAAAATGGCGAAAAGTAAAGGGGTTAGCCTTAACTTTTCGTCGAAAAATGTTAAGGTTAGCCTTTACTTTTTAGCCATTTTCGGCCATTTTTGAGTTTTTGAAAAAGTGGCCGAAAATGGCGAAAAAGTAAAGGGGTTAGCCTTAACTTTTCGTCGAAAAATGTTATGTTAGCCTTTTTTAGCCATTTTCGGCCATTTTTTGAGTTTTTGAAAAAGTGGCCGAAAATGGCGAAAAAGTAAAGGGGTTAGCCTTAACTTTACGTCGAAAAAATGTTAAGGGGTTAGCCTTTACTTTTTAGCCATTTTCGGCCATTTTTTGAGTTTTTGAAAAAGTGGCCGAAAATGGCGAAAAAGTAAAGGGGTTAGCCTTAACTTTTCGTCGAAAAATGTTAAGGGTTAGCCTTTACTTTTTAGCCATTTTCGGCCATTTTTTGAGTTTTTGAAAAGTGGCCGAAAATGGCGAAAAAGTAAAGGGTTAGCCTTAACTTTTCGTCGAAAAATGTTAGGGTTAGCCTTTACTTTTAGCCATTTTCGGCCATTTTTTGAGTTTTTGAAAAAGTGGCCGAAAATGGCGAAAAAGTAAAGGGGTTAGCCTTAACTTTTCGTCGAAAAATGTCAAGGTTAGCCTTTACTTTTAGCCATTTTCGGCCATTTTTTGAGTTTTTGAAAAGTGGCCGAAAATGGCGAAAAGTAAAGGGGTTAGCCTTAACTTTTCGTCGAAAAATGTTAAGGTTAGCCTTTACTTTTAGCCATTTTCGGCCATTTTGAGTTTTTGAAAAGTGGCCGAAAATGGCGAAAAGTAAAGGGGTTAGCCTTAACTTTTCGTCGAAAAATGTCAAGGGGTTAGCCTTTACTTTTTACCATTTTCGGCCATTTTTTGAGTTTTTGAAAAGTGGCCGAAAATGGCGAAAAAGTAAAGGGTTAGTTTTAACTTTTCGTCGAAAAATGTTAGGTTAGCCTTTACTTTTAGCCATTTTCGGCCATTTTTTGAGTTTTTGAAAAAGTGGCCGAAAATGGCGAAAAAGTAAAGGGGTTAGCCTTAACTTTTCGTCGAAAAATGTTATGTTAGCCTTACTTTTTAGCCATTTTCGGCCATTTTGAGTTTTTGAAAAAGTGGCCGAAAATGGCGAAAAGTAAAGGGGTTAGCCTTAACTTTTCGTCGAAAAATGTCAAGTTAGCCTTTATTTTTTTCCATTTTCGGCCATTTTTTGAGTTTTTGAAAAGTGGCTGAAAATGGCGAAAAAGTAAAGGGGTTAGCCTTAACTTTCGTCGAAAAATGTCAAGGGTTAGCCTTTACTTTTAGCCATTTTCGGCCATTTTTGAGTTTTTGAAAAAGTGGCCGAAAATGGCGAAAAGTAAAGGGGTTAGCCTTAACTTTTCGTCGAAAAATGTTAAGGGTTAGCCTTTACTTTTTAGCCATTTTCGGCCATTTTTGAGTTTTTGAAAAAGTGGCCGAAAATGGCGAAAAGTAAAGGGTTAGCCTTAACTTTTCGTCGAAAAATGTCAAAGGTTAGCCTTTTTTTAGCCATTTTCGGCCATTTTTTGAGTTTTTGAAAAAGTGGCCGAAAATGGCGAAAAGTAAAGGGGTTAGCCTTAACTTTTCGTCGAAAAATGTCAAGGTTAGCCTTTATTTTTAGCCATTTTCGGCCATTTTTGAGTTTTTGAAAAGTGGCCGAAAATGGCGAAAAAGTAAAGGGTTAGCCTTAACTTTTCGTCGAAAAATGTCAGGTTAGCCTTTACTTTTTAGCCATTTTCGGCCATTTTTGAGTTTTGAAAAAGTGGCCGAAAATGGCGAAAAAGTAAAGGGGTTAGCCTTAACTTTTCGTCGAAAAATGTTATGTTAGCCTTTACTTTTTAGCCATTTTCGGCCATTTTTTGAGTTTTTGAAAAAGTGGCCGAAAATGGCGAAAAAGTAAAGGGGTTAGCCTTAACTTTTCGTCGAAAAAATGTCAAGGGGTTAGCCTTTACTTTTTAGCCATTTTCGGCCATTTTTTGAGTTTTTGAAAAAGTGGCCGAAAATGGCGAAAAGTAAAGGGTTAGCCTTAACTTTTCGTCGAAAAATGTTAAGGGTCAGCCTTTACTTTTTAGCCGTTTTCGGCCATTTTTTGAGTTTTTGAAAAAGTGGCCGAAAATGGCGAAAAGTAAAGGGGTTAGCCTTAACTTTTCGTCGAAAAATGTCAAGGGTTAGCCTTTATTTTTTAGCCATTTTCGGCCATTTTGAGTTTTTGAAAAAGTGGCCGAAAATGGCGAAAAAGTAAAGGGGTTAGCCTTAACTTTCGTCGAAAAAATGTGAGGTTAGCCTTTACTTTTAGCCATTTTCGGCCATTTTTGAGTTTTGAAAAAGTGGCCGAAAATGGCGAAAAAGTAAAGGGGTTAGCCTTAACTTTCGTCGAAAAATGTCAAGGGTTAGCCTTTATTTTTAGCCATTTTCGGCCATTTTGAGTTTTGAAAAAGTGGCCGAAAATGGCGAAAAGTAAAGGGGTTAGCCTTAACTTTTCGTCGAAAAATGTCAAGGTTAGCCTTTATTTTTAGCCATTTTCGGCCATTTTTTGAGTTTTGAAAAAGTGGCCGAAAATGGCGAAAAGTAAAGGGGTTAGCCTTAACTTTTCGTCGAAAAAATGTCAAGTGGTTGTTAGCCTTTACTTTTTAGCCATTTTCGGCCATTTTTTGAGTTTTTGAAAAAGTGGCCGAAAATGGCGAAAAAGTAAAGGGGTTAGCCATAACTTTTCGTCGAAAAATGTTAGGTTAGCCTTTTTTTAGCCATTTTCGGCCATTTTTTGAGTTTTGAAAAAGTGGCCGAAAATGGCGAAAAAGTAAAGGGTTAGCCTTAACTTTCGTCGAAAAATGTCAGGTTAGCCTTTACTTTTAGCCATTTTCGGCCATTTTTTGAGTTTTGAAAAAGTGGCCGAAAATGGCGAAAAGTAAAGGGTTAGCCTTAACTTTTCGTCGAAAAAATGTCAAGGTTAGCCTTTACTTTTTAGCCATTTTCGGCCATTTTTTGAGTTTTTGAAAAAGTGGCCGAAAATGGCGAAAAGTAAAGGGTTAGCCTTAACTTTTCGTCGAAAAATGTCAGGGTTAGCCTTTACTTTTTAGCCATTTTCGGCCATTTTTGAGTTTTTGAAAAAGTGGCCGAAAATGGCGAAAAAGTAAAGGGGTTAGCCTTAACTTTCGTCGAAAAATGTCAAGGGTTAGCCTTTACTTTTAGCCATTTTCGGCCATTTTTTGAGTTTTTGAAAAAGTGGCCGAAAATGGCGAAAAAGTAAAGGGGTTAGCCTTAACTTTTCGTCGAAAAATGTCAAGTTAGCCTTTACTTTTAGCCATTTTCGGCCATTTTTTGAGTTTTTGAAAAAGTGGCCGAAAATGGCGAAAAGTAAAGGGGTTAGCCTTAACTTTCGTCGAAAAATGTCAGGTTAGCCTTTATTTTTTAGCCATTTTCGGCCATTTTTTGAGTTTTGAAAAAGTGGCCGAAAATGGCGAAAAAGTAAAGGGTTAGCCTTAACTTTTCGTCGAAAAAATGTTAAGGGTTAGCCTTTACTTTTAGCCATTTTCGGCCATTTTGAGTTTTTGAAAAAGTGGCCGAAAATGGCGAAAAAGTAAAGGGGTTAGCCTTAACTTTTCGTCGAAAAATGTTAAGGTTAGCCTTTTTTTTAGCCATTTTCGGCCATTTTGAGTTTTTGAAAAAGTGGCCGAAAATGGCGAAAAAGTAAAGGGGTTAGCCTTAACTTTTCGTCGAAAAAATGTCAGGGTTAGCCTTTATTTTTTAGCCATTTTCGGCCATTTTGAGTTTTTGAAAAAGTGGCCGAAAATGGCGAAAAGTAAAGGGGTTTTAACTTTTCGTCGAAAAATGTCAGGTTAGCCTTTACTTTTTAGCCATTTTCGGCCATTTTTGAGTTTTTGAAAAAGTGGCTGAAAATGGCGAAAAAGTAAAGGGTTAGCCTTAACTTTTCGTCGAAAAATGTCAGGTTAGCCTTTACTTTTTAGCCATTTTCGGCCATTTTTTGAGTTTTTGAAAAAGTGGCCGAAAATGGCGAAAAAGTAAAGGGGTTAGCCTTAACTTTTCGTCGAAAAATGTTAAGGTTAGCCTTTATTTTTAGCCATTTTCGGCCATTTTTGAGTTTTTGAAAAAGTGGCCGAAAATGGCGAAAAAGTAAAGGGTTAGCCTTAACTTTTCGTCGAAAAATGTTATGTTAGCTTTTTAGCCATTTTCGGCCATTTTTTGAGTTTTTGAAAAAGTGGCCGAAAATGGCGAAAAAGTAAAGGGGTTAGCCTTAACTTTCGTCGAAAAATGTTAAGGGTTAGCCTTTACTTTTTAGCCATTTTCGGCCATTTTGAGTTTTGAAAAAGTGGCCGAAAATGGCGAAAAAGTAAAGGGGTTAGCCTTAACTTTTCGTCGAAAAATGTCAAGTTAGCCTTTTTAGCCATTTTCGGCCATTTTTGAGTTTTTGAAAAAGTGGCCGAAAATGGCGAAAAAGTAAAGGGTTAGCCTTAACTTTTCGTCGAAAAATGTTAAGTTAGCCTTTACTTTTTAGCCATTTTCGGCCATTTTTTGAGTTTTTGAAAAAGTGGCCGAAAATGGCGAAAAGTAAAGGGGTTAGCCTTAACTTTTCGTCGAAAAATGTTAGGTTAGCCTTTACTTTAGCCATTTTCGGCCATTTTTGAGTTTTGAAAAAGTGGCCGAAAATGGCGAAAAGTAAAGGGGTTAGCCTTAACTTTTCGTCGAAAAATGTCAAAGGTTAGCCTTTACTTTTTAGCCATTTTCGGCCATTTTTGAGTTTTTGAAAAGTGGCCGAAAATGGCGAAAAGTAAAGGGTTAGCCTTAACTTTTCGTCGAAAAATGTCAAGTTAGCCTTTGCTTTATCCATTTTCGGCCATTTTTTGAGTTTTTGAAAAAGTGGCCGAAAATGGCGAAAAGTAAAGGGGTTAGCCTTAACTTTTCGTCGAAAAATGTTAAGGGGTTAGCCTTTACTTTTTAGCCATTTTCGGCCATTTTTGAGTTTTTGAAAAAGTGGCCGAAAATGGCGAAAAGTAAAGGGGTTAGCCTTAACTTTTCGTCGAAAAATGTTAAGGTTAGCCTTTACTTTTAGCCATTTTCGGCCATTTTTTGAGTTTTTGAAAAAGTGGCCGAAAATGGCGAAAAAGTAAAGGGGTTAGCCTTAACTTTTCGTCGAAAAATGTCAAAGGGTTAGCCTTTACTTTTTAGCCATTTTCGGCCATTTTGAGTTTTTGAAAAAGTGGCCGAAAATGGCGAAAAAGTAAAGGGTTAGCCTTAACTTTCGTCGAAAAATGTCAGGTTAGCCTTTACTTTTTAGCCATTTTCGGCCATTTTTGAGTTTTTGAAAAAGTGGCCGAAAATGGCGAAAAGTAAAGGGGTTAGCCTTAACTTTTCGTCGAAAAATGTTAAGGTTAGCCTTTATTTAGCCATTTTCGGCCATTTTTTGAGTTTTTGAAAAAGTGGCCGAAAATGGCGAAAAGTAAAGGGGTTAGCCTTAACTTTTCGTCGAAAAATGTTAAGGTTAGCCTTTACTTTTAGCCATTTTCGGCCATTTTGAGTTTTGAAAAGTGGCCGAAAATGGCGAAAAAGTAAAGGTTAGCCTTAACTTTTCGTCGAAAAATGTCAAGGTTAGCCTTTACTTTTTAGCCATTTTCGGCCATTTTTTGAGTTTTTGAAAAAGTGGCCGAAAATGGCGAAAAGTAAAGGGTTAGCCTTAACTTTTCGTCGAAAAAATGTTAGTTAGCCTTTACTTTTTAGCCATTTTCGGCCATTTTTTGAGTTTTTGAAAAGTGGCCGAAAATGGCGAAAAAGTAAAGGTTAGCCTTAACTTTTCGTCGAAAAATGTCAGGTTAGCCTTTACTTTTAGCCATTTTCGGCCATTTTTTGAGTTTTTGAAAAAGTGGCCGAAAATGGCGAAAAAGTAAAGGGGTTAGCCTTAACTTTTCGTCGAAAAATGTCAGTTAGCCTTTACTTTTTAGCCATTTTCGGCCATTTTTTGAGTTTTTGAAAAAGTGGCCGAAAATGGCGAAAAGGTAAAGGGGTTAGCCTTAACTTTTCGTCGAAAAAATGTCAAGGGGTTAGCCTTTACATTTTAGCCCTTTTCGGCCATTTTTTTGAGTTTTTGAAAAGTGGCCGAAAATGGCGAAAAAGTAAAGGGTTAGCCTTAACTTTTCGTCGAAAAATGTTAGGTTAGCCTTTGCTTTTTAGCCATTTTCGGCCATTTTTTGAGTTTTTGAAAAAGTGGCCGAAAATGGCCAAAAAGTAAAGGGGTTAGCCTTAACTTTTTGTCGAGAAAATGTTAAGGGATTAGCCTTTATTTTTAGCCATTTTCGGCCATTTTTTGAGTTTTTGAAAAAGTGGCCGAAAATGGCGAAAAGTAAAGGGGTTAGCCTTAACTTTTCGTCGAAAAATGTCAGGTTAGCCTTTACTTTTAGCCATTTTCGGCCATTTTTTGAGTTTTTGAAAAAGTGGCCGAAAATGGCGAAAAAGTAAAGGGGTTAGCCTTAACTTTTCGTCGAAAAATGTCAGGTTAGCCTTTACTTTTTAGCCATTTTCGGCCATTTTGAGTTTTTGAAAAAGTGGCCGAAAATGGCGAAAAAGTAAAGGGTTAGCCTTAACTTTTCGTCGAAAAATGTCAGGTTAGCCTTTACTTTTAGCCATTTTCGGCCATTTTTTGAGTTTTTGAAAAAGTGGCCGAAAATGGCGAAAAGTAAAGGTTAGCCTTAACTTTCGTCGAAAAATGTTAAGGGTTAGCCTTACTTTTTAGCCATTTTCGGCCATTTTTTGAGTTTTTGAAAAGTGGCCGAAAATGGCGAAAAAGTAAAGGGGTTAGCCTTAACTTTTCGTCGAAAAATGTCATAGTTAGCCTTTACTTTTAGCCATTTTCGGCCATTTTGAGTTTTGAAAAAGTGGCCGAAAATGGCGAAAAGTAAAGGTTAGCCTTAACTTTTCGTCGAAAAAATGTCAAGGGTTAGCCTTTACTTTTTAGCCATTTTCGGCCATTTTGAGTTTTGAAAAAGTGGCCGAAAATGGCGAAAAGTAAAGGTTAGCCTTAACTTTTCGTCGAAAAATGTCAGGTTAGCCTTTACTTTTTAGCCATTTTCGGCCATTTTTGAGTTTTTGAAAAGTGGCCGAAAATGGCGAAAAAGTAAAGGGTTAGCCTTAACTTTTCGTCGAAAAATGTTAAGTTAGCCTTTACTTTAGCCATTTTCGGCCATTTTGAGTTTTTGAAAAGTGGCCGAAAATGGCGAAAAAGTAAAGGGGTTAGCCTTAACTTTTCGTCGAAAAATGTCAAGGGTTAGCCTTACTTTTAGCCATTTTCTGCCATTTTTTGTGTTTTTGAAAAAGTGGCCGAAAATGGCGAAAAAGTAAAGGGGTTAGCCTTAACTTTTCGTCGAAAAATGTCAGGTTAGCCTTTACTTTTTAGCCATTTTCGGCCATTTTTGAGTTTTGAAAAAGTGGCTGAAAATGGCGAAAAAGTAAAGGTTAGCCTTAACTTTTCGTCGAAAAATGTTAAGGGTTAGCCTTTACTTTTAGCCATTTTCGGCCATTTTTTGAGTTTTTGAAAAGTGGCCGAAAATGGCGAAAAAGTAAAGGGGTTAGCCTTAACTTTTCGTCGAAAAAATGTCAGGTTAGCCTTTATTTTTAGCCATTTTCGGCCATTTTTGAGTTTTTGAAAAAGTGGCCGAAAATGGCGAAAAGTAAAGGGGTTAGCCTTAACTTTTCGTCGAAAATGTCAAGGTTAGCCTTTACTTTTTAGCCATTTTCGGCCATTTTTGAGTTTTTGAAAAAGTGGCCGAAAATGGCGAAAAGTAAAGGGGTTAGCCTTAACTTTTCGTCGAAAAATGTCAGGGTTAGCCTTTACTTTTAGCCATTTTCGGCCATTTTTTGAGTTTTTGAAAAAGTGGCCGAAAATGGCGAAAAGTAAAGGTTAGCCTTAACTTTCGTCGAAAAATGTTATGTTAGCCTTTACTTTAGCCATTTTCGGCCATTTTGAGTTTTTGAAAAAGTGGCCGAAAATGGCGAAAAAGTAAAGGGTTAGTTTTAACTTTTCGTCGAAAAATGTCAAGGGGTTAGCCTTTACTTTTAGCCATTTTCGGCCATTTTTGAGTTTTGAAAAAGTGGCCGAAAATGGCGAAAAAGTAAAGGGGTTAGCCTTAACTTTCGTCGAAAAATGTCAAGGTTAGCCTTTACTTTTAGCCATTTTCGGCCATTTTTGAGTTTTTGAAAAAGTGGCCGAAAATGGCGAAAAGTAAAGGTTAGCCTTAACTTTTCGTCGAAAATGTTAGGTTAGCCTTTACTTTTAGCCATTTTCGGCCATTTTGAGTTTTTGGAAAGTGGCCGAAAATGGCGAAAAAGTAAAGGGGTTAGCCTTAACTTTTCGTCGAAAAATGTCAGGTTAGCCTTTACTTTTTAGCCATTTTCGGCCATTTTTGAGTTTTTGAAAAGTGGCCGAAAATGGCGAAAAGTAAAGGTTAGCCTTAACTTTTCGTCGAAAAATGTCAGGTTAGCCTTTACTTTTAGCCATTTTCGGCCATTTTTTGAGTTTTTGAAAAAGTGGCCGAAAATGGCGAAAAGTAAAGGGGTTAGCCTTAACTTTTCGTCGAAAAAATCTTAAGGTTAGCCTTTACTTTTTAGCCATTTTCGGCCATTTTTTGAGTTTTTGAAAAAGTGGCCGAAAATGGCGAAAAGTAAAGGTTAGCCTTAACTTTTCGTCGAAAATGTCAAGGTTAGCCTTTACTTTTAGCCATTTTCGGCCATTTTTTGAGTTTTTGAAAAAGTGGCCGAAAATGGCGAAAAGTAAAGGGGTTAGCCTTAACTTTTCGTCGAAAAATGTCAAGGGTTAGCCTTTACTTTTTAGCCATTTTCGGCCATTTTTGAGTTTTGAAAAAGTGGCCGAAAATGGCGAAAAAGTAAAGGGGTTAGCCTTAACTTTTCGTCGAAAAATGTTAGGTTAGCCTTTACTTTTTAGCCATTTTCGGCCATTTTTGAGTTTTTGAAAAAGTGGCCGAAAATGGCGAAAAAGTAAAGGTTAGCCTTAACTTTCGTCGAAAAATGTTATAGTTAGCCTTTTTTTTAGCCATTTTCGGCCATTTTTTGAGTTTTGAAAAAGTGGCCGAAAATGGCGAAAAGTAAAGGGGTTAGCCTTAACTTTTCGTCGAAAAATGTCAAGGTTAGCCTTCTTTTTAGCCATTTTCGGCCATTTTGAGTTTTTGAAAAAGTGGCCGAAAATGGCGAAAAAGTAAAGGGTTAGCCTTAACTTTTCGTCGAAAAAATGTCAGGTTAGCCTTTACTTTTTAGCCATTTTCGGCCATTTTTTGAGTTTTTGAAAAAGTGGCCGAAAATTAAAGGGGTTAGCCTTAACTTTTCGTCGAAAAAATGTTAGGTTAGCCTTTACTTTTAGCCATTTTCGGCCATTTTTTGAGTTTTTGAAAAGTGGCCGAAAATGGCGAAAAGTAAAGGGTTAGCCTTAACTTTTCGTCGAAAAATGTCAGGTTAGCCTTTACTTTTTAGCCATTTTCGGCCATTTTGAGTTTTTGAAAAAGTGGCCGAAAATGGCGAAAAAGTAAAGGGGTTAGCCTTAACTTTTCGTCGAAAAATGTCAAGGGTTAGCCTTTGCTTTTAGCCATTTTCGGCCATTTTTTGAGTTTTTGAAAAAGTGGCCGAAAATGGCGAAAAGTAAAGGGGTTAGCCTTAACTTTTCGTCGAAAAATGTCAGGTTAGCCTTTTTTTAGCCATTTTCGGCCATTTTTGAGTTTTGAAAAAGTGGCCGAAAATGGCGAAAAGTAAAGGGTTAGCCTTAACTTTCGTCGAAAAATGTCAGGTTAGCCTTTTACTTTTAGCCATTTTCGGCCATTTTTGAGTTTTTGAAAGTGGCCGAAAATGGCGAAAAAGTAAAGGGGTTAGCCTTAACTTTTCGTCGAAAAATGTCAGGTTAGCCTTATTTTTAGCCATTTTCGGCCATTTTTTGAGTTTTGAAAAAGTGGCCGAAATTGGCGAAAAAGTAAAGGGGTTAGCCTTAACTTTTCGTCGAAAAATGTCAGGTTAGCCTTTACTTTTTAGCCATTTTCGGCCATTTTTTGAGTTTTTGAAAAGTGGCCGAAAATGGCGAAAAAGTAAAGGGGTTAGCCTTAACTTTTCGTCGAAAAATGTCAGGTTAGCTTTATTTTTAGCCATTTTCGGCCATTTTTTGAGTTTTTGAAAAAGTGGCCGAAAATGGCGAAAAGTAAAGGGGTTAGCCTTAACTTTTCGTCGAAAAATGTCAGGGTTAGCCTTTTTTAGCCATTTTCGGCCATTTTTTGAGTTTTTGAAAAAGTGGCCGAAAATGGCGAAAAGTAAAGGGGTTAGCCTTAACTTTTCGTCGAAAAAATGTTAAGGGGTTAGCTTTTTAGTAGCCATTTTCGGCCATTTTTGAGTTTTTGAAAAAGTGGCCGAAAATGGCGAAAAGTAAAGGGGTTAGCCTTAACTTTTCGTCGAAAAAATGTTAAGGTTAGCCTTTACTTTTTAGCCATTTTCGGCCATTTTTTGAGTTTTTGAAAAAGTGGCCGAAAATGGCGAAATAGTAAAGGGGTTAGCCTTAACTTTTCGTCGAAAAATGTCAGGTTAGCCTTACTTTTTAGCCATTTTCGGCCATTTTTTGAGTTTTTGAAAAAGTGGCCGAAATTGGCGAAAAAGTAAAGGGGTTAGCCTTAACTTTTCGTCGAAAAATGTCAAGTTAGCCTTTTATTTTTAGCCATTTTCGGCCATTTTTTGAGTTTTTGAAAAAGTGGCCGAAAATGGCGAAAAAGTAAAGGGTAAAGCCTTAACTTTCGTCGAAAAATGTCAAGTTAGCCTTTACTTTTTAGCCATTTTCGGCCATTTTTGAGTTTTTTGAAAAAGTGGCCGAAAATGGCGAAAAGTAAAGGGGTTAGCCTTAACTTTTCGTCGAAAAATGTTAGGTTAGCCTTTACTTTTAGCCATTTTCGGCCATTTTTGAGTTTTTGAAAAAGTGGCCGAAAATGGCGAAAAGTAAAGGGGTTAGCCTTAACTTTTCGTCGAAAAATGTCAAGGGTTAGCCTTTTTTTTAGCCATTTTCGGCCATTTTTTGAGTTTTTGAAAAAGTGGCCGAAAATGGCGAAAAAGTAAAGGGGTTAGCCTTAACTTTCGTCGAAAAATGTCAAGGTTAGCCTTTTTTTAGCCATTTCGGCCATTTTTTGAGTTTTTGAAAAAGTGGCCGAAAATGGCGAAAAGTAAAGGGTTAGCCTTAACTTTTCGTCGAAAAATGTCAGGTTAGCCTTTATTTTAGCCATTTTCGGCCATTTTTTGAGTTTTGAAAAAGTGGCCGAAAATGGCGAAAAGTAAAGGGGTTAGCCTTAACTTTTCGTCGAAAAATGTCAGGTTAGCCTTTACTTTTTTAGCCATTTTCGGCCATTTTGAGTTTTTGAAAAAGTGGCCGAAAATGGCGAAAAGTAAAGGTTAGCCTTAACTTTTCGTCGAAAAAATGTCAGGTTAGCCTTTACTTTTTAGCCATTTTCGGCCATTTTTTGAGTTTTTGAAAAGTGGCCGAAAATGGCGAAAAGTAAAGGGGTTAGCCTTAACTTTTCGTCGAAAAAATGTCAGGTTAGCCTTTACTTTTTAGCCATTTTCGGCCATTTTGAGTTTTGAAAAAGTGGCCGAAAATGGCGAAAAGTAAAGGTTAGCCTTAACTTTTCGTCGAAAAATGTCAAAGTTAGCATTTATTTTTAGCCATTTTCGGCCATTTTTTGAGTTTTTGAAAAAGTGGCCGAAAATGGCCAAAAAGTAAAGGGGTTAGCCTTTACTTTTCGTCGAAAAATGTTAAGTTAGCCTTTATTTTTAGCCATTTTCGGCCATTTTGAGTTTTTGAAAGTGGCCGAAAATGGCGAAAAAGTAAAGGGGTTAGCCTTAACTTTCGTCGAAAAATGTCAAGGTTAGCCTTTTTTTTGCCATTTTCGGCCATTTTTGAGTTTTGAAAAAGTGGCCGAAAATGGCGAAAAAGTAAAGGGTTAGCCTTAACTTTCGTCGAAAAATGTTAAGGTTAGCCTTTATTTTTAGCCATTTTCGGCCATTTTTTGAGTTTTTGAAAAAGTGGCCGAAAATGGCGAAAAAGTAAAGGTTAGCCTTAACTTTTCGTCGAAAAATGTCAGGTTAGCCTTTACTTTTAGCCATTTTCGGCCATTTTTTGAGTTTTGAAAAAGTGGCCGAAAATGGCGAAAAAGTAAAGGGGTTAGCCTTAACTTTTCGTCGAAAAATGTTAAGGTTAGCCTTTACTTTTAGCCATTTTCGGCCATTTTGAGTTTTTGAAAGTGGCCGAAAATGGCGAAAAAGTAAAGGCGTTAGCCTTAACTTTTCGTCGAAAAATGTCAGGTTAGCCTTTACTTTTTAGCCATTTTCGGCCATTTTTTGAGTTTTAAAAAGTGGCCGAAAATGGCGAAAAGTAAAGGGGTTAGTTTTAACTTTTCGTCGAAAAATGTCATGTTAGCCTTTACTTTTAGCCATTTTCGGCCATTTTTTGAGTTTTGAAAAAGTGGCCGAAAATGGCGAAAAAGTAAAGGGTTAGCCTTAACTTTTCGTCGAAAAATGTCAGGTTAGCTTTACTTTTTAGCCATTTTCGGCCATTTTTTGAGTTTTTGAAAAAGTGGCCGAAAATGGCGAAAAGTAAAGGGGTTAGCCTTAACTTTTCGTCGAAAAATGTCAAGGTTAGTTTTACTTTTAGCCATTTTCGCCATTTTTTGAGTTTTGAAAAAGTGGCCGAAAATGGCGAAAAGTAAAGGGGTTAGCCTTAACTTTTCGTCGAAAAAATGTTATAAGTTAGCCTTTACTTTTAGCCATTTTCGGCCATTTTGAGTTTTGAAAGTGGCCGAAAATGGCGAAAAAGTAAAGGGGTTAGCCTTAACTTTTCGTCGAAAAATGTTATAGGTTAGCCTTTACTTTTAGCCATTTTCGGCCATTTTTTGAGTTTTGAAAAAGTGGCTGAAAATGGCGAAAAAGTAAAGGTTAGCCTTAACTTTTCGTCGAAAAATGTTAAGGTTAGCCTTACTTTTTAGCCATTTTCGGCCATTTTTTGAGTTTTTGAAAAAGTGGCCGAAAATGGCGAAAAAGTAAAGGGTTAGCCTTAACTTTTCGTCGAAAAAATGTCAGGGTTAGCCTTTACTTTTAGCCATTTTCAGCCATTTTTTGAGTTTTTGAAAAAGTGGCCGAAAATGGCGAAAAAGTAAAGGGGTTAGCCTTAACTTTTCGTCGAAAAATGTCAAGGGTTAGCCTTTACTTTTTAGCCATTTTCGGCCATTTTTTTAGTTTTGGAAAAAGTGGCCGAAAATGGCGAAAAAGTAAAGGGGTTAGCCTTAACTTTTCGTCGAAAATGTCAGGTTAGCCTTTTTTAGCCATTTTCGGCCATTTTGAGTTTTTGAAAAAGTGGCCGAAAATGGCGAAAAGTAAAGGGGTTAGCCTTAACTTTTTGTCGAAAAAATGTTAAGTTAGCCTTTACCTTTTAGCCATTTTCGGCCATTTTGAGTTTTTGAAAAAGTGGCCGAAAATGGCGAAAAGTAAAGGGTTAGCCTTAACTTTTCGTCGAAAATGTCAGGTTAGCCTTACTTTTTAGCCATTTTCGGCCATTTTTGAGTTTTTGAAAGTGGCCGAAAATGGCGAAAAAGTAAAGGGGTTAGCCTTAACTTTCGTCGAAAAATGTTAAAGGTTAGCCTTTATTTTTAGCCATTTTCGGCCATTTTTGAGTTTTGAAAAAGTGGCCGAAAATGGCGAAAAAGTAAAGGGGTTAGCCTTAACTTTTCGTCGAAAAAATGTCAAGGGGTTAGCCTTTACTTTTTAGCCATTTTCGGCCATTTTTTGAGTTTTTGAAAAAGTGGCCGAAAATGGCGAAAAAGTAAAGGGGTTAGCCTTAACTTTTCGTCGAAAACTGTCAAGGGGTTAGCCTTTTAGCCATTTTCGGCCATTTTTTGAGTTTTGAAAAAGTGGCCGAAAATGGCGAAAAAGTAAAGGGGTTAGCCTTAACTTTTCGTCGAAAAAATGTCAGGTTAGCCTTTACTTTTTAGCCATTTTCGGCCATTTTTGAGTTTTTGAAAAAGTGGCCGAAAATGGCGAAAAGTAAAGGGGTTAGCCTTAACTTTTCGTCGAAAATGTTATGTTAGCCTTTACTTTTTAGCCATTTTCGGCCATTTTGAGTTTTTGAAAAAGTGGCCGAAAATGGCGAAAAAGTAAAGGGTTAGCCTTAACTTTTCGTCGAAAAATGTCAAGGGTTAGCCTTTACTTTTTAGCCATTTTCGGCCATTTTTTGAGTTTTTGAAAAAGTGGCCGAAAATGGCGAAAAGTAAAGGGGTTAGCCTTAACTTTTCGTCGAAAAAATGTCAGGTTAGCCTTACTTTTAGCCATTTTCGGCCATTTTTTGAGTTTTTGAAAGTGGTCAAAAATGGCATAAAAGTAAAGGGTTAGCCTTAACTTTCGTCGAAAAATGTGAGGTTAGCCTTTTTTTTTAGCCATTTTCGGCCATTTTTTGAGTTTTTGAAAAAGTGGCCGAAAATGGCGAAAAAGTAAAGGGGTTAGCCTTAACTTTTCGTCGAAAAATGTTAGGGTTAGCCTTTACTTTTAGCCATTTTCGGCCATTTTTTGAGTTTTTGAAAAAGTGGCCGAAAATGGCGAAAAGTAAAGGGGTTAGCCTTAACTTTTCGTCGAAAAATGTTAGGTTAGCCTTTACTTTTAGCCATTTTCGGCCATTTTGAGTTTTTGAAAAGTGGCCGAAAATGGCGAAAAGTAAAGGTTAGCCTTAACTTTTCGTCGAAAAATGTCAGGTTAGCCTTACTTTTAGCCATTTTCGGCCATTTTTTGAGTTTTTGAAAAGTGGCCGAAAATGGCGAAAAGTAAAGGGGTTAGCCTTAACTTTTCGTCGAAAAATGTTATAGGTTAGCCTTTACTTTTAGCCATTTTCGGCCATTTTTTGAGTTTTGAAAAAGTGGCCGAAAATGGCGAAAAGTAAAGGGTTAGCCTTAACTTTCGTCGAAAAATGTTAGGTTAGCCTTTATTTTTTAGCCATTTTCGGCCATTTTGAGTTTTTGAAAGTGGCCGAAAATGGCGAAAAAGTAAAGGGGTTAGCCTTAACTTTTCGTCGAAAAAATGTCAAGGGGTTAGCCTTTACTTTTTAGCCATTTTCGGCCATTTTTTGAGTTTTTGAAAGTGGCCGAAAATGGCCAGAAAATAAAGGGGTTAGCCTTAACTTTTCGTCGAAAAAATGTCAAGGGGTTAGCTTTTTACTTTTTAGCCATTTTCGGCCATTTTTGAGTTTTGAAAAAGTGGCCGAAAATGGCGAAAAGTAAAGGGTTAGCCTTAACTTTTCGTCGAAAAATGTCAGGGTTAGCTTTATTTTTAGCCATTTTCGGCCATTTTTTGAGTTTTTGAAAAAGTGGCCGAAAATGGCGAAAAGTACGTTAGCCTTAACTTTTCGTCGAAAAATGTTAAGGTTAGCCTTATTTAGCGATTTTCGGCCATTTTTTGAGTTTTTTAAAAAGTGGCCGAAAATGGCGAAAAAGTAAAGGGGTTAGCCTTAACTTTTCGTCGAAAAATGTCATAGTTAGCCTTTTTAGCCATTTTCGGCCAAATTTTGAGTTTTTGAAAAGTGGCCGAAAATGGCGAAAAGTAAAGGGGTTAGCCTTAACTTTCGTCGAAAAATGTCATGTTAGCCTTACCTTTTAGCGATTTTCGGCCATTTTTTGAGTTTTTGAAAAAGTGGCCGAAAATGGCGAAAAAGTAAAGGGGTTAGCCTTAACTTTTCGTCGAAAAATGTTAAGGGTTAGCCTTTACTTTTAGCCATTTTCGGCCATTTTTTGAGTTTTGAAAAAGTGGCCGAAAATGGCGAAAAGTAAAGGGTTAGCCTTAACTTTCGTCGAAAAATGTTAAGGTTAGCCTTTACTTTAGCATTTTTCGGCCATTTTTTGAGTTTTGAAAAAGTGGCTGAAAATGGCGAAAAAGTAAAGGTTAGCCTTAACTTTCGTCGAAAAAATGTCAGGTTATTTACTTTAGCCATTTTCGGCCATTTTGAGTTTTGAAAAAGTGGCCTAAAATGGCGAAAAGTAAAGGGGTTAGCCTTAACTTTCGTCGAAAAAATGTTAAGGTTAGTTATTTTTAGCCATTTTCGGCCATTTTTGAGTTTTTGAAAAGTGGCCGAAAATGGCGAAAAGTAAAGGGGTTAGCCTTAACTTTTCGTCGAAAAAAGAAGGGGTTAGCCTTTGCTTTTTAGCCATTTTCGGCCATTTTTTGAGTTTTGAAAAAGTGGCCGAAAATGGCGAAAAAGTAAAGGGTTAGCCTTAACTTTACGTCGAAAAAATGTTAAGGGTTAGCCTTTATTTAGCCATTTTCTTTGAGTTTTGAAAAAGTGGCCGAAAATGGCGAAAAAGTAAAGGGGTTAGCCTTAACTTTACGTCGAAAAAATGTTAAGGGGTTAGCGTTTACTTTTTAGCCATTTTCGGCCATTTTTTGAGTTTTTGAAAAAGTGGCCGAAAATGGCGAAAAAGTAAAGGGGTTAGCCTTAACTTTTGGTGGAAAAAATGTTAAGGGGTTAGCCTTTACTTTTTTTGAACATTTTTAGCAGACTTTTTGAGCTTTTGAAAAACTAGCCTAAAATGGCCAAAAAGTAAAGCGGTTAGCCTTAGCAGATCATTCAACACTCACCTGTCGGATAATATTTCATGTAATTTGTTTCTCCATTTCAAGGGATATTGCCAGAGGATTATCCACGGCTGTTGAAGAGTAAACAAAGAAAGGATGTAAATTAAAACGTGTTACTACAGGAGGAAGCCTATATTAAACCAGACGCCCTGATTAAACTAACTTATTCAAACTAGATAGCTCTATCAGCTCTAAACTGTTCTCCATAGAGGCCCAGTTCTTACTCAGAGAGTTTCAGGTTGGCCATTTTTTGCTAGTTTTTCAAAAACTCAAAAAGTGGCTAAAATGGAAGCGTTAGTCTTGCCATCTGTTCGTCAAAAAGTTAGGGGTTAGCCTTTGATATACCTTAAGTTAGGAATGAAATTAATAGAGGTATATGACAACATGTTTTTAAATTAAGAATATATTATTATATAGTAAATATATCTTCTATTTGACACTGTCAGCTAAAAATGCAAGCAATGTCTTCGACTCATTCTTGTAGTTAATCTCATGAATCTCCAAAACATTGAATGTAATCTTTGCAGAAATATCTGTTGTATATTCATTGCGATCAACTCTAATAGTTCTTGTTTCTCCTCCTAAAACAGAAAGTAGTTGTTTTTGAAGCTTGAAGATATGAAGCGTGCGAGAAACGCTGACCGCAAACAGTTGACTGAATGGTAGTGTAACCTGAGCTACTCACGTCAGTGATTTGACTGAGATATTTGGAGTGCAGAAGGAAAAACATTTGCGCCCAAGGCTGTAACCATGTAGGTAGTAAATTCAGTGATTTGACCAAGATATTTGGGGTTGCTCATTGTTTGTCGTAAACGTTACCCATATGGCCCCTGGGACAGGAGAGACTCAACTCTTAACACACACGAGTTATGTACAACATCAGATCAATTTACGATAGCCCACATTCAAGAACATGTACTACCTCTACATGATCTAACCATACTTAACTCAGTCAACTGAGAGAGAACACAGGAGAGACTTAACTCTGCTCACATCAGAGTTCTGTACAACATCAGATCACTTTAAGGCAGCCCACATTCAAGAACATGTACTACCTCTGCATGATCTAACCATGCTTAACTCAGTCAACTGAGAGAGAACACAGGAGAGACTTAACTCTGCTCACATCAGAGTTCTGTACAACATCAGATCACTTTAAGGCAGCTCACATTCAAGAACATGTGCTACCTCTGTATGATCTAACCATGCCTAACTCAGTCAACTGGGCAAGATAACGTGAGAGATTTATTTAAGGAGGCTCTAAGTTTTAATGCAAATGCTCTATGTCCATATTATTTGCTCATTTTGTTGCTATGGTCGCAGGACGGCCATCAGACTGTTACAACAGGCCAGTGGATTACTTGCGGAGTTGTTTAAAAGATTGATGTTGCCAATATTTAACGCTTATTTTAGACATTTATCTTTTTTTCTAATTTTTTTCTTTTTCTTTAAATTTTTTGATTTAACACGCTAAAGTACAAAGCATAAAAAGCATTATTTAATATGATTTTCTGGAGCCGCCGATTTTTTATTTAGAATAACGTCGCTGAGATTTAAAAAAATTCGGCTCCGTGGAATTTTTTTTAAATCGCATATTTCAAAATACTTTGTACTTTAGGTGCTCGTGTTCGAAAATAAAAAGTTTTACTGAAGGAAAATCCAAAATTACAGGGCAGATAAAATAAAATACTTTAAATCAAATTGTTACTTATGGCAACTAAATATTTAAAAATATTTTTTTGTTCTTCGTTATCTGGGCAATATTGTGGCAATCTGATGGCAAGTCTCGTGATTCATACCTTGCAAAATGAGCAAATAATGACCTTAGAGCACATTGCGTGTGCTGTGAATTAAAACTGTAGGGAGCTTATGAGAATCTCCCACTTCACATGACGACATCAGATCATTATAGGGTAGTCCATGTTCAAGAATATTTACCACTTCTGAACAATCTAACTATCTGGGCTCCTCGCATGACGTTTTTTGAAATTATAGACAAGTTAATGTCATAATAATATAGATTCCGTGGTTGACTGTTGTGTAAAACTACCTGAAAAATACAATAAGAAGCAACGAGATAATTGGGATGCAAAAAGGTAGTTTTACACAACAGTCAACCAACGAATCTTCATCACACTCTATATATACCCACACCGCCCTTACGAAAAAATCCTATAGGAATTCCTATAGGAAATTGGGCCAAAATCTAATAGGAATTCCTATAGGTTTTTTCGTAAGGGTGGCACCGTATATTATTCATATTTATTATATAAAGTATTGTGCTTTATAGAGATTTCGAGCACTGATAAAACTGATAATCTCACACGTGAGATTATTTATGATAATCTCACGTGTGAAAATTATCGCTTTTGAAGTTTATGAAAAATTGAAAATGGATATTTTATTTTATTTTATTTTGTTTGAAAAGACTGTCCTTTATATAATAAACATAAAAATACATGGATGCTTGGAAATACCAGATTTATTTCTCGTGTTGAACATGATATCTCAATCGTTCGCTGCGCTCACTCGTGAGATATCATGTTCAACACTCGAAATAAATCTGGTATTTCCGCGCACCCATGTATTATTCTCTATATATCAATATTAAGCCTACCTTGAATAGGAGTCATTTTGAATTGTCGACACAATATTTTAATCCTCCGATACAGTTTATGTGAAGAAACAATTGATGATAATGATTGATCAGCTTTGCTATCCCCACCAGCTTTGCCATTCTAGAAAATAGTCATATACCACCAGGGTTCGAATTAGAGAGGAAAAATCAACTCGCAAATTGCGGTTATAATTCCATGACACACAGTGACCAAATGATATTTAATTACCAATATATTTATAATATATTACCAATATATGCATTACCAATATATTTATAGCTATACTACACATTGTTAATGTGTTGTTCTGGTTTTTATACTTCTACATGTTTGTTTTATTTCAAGACTTTACAAACAAAAACTTCTATCGCCCAGTACAAGGTTGATAGAAAAAAGTATTCATATTAATATAACCGATGTCGGGAAACTTGTATGAAAGTTACCACTAACCCAGGGTTAAGTTAATCGGCTTTTGAACAACCGGCTCCTGGACTTTTTATTTGTCCAAGACAAGTGGGTTAGACTGGACTAGTGGCTTGGTTCCTACCTTCCAATAAGCAGATCTCTGGTACCAGACTTCGCCCTGGTTTCTTGCCATGTTTTTAATCTCAAGCCAGGCCGATTCTTTAAGAAATAGCATTCGTCTCACTAGTTCATCTTCCTCTATAAATAGCATTGCTTCCCCTGTGCCATCTTCGACTAAACATCTAAAGCGAAGAAGAATAACGTTTGAAACATATATCACTCAGAAGTATGGTTACGTTTAACCATCTTTATCAATAGTTTAGTAAGTAAGTAAACTAATTTCATTTAGTAATGGCCAAGGCAAATAAACTTGTGGCACTCTATATACATAGTTACAATTACAAATGATTGAACAGTAAAAATAGACTAAATATTTACATATAGTTATACACACAATAATTAAGCTAAAGTGTAAAGTGGTTTAAAAATTTCTGCTGATTAAAAATTTCATTCCACATACAGTAGGGAAGCCAGCCTGACAATTTGGTAATGCAATGCAAATTTTAAATCATCATTCATTTCTTTAGAAATTGATTGTTTTCACAGTCTATGAACACGGAAATATTTGCATAGCATGACCAAATTGTCAGGCTGGCTTCGCCACTGTCCACATAGCATGTTTAAAAATGTGCAAGGAGTCCTTTTTCCTTAAAGATAGAGATAAACTGTTCCATAATTGGCAAGTAGTTGTAGTGAACATTCTTCCTCCTTCAGTCTGACGAGTAAATCTTGGACATAGTAAGTTATAATTAGAGTATCTAGTTTGTCTATTATGGTGTTCACTATTTAACCCATTAGCTGGCAATGCGCCCAGATACGCCCTACTTTAGCATTTTACTCTGTCTAACGCCAGCCGATTTTACTCGTCAGTGGCAGGGTACTGCCAGTTAATGGGTTAACTTTAGTAGTTCGTGAAGATAAGTGGGCAAATTATTGCGTGTTCTTTGAAAGGCAATGGAACATTGAATATTCAATTTATAAGAAATAGACTGAAATTATAGGAGGTTTCTCTTTGTTATTCATGCAGTGTAAACACTTCTATCTGAAGGCCTATCTTTATACTGGTATAGTATGAATGGTTTACATATCCAAATACTCGAATCCAGAAACTTCAGCAAATCCGGAACCTTTTTCTCTAGTGTAAACGAGGTCTACACCTGTAAAAAACTCGCATCTTGTCAACAAGACGTGTTCGCAACAGGCTTGTATAGCAAAGCTTGAAAGTTGTAACAATGTTGTCATGTTATCAAGTTGCAACAAGGTTGTCACTCATAACTTGTTAACAAGTTGTTGCATTGCAGGACGATAACAAGTTGTTGGAACAACTTGTGACAAGTCTGTTGAGTCAACAACTTTGCAGCAAGTTGTCAACAAGCCGTTGAAAATTGTCAACAACCTGGGAACAAGCAGTGCAAACACATCCTGATAACAAGTTGTTGAAACAGCATTGGTACAAGTCTGCTGCAGGTTTGTTACAACTTGTTTTTACGTATCAATGTAGTATAGTCAACTCACCTTGCCTGAGTAGAGAAAATCAATGTTCGACTTGGTTCACTGACGAGACAATAACAGTTGCCAGGTAATCGTCCACACTTTGAGCAGGTCCACTTAAGTGATACTTTTTGAACAGCGACGATGTGGCATAAAAGATACGACAAAGTATAAATAACTTTTCCACGGCTTTGAAACTTGAAGTAGTCTATGATCTGACGTGATTCTATCGGCGAGTCGCGTTGAGTAGATCTTTCAGATATTGGTAGAGTAGATGGTAGTGCGGTGGTTGTTGGAAGGGCATCAACCCTTATATTTGAACAAGCTTCAAATGATAGATAAATGTTTCCTGTAAAAATAAATTGAATCCATTAATATGCCTGATACTTTTCTGTTGACAAGTAAATTGTCTGCCATTAGACAGAGTTAAATAACATGAAACAAGGGTACATTGTGGCTAAATGGGTTAACAAGAGACATTGACAATTAGTTTGGTTAAACCATTAACGCCCTATTAAAATTGGCTGATTGAGTTAACAAAAGACATGGACAGATACTTAGATACTAGATAGCATCTGATAATCCATAAAGACCCAACGATTTGCCCTTGGTGAGTAAATTTATGTGCCTTTAACAAATCAAGCCACAATGCGCCCTAACGTGCCCACTTTATCATTTTACTTTGTCTAACGCCAGACAATTTTACTCGTCAAGGAAAAAAGTGTTTGGCGTTAATGGGTTAACCAGAATAAAGTCAATAAGATGACATATCTTCGATATTGTGGATCTGTCTTCGAGACTGCCTCAACCCAATTTTCAGACCAGCACATTGCATACCAGGTACAAGACATGGGCACTAGAAACACATTCTAATTCACATCTTTTTGATAACTCGCACATACGTAGTACCACTGTTCTGAAGGCATATCATTATAGGTGAGTGAATTGGGTCGTAACATGTGTGTTAGCTGATTCTGTTTCACTGACCTTTTTTGGATATATGCTGTTGCAAAAGTTGAAATGTAACCACAGCGCCAGGCAGTAAGCCCACAGGATAAGACCGTTTTGAAAAATCCAGATACATTTTGACATTATCAGCAGTCAAAATATCTTGCACTGTTAGTACCATACTTCGGTTGCCTAGGTAACAATATCCGAGTGACAGAGCAAAGGCATGGGAACTAGAAACAAGTCCGTAGCGAGGTAGGTACATCTGACCACTAGGTATTGTGGGAAATGGACATTGGTCATGGTTGGAGTGGACTGTGTCACGTGTGAGGATTATACCACGGAGTGAAACTAGAACGTTTGTAGATCTAGAGTCAAGAGAAACATACATTGTCAGCAACTGTAACCACTAGGTGGCAATGCGCTCAGATGCGCCCTACATTAGTATTTTACTCTGTCGAACGCCAGATGATTTTACTCGTCAGTGGTAGGGTACTGCTAGACTTGCTACAAGTCGACTCGCATTAAAAATTGTTCTAAAGTATGACTGGGTTATGATACAGACTGTTAAACCATTTTACTGTGTCTAACACCAGACGGGTGTAAATGGGTTAACTTGCATTCAAAATACAAGTCATAGACTATATCTGACTCAAATAACTGCTGTTTGACCACCATCAGCTGCAAGATAGTGCTTCGTGAAACCTACCTATTACCAGAGGAACAATTGTTTTTCACCCAAGTTCTTGCAGACAGAATAGACATTGGGCATTCAGTGGTTAAGCAATTTCAACTCAAATATAAAGTAAACTATGAAATAACTTACCTATCTTTTGGTGTCCTATTTTCCCATATTGATAAATATGCTCTCACGCTGTCGATTTTAACAAACGGTTCAGCCAGTTGAGCCCATTCTTCATAATCAATACGCAATCTTACTCCATCATCAATTTCCTCAAGACTTATGTTTAAGCTCATGCGAATAACAGGTAAATTTCTTTCCAATGCATGCTCGATCTGGCATGTGTTGCTCACGTGATCATGCTCCGTGATGTAATACATGTGTCCTTGATGTAGCATGTCTAACCAGTAGCAATTGTTTGTGAACTCTATCACTAGTTCAGGTTTTGTAGCAGTTTTATTTTCTTTGACACCTTGAAATATTTCACCATCTTTCGTGTTAGAACGAGATGTCAAATCAGCCTTGTGTTTCCCAAGTATATAGCCATGTACGCAGGCAGTTAGTGAGGGAGCATTGTCCTTATATTCAATAGCTTCTAACTCTTTACGTTTGACCAGAAACACAAACCTGCAAGCTGCAACATTGTTCTTGTATTTCTTAACATTTGCCAGCTTGTTCATGTCTTTTTGTCCAGCTAAATTCTTCACTTTTTGCTTTTCAAAAACAGCTTTAGTGTCAAATCCAGGAACTTTTCCAATAATTATTGCATCACGTGCAGAAAATACCAAATATATTTTCTTCAAAGGATCGTTCGCATTCACTTCTTTGCCACTTATATTTTCAAGTCCGTTGAATGTTTCAATAATAATTTTAAACGAAGTAAGTTTTAGAATAGCTCCAATATGACTTGTCTGTGGCAAAGGGCAGCTTGGCTTTACTTCATCTGTGCGAGGTAGAATCGAGCTGCTCATATTATGCCTATAGTGACAAAAAAAAGATTTAAGGATGAAGTTAGAATACGCGATTGTCATTTTCCACTATACTTGGTTTTGGTAGGCGTTCTGGGGCAGCATATGATGGACAACTTCAGTAATGTTGACATTAACAGGGGCAAGAAAATTTAAACTATAGCTCTCAATTCTACATTCATTTGGCACCAAATGTCACAACTCAACATATCAACAAATATATACCGTTAGATCAACAAGAATCTGGAATGCTCTACCAAGACCTATCACTAATAAATTAAACTCTCTGGCTACATTTAAGTATCTGTTACTGAACTACTACCATTCTGCTCTCCAAATTAACTATGATATTGATGACCCTAGGACTTCAATCAGGCTCGAGACTTGTCCAAATCTCTTGCATGCTGTTTTTAGATGTATAATCATAACTGTAGTGTCCAAAGTTTTAAGTTTATATATATATATATGTAGTTTGGGATCACAGTAATTGGCGAAAGCTGTTGTGATTACCCGGTCACAATTTTGTAAAGTAAAATAATTGTGTATATTGACGTTATTTGTATGTAATGTGCTTATGTTGAAGATGTGACAAAGCTTATTAAAATACCAGTGCAAGACTACCACATAAAATGGAAACAATTAACACTACAATTAACACTACATTACATACATAACTGCCAAGTGGTAGTGATAGTGCTTAATGAAACCCACCTATATGTTGGCAACCGAAATTCACACCCCTAATTTCATGACAGAACTTAGTAAAACTTACTTTTTTATCAAGCAACCAGCATCACACTTGTGAACAGTTTTTGACACTTCATTCTCAGCCATAAGCCATATAATACTTGACGTATCATCACAGAAATACAGCTTGCCATTCTTGTCTTTATTACTTATCCAACCAATCAACACCTAAACGTGAAAAGATGTAAACCTTGAAAAAACCCTCTGTAACCGTTTGTTTAGTTTTCCTCCTGTAGTAACACTGGATCAATAAGTGATGATTCTTACTGGACCTCTAGGGAGAACAGTTTAGAACTGATAGAGCTATCCAGTATAAATATAGTCAGCTTAGTTTAGGTTTCCTCCTGTAGTAACACTGGATCAATAAGAGATGGCCGTTACTGGACCTCTAGGGAGGACAGTTTAGAACTGATAGAGCTATCCAGTATAAATAAAATGAGTTTAGTTTAGGTTTCCTCCTGTAGTAACACTGGATCAATAAGAGATGGCCGTTACTGGACCTCTAGGGAGAACAGTTTAGAACTGATAGAGCTATCCAGTATAACTTTCCTCCTATAGTACGAGTTTAGTTCAGATTTTAATTTCTTTATTGGTTATTGTTAGTTAACCTACCAAATCATCTGGTAGTTCTTTCTGAGAAATTTCTTGATACTTCCATCCATATTGACCCCTTGCTAACCCTGAACGTTGCTGCATATCCCTCTGGGTCCCGAGTTCATCCACTAAACTCAAAAGATCTTTCAATGTCATGGAGGTTGGAATGGGTACATGATGTGAAGATGTGGTCACTATGCATTGATGTGGGTTACTGAAGAACTCATTGAACATGTCACGTGCCGAGGGTGATGTCATTGCTTCTAGATCAATGACATGAGAAAGGATGGTAGGTGTGACGCTATATTTTAAGAAATAAGAATTCAAATATCAGTATTGATGTACCACATGTATTTAAGGTACCATCAAGCAGCAGATGGTAGGTAACCCATAAACTTGCAATGCACCTAGTGGTATTCATCAGTGGTAGCCTGGTAGTGTACTGCAAGTTAATGGGTTAACAAAACTATCTGGCAGTGTCTCTTGTTAACCCATAAACTTGCAATGCACTTAGTGGTATTCATCAGTGGTAGACTGGTAGTGTACTGCAAGTTAATGGGTTAACAGGGCTCAAAATAACGGCCGGTCAACGGTCAATGACCGGCCAAAAATGCCTGTTGACCGGTCACTTTTAAACCTCGCCGGTCATTTTGACCGCCCACATTTTCATGCCTTCCGCTAGAATTTTAAATCCTTATGATAAAGATTTCCCTGAAAGCACTACAGTAACACTGATAACGTTGCCTATTCACCTAAATACAGGGTGATTGCTAACGTCTTGAGCGTTTAGAACGTCACCGTGAAACAATAAAAGCGATGTCTCTGAACAAATTCTTATGATTTGTTTCACTGTTAGTATATGCGTATTAGTGACCGGTCAAAAACAGATTTTGACCGAGCTAAAATCAAGCTGACCGGTCATTTTGACCGGAGACCTATCGACCGTTATTTTGAGCCCTGGTTAACAAAACTATCTGCCAATGTCTCTTGTTAACCCATTAGCTTGCAATGTGCCCAGATGCATCCTACTTAAGTATTTTACTCTGTCTAATGCCAGACGATTTTACCCGTCAGTGATAGGGTACTGCCAGTTAATGGGTTAACAAAACTATCTGGCAGTGTCTCTTGTTAACCCATTAGCTTGCAATGTACCCAGATGCATCCTACTTAACTATTTTACTCTGTCTAATGCCAGACGATTTTACCTGTCAGTGGTAGGGTACTGCCAGTTAATGGGTTAACAAAACTATCTGGCAGTGTCTCTTGTTAACCCATTAGCTTGCAATGTACCCAGATGCATCCTACTTAACTATTTTACTCTGTCTAATGCCAGACGATTTTACCCGTCAGTGGTAGGGTACTGCGAGTTAATGGGTTAACAAAACTATCTGGCAGTGTCTCTTGTTAACCCATTAGCTTGCAATGTACCCAGATGCATCCTACTTAAGTATTTTACTCTGTGTAATGATAGACGATTTTACCCGTCAGTGGTAGGGTACTGCAGGTTAATGGGTTAGTAAGCAATTAGTTATTTTCTTTATATTATGTCTAATGGTGGAAGATTTTACCCTTGGACTGAACACATTAATGCCCAAAACTTAATTCCCCTTGCCAAGCAAAATTACCTGGCATTAGACAGAATATAAATAACAAATTAGAGTGCATTAGGGTCGGTGCATTTCAGCTTGATAGGTTAACAAGAGGCAATGGGAGATATAGTGTGCTATTGATGGTTGACAAATAAGTTTACCTGAGCCAAGCTTTTGTAGGTCCAATAATGTCGGTACAACTATAATGAAAAATGTAAGAATTAGTCAACTATACAATCCATTGTCTGCAGACAATAACTTTGAAGTATATGACAAAACAGACTCCAAGTAGAGGTTGAAAATTGAATACGACAATTTCACTATGATATACTCAAATGATCTGAGTCTGTTTCACCTTATAGTGACAAAATATAAAATTTAAATTTAATGATTGTGATTAGACATAATTCACTTACCTTAATGTGGATTGAAATTGTTTTGTAAGAATTTCACACAGATCAAGTGCTTTGATGAAGTCAACCAACGACAACCGATGGAATATGTCGTGAATATAACTACCACCAGAGATCCAGTACTAGAAAATATATTCAGTGTATTTCAAGCTAAAGAAACTGGGTGGATAATCAAAAGAAATAATTTAATCCATTCTTATTTATACCTGAAAAGGTGAATCGAACATGGAAGCTTTGGTAATTCTAATGGTTGACGAATTACAACAGACAAGACCAAGCACTTTCTACAAGCACAAGAAAGACTTTTTTATAGAAAACATAATTTAATATAATTGAATATGGTTTGAGTCCAGTATATGCCTCAAGGGTTGTGGGGTCAAACTACGTTATTAAAATGTAGTAAGAACTGATCTACAGCGGCGTGGTCGCTCCACAATTGCAACCCCCCCCCTAGTTCCTTATTCAGTATTGCCCGAATTTGAAGTTTCTAACTAAAGGCTGATTTCCATTCAGTGCAAAATGTCGCGCGATCGACCTTTTGCGATCGCTTTCTTTTGAATTGTGAGCCCTCGACCGGATCCGTTCCGGTCGAGGGCTCATAATTCAAAGGAAAACGATCGCGAAAGGTCGATCGCGCGACATTTTGCACTGAATGGAAATCAGTATTTAAGCATTAGAGACCTTACGATTTCAAGACGGCAACGTGACGACGACGGCTATAAGTACAATGAAATTTATAGTATTTTAGAATAGAAATGAATAATTAAAATCCCACGGGAGTTTTAAACGTCATCCTCGCTCTGTTTACAACGGTAAACTACAGATTTTTACGCCTTGTGTTCAACGTCTGCATTTCAAGCCGCGAGAAGTTGTACTCAGCAAATTGACTCAGTACTGAAGTAGAAATCTTCTAAACCAAAAAGCCCTTATCTCAACTTCCACAAACTGAAGTGAATTCACACGATTGATAATACACGACAAGTTTTATTTAATCGATTTATTTGAAGCAGTTTCTTTTGGCCGTCGTCGTTCGCGTTGCCGTCCTACATCGTAAGGTCTCTATTGCCTGTAATCGACGACGGGGACGTGACGATAAAATTGTCGCTAAATCTCGAAAACAGTTTTAATTTGTTATCATCCGTATCTATCATTGTTTACAACGGTAGGTTTTACAATTTGGTCATGCTATGCAAATTTAAAATCATCAGTATTAATTTCTTTAGAAATTGATTGTTTTCACAGTCTATGAACACAGAAATACTTGCATAGCATAACCATATTGTCAGGCTGGCTTCGCCACTGCCAAGTATGTGTAGTAGTTTAATATAATATACTTTAGTATTTTACTCCGTCTAACGCCGACGTCTGGTGCCGGTTGTACAAAGCCCGTTTAGCCGAACCGGTGGATAAATAAAATATATCGATCAAGTCTATGCATTCATCGAACAACCAAACTAAAATATTTCAACTTGAAAATAACAATTACGTTTGCAACTACATATTAAGTGCATGAGATTTAAGTTCAGTCATTCACAAAATTACAGTGATTTTAGTGTGGTTGTGCGATGCATCGCACAAATTAACATACCATGACTTACAGTGATTTTAGTGTGGTTGTGCGATGCATCGCACAAATTAACATACCATGACTTACAGTGATTTTAGTGTGGTTGTGCGATGCATCGCACAAATTAACATACCATGACTTACAGTGATTTTAGTGTGGTTGTGCGATGCATCGCACAAATTAACATACCATGACTTACAGTGATTTTAGTGTGGTTGTGCGATGCATCGCACAAATTAACATACCATGACTTACAGTGATTTTAGTGTGGTTGTGCGATGCATCATACAAATTAACATACCATGACTTACAGTGATTGTAGTGTGGTTGTGCGATGCATCGTACAAATTAACATACCATGACTTACAGTGATTTTAGTGTGGTTGTGCGATGCATCGCACAAATTAACATACCATGACTTACAGTGATTGTAGTGTGGTTGTGCGATGCATCGTACAAATTAACATACCATGACTTACAGTGATTTTAGTGTGGTTGTGCGATGCATCGCACAAATTAACATACCATGACTTACAGTGATTGTAGTGTGGTTGTGCGATGCATCGCACAAATTAACATACCATGACTTACAGTGATTGTAGTGTGGTTGTGCGATGCATCGCACAAATTAACATACCATGACTTACAGTGATTTTAGTGTGGTTGTGCGATGCATCGCACAAATTAACATACCATGACTTACAGTGATTTTAGTGTGGTTGTGCGATGCATCGCACAAATTAACATACCATGACTTACAGTGATTTTAGTGTGGTTGTGCGATGCATCGCACAAATTAACATACCATGACTTACAGTGATTTTAGTGTGGTTGTGCGATGCATCGCACAAATTAACATACCATGACTTACAGTGATTTTAGTGTGGTTGTGCGATGCATCGCACAAATTAACATACCATGACTTACAGTGATTGTAGTATGGTTGTGCGATGCATCGTACAAATTAACATACCATGACTTACAGTGATTTTAGTGTGGTTGTGCGATGCATCGCACAAATTAACATGCCATGACTTACAGTGATTGTAGTGTGGTTGTGCGATGCATCGCACAAATTAACATACCATGACTTACAGTGATTGTAGTGTGGTTGTGCGATGCATCGCACAAATTAACATACCATGACTTACAGTGATTGTAGTGTGGTTGTGCGATGCATCGCACAAATTAACATACCATGACTTACAGTGATTTTAGTGTGGTTGTGCGATGCATCGCACAAATTAACATACCATGACTTACAGTGATTTTAGTGTGGTTGTGCGATGCATCGCACAAATTAACATACCATGACTTACAGTGATTTTAGTGTGGTTGTGCGATGCATCGCACAAATTAACATACCATGACTTACAGTGATTTTAGTGTGGTTGTGCGATGCATCGCACAAATTAACATACCATGACTTACAGTGATTAGTGTGGTTGTGCGATGCATCGCACAAATTAACATACCATGACTTACAGTGATTTTAGTGTGGTTGTGCGATGCATCGCACAAATTAACATACCATGACTTACAGTGATTTTAGTGTGGTTGTGCGATGCATCGCACAAATTAACATACCATGACTTACAGTGATTTTAGTGTGGTTGTGCGATGCATCGCACAAATTAACATACCATGACTTACAGTGATTTTAGTGTGGTTGTGCGATGCATCGCACAAATTAACATAACATGACTTACAGTGATTTTAGTGTGTTGTTGTGCGATGCATCGCACAAATTAACATACCATGACTTACAGTGATTTTAGTGTGGTTGTGCGATGCATCGCACAAATTAACATACCATGACTTACAGTGATTGTAGTGTGGTTGTGCGATGCATCGTACAAATTAACATACCATGACTTACAGTGATTTTAGTGTGGTTGTGCGATGCATCGTACAAATTAACATACCATGACTTACAGTGATTTTAGTGTGGTTGTGCGATGCATCGTACAAATTAACATACCATGACTTACAGTGATTTTAGTGTGGTTGTGCGATGCATCGTACAAATTAACATACCATGACTTACAGTGATTTTAGTGTGGTTGTGCGATGCATCGCACAAATTAACATACCATGACTTACAGTGATTGTAGTGTGGTTGTGCGATGCATCGCACAAATTAACATACCATGACTTACAGTGATTTTAGTGTGGTTGTGCGATGCATCGTACAAATTAACATACCATGACTTACAGTGATTTTAGTGTGGTTGTGCGATGCATCGTACAAATTAACATACCATGACTTACAGTGATTTTAGTGTGGTTGTGCGATGCATCGCACAAATTAACATACCATGACTTACAGTGATTTTAGTGTGGTTGTGCGATGCATCGCACAAATTAACATACCATGACTTACAGTGATTTTAGTGTGGTTGTGCGATGCATCGCACAAATTAACATACCATGACTTACAGTGATTGTAGTGTGGTTGTGCGATGCATCGTACAAATTAACATACCATGACTTACAGTGATTTTAGTGTGGTTGTGCGATGCATCGCACAAATTAACATACCATGACTTACAGTGATTTTAGTGTGGTTGTGCGATGCATCGCACAAATTAACATACCATGACTTACAGTGATTGTAGTGTGGTTGTGCGATGCATCGTACAAATTAACATACCATGACTTACAGTGATTTTAGTGTGGTTGTGCGATGCATCATACAAATTAACATACCATGACTTACAGTGATTTTAGTGTGGTTGTGCGATGCATCGCACAAATTAACATACCATGACTTACAGTGATTTTAGTGTGGTTGTGCGATGCATCGCACAAATTAACATACCATGACTTACAGTGATTGTAGTGTGGTTGTGCGATGCATCGTACAAATTAACATACCATGACTTACAGTGATTGTAGTGTGGTTGTGCGATGCATCGCACAAATTAACATACCATGACTTACAGTGATTGTAGTGTGGTTGTGCGATGCATCGTACAAATTAACATACCATGACTTACAGTGATTTTAGTGTGGTTGTGCGATGCATCATACAAATTAACATACCATGACTTACAGTGATTGTAGTGTGGTTGTGCGATGCATCGCACAAATTAACATACCATGACTTACAGTGATTGTAGTGTGGTTGTGCGATGCATCGTACAAATTAACATACCATGACTTACAGTGATTTTAGTGTGGTTGTGCGATGCATCGCACAAATTAACATACCATGACTTACAGTGATTTTAGTGTGGTTGTGCGATGCATCGTACAAATTAACATACCATGACTTACAGTGATTTTAGTGTGGTTGTGCGATGCATCGTACAAATTAACATACCATGACTTACAGTGATTTTAGTGTGGTTGTGCGATGCATCGCACAAATTAACATACCATGACTTACAGTGATTTTAGTGTGGTTGTGCGATGCATCGTACAAATTAACATACCATGACTTACAGTGATTTTAGTGTGGTTGTGCGATGCATCGTACAAATTAACATACCATGACTTACAGTGATTTTAGTGTGGTTGTGCGATGCATCGCACAAATTAACATACCATGACTTACAGTGATTTTAGTGTGGTTGTGCGATGCATCGTACAAATTAACATACCATGACTTACAGTGATTTTAGTGTGGTTGTGCGATGCATCGCACAAATTAACATACCATGACTTACAGTGATTGTAGTATGGTTGTGCGATGCATCGTACAAATTAACATACCATGACTTACAGTGATTTTAGTGTGGTTGTGCGATGCATCGCACAAATTAACATACCATGACTTACAGTGATTGTAGTGTGGTTGTGCGATGCATCGCACAAATTAACATACCATGACTTACAGTGATTTTAGTGTGGTTGTGCGATGCATCGCACAAATTAACATACCATGACTTACAGTGATTGTAGTGTGGTTGTGCGATGCATCGCACAAATTAACATACCATGACTTACAGTGATTTTAGTGTGGTTGTGCGATGCATCGCACAAATTAACATACCATGACTTACAGTGATTTTAGTGTGGTTGTGCGATGCATCGCACAAATTAACATACCATGACTTACAGTGATTTTAGTGTGGTTGTGCGATGCATCGCACAAATTAACATACCATGACTTACAGTGATTTTAGTGTGGTTGTGCGATGCATCGCACAAATTAACATACCATGACTTACAGTGATTTTAGTGTGGTTGTGCGATGCATCGCACAAATTAACATACCATGACTTACAGTGATTTTAGTGTGGTTGTGCGATGCATCGCACAAATTAACATACCATGACTTACAGTGATTTTAGTGTGGTTGTGCGATGCATCGCACAAATTAACATACCATGACTTACAGTGATTTTAGTGTGGTTGTGCGATGCATCGCACAAATTAACATACCATGACTTACAGTGATTTTAGTGTGGTTGTGCGATGCATCGCACAAATTAACATACCATGACTTACAGTGATTTTAGTGTGGTTGTGCGATGCATCGCACAAATTAACATACCATGACTTACAGTGATTTTAGTGTGGTTGTGCGATGCATCACAAATTAACATACCATGACTTACAGTGATTTTAGTGTGGTTGTGCGATGCATCGTACAAATTAACATACCATGACTTACAGTGATTTTAGTGTGGTTGTGCGATGCATCATACAAATTAACATACCATGACTTACAGTGATTGTAGTATGGTTGTGCGATGCATCGCACAAATTAACATACCATGACTTACAGTGATTGTAGTGTGGTTGTGCGATGCATCGTACAAATTAACATACCATGACTTACAGTGATTTTAGTGTGGTTGTGCGATGCATCATACAAATTAACATGCCATGACTTACAGTGATTGTAGTGTGGTTGTGCGATGCATCGCACAAATTAACATACCATGACTTACAGTGATTTTAGTGTGGTTGTGCGATGCATCGCACAAATTAACATACCATGACTTACAGTGATTTTAGTGTGGTTGTGCGATGCATCGCACAAATTAACATACCATGACTTACAGTGATTTTAGTGTGGTTGTGCGATGCATCGCACAAATTAACATACCATGACTTACAGTGATTTTAGTGTGGTTGTGCGATGCATCGTACAAATTAACATACCATGACTTACAGTGATTTTAGTGTGGTTGTGCGATGCATCATACAAATTAACATACCATGACTTACAGTGATTTTAGTGTGGTTGTGCGATGCATCGCACAAATTAACATACCATGACTTACAGTGATTTTAGTGTGGTTGTGCGATGCATCGTACAAATTAACATACCATGACTTACAGTGATTTTAGTGTGGTTGTGCGATGCATCGTACAAATTAACATACCATGACTTACAGTGATTTTAGTGTGGTTGTGCGATGCATCGTACAAATTAACATACCATGACTTACAGTGATTTTAGTATGGTTGTGCGATGCATCGCACAAATTAACATACCATGACTTACAGTGATTGTAGTATGGTTGTGCGATGCATCGTACAAATTAACATACCATGACTTACAGTGATTGTAGTATGGTTGTGCGATGCATCGTACAAATTAACATACCATGACTTACAGTGATTTTAGTGTGGTTGTGCGATGCATCGTACAAATTAACATGCCATGACTTACAGTGATTTTAGTGTGGTTGTGCGATGCATCGTACAAATTAACATGCCATGACTTACAGTGATTTTAGTGTGGTTGTGCGATGCATCGCACAAATTAACATACCATGACTTACAGTGATTTTAGTGTGGTTGTGCGATGCATCGCACAAATTAACATACCATGACTTACAGTGATTTTAGTATGGTTGTGCGATGCATCGCACAAATTAACATACCATGACTTACAGTGATTTTAGTGTGGTTGTGCGATGCATCGTACAAATTAACATGCCATGACTTACAGTGATTTTAGTGTGGTTGTGCGATGCATCGTACAAATTAACATACCATGACTTACAGTGATTTTAGTGTGGTTGTGCGATGCATCGCACAAATTAACATACCATGACTTACAGTGATTGTAGTATGGTTGTGTGATGCATCGTACAAATTAACATACCATGACTTACAGTGATTGTAGTGTGGTTGTGCGATGCATCGCACAAATTAACATACCATGACTTACAGTGATTTTAGTGTGGTTGTGCGATGCATCGCACAAATTAACATACCATGACTTACAGTGATTGTAGTGTGGTTGTGCGATGCATCGCACAAATTAACATACCATGACTTACAGTGATTGTAGTATGGTTGTGCGATGCATCGCACAAATTAACATACCATGACTTACAGTGATTGTAGTATGGTTGTGTGATGCATCGTACAAATTAACATACCATGACTTACAGTGATTTTAGTGTGGTTGTGCGATGCATCGTACAAATTAACATGCCATGACTTACAGTGATTTTAGTGTGGTTGTGCGATGCATCGTACAAATTAACATGCCATGACTTACAGTGATTTTAGTGTGGTTGTGCGATGCATCGCACAAATTAACATACCATGACTTACAGTGATTGTAGTATGGTTGTGTGATGCATCGTACAAATTAACATACCATGACTTACAGTGATTTTAGTGTGGTTGTGCGATGCATCGCACAAATTAACATGCCATGACCATATGCTGGCATCCCTCCCACATATAGGTCTTTCAACAACTGGCCCCAGTGTTGCCAGTTAATGGATTAAATATTATACTGCTTTTACTGACCTGACCCAGTCTACATAAGTGAACATAATGAAGTCTCACTGAAGCGCCAATTCTCATCCCGCAACCAAAATTTTTACATGGAAGGTAGTGAGTGAACAATCTGAAATTGAAATCAAGATATTGATACCTTGTTCTCATGGATCTCGCCGAGGGAGATAATGAACAGTTATTCTACGAACTCAAGTCGTATATGAGCTGATAGCCTATTAGTCATATACGACGAGAGTGAGTATAATAACTGTTTTATTATATACACAAGCTCTGGATATGAACAGAACATTTTGGCGTACTTTTTTCAAGTAAAACTTGAATTTCCTCTTCATTTAATTGTCCAAATCTGCCAGCCATTTTTCTACTTTTCTCTACTAGTAGGATATGAGCTAATATCCTGCTAGTAGAGAACCAATCAGATTGCGGAATACCTCATATCCAGAGCTTGTGTATATAATAATTATTAATATTGGTGTAAATAGAAACCTATACAATATGGATTAAACAATACAATAATGAGATTAAACAATAATCTTGGTATGTAGATATCTTACCTAAATCTGTTATCAATTTCATACAGACCAGCATCTGAATTTACAATGGCTGTTATAATTCCCTAATTATAAGAATAATTTTTTGAATATCAAATATTTTTTGTATACAATGATCACCATGACACCATCACCAACAACACCATCATCGCCATCATCATCACAATCATCACCATTACTAACAACACCATCACCACCATCATCACCATCACAAACAACACCATCATCACCATCACAATCATCACCATTACTAACAACACCATCACCACCATCACCATCATCACCATCACAAACAACACCATCATCACCATCACAATCATCACCATTACTAACAACACCATCACCACCATCACCATCACAAACAACACCATCATCACCATCACAATCATCACCATTACTAACAACACCATCACCACCATTACAAACAACACCATCACAATCATCACCATTACTAACAACACCATCACCACCATCACCATCACCACCATCACAAACAACACCATCATCACCATCACAAACAACACCATCACAATCATCACCATCACCACCATCACAAACAACACCATCACAATCATCACAATCATCACCATCACCAACAACACCATCATCATCATCACCAACAACACAATCATCATCACCAGTATCACAATCACCACCACCACAATAATCACCATCACAATCACCATAATAAACACCAAAATAATAAACACCAAAATAGAAATCAGTACCAAGCAAAATCACACCAGACACCAGACTTCCTAGAAACTTGTCCATATGTTCTAATGTTCTTGACTTGGTATACCATTGTCTCTAAATAGTCTGTTAAATCTGGATCATCCGTTTCATCATCACTATCATTGTCTCCCGCTGTTTTTCTATGACACTGACAAGTATTTCCATGTTCTGTGTGGGCATTGGAATCTACTTTATAAAAATCTGAATGCCTTGTAGCTGCAAGTAATTCTCTTTGACTTGGCTGACCCTAGAAAAGAGCATGGCTGGTATAGACAATTGTAAAAACTCTGGGTTAAAAGATTGAGTGTGATATAGAAATTGTAAATAAAGGTGTCATGGTTTGTGTATGAAGTATGAACTACCAAAATAGATAAACACTTTCATGAAAACTTGTGTTTTTCCCACCCTGTTACAAACATGTTAACAAGAGGGTTTTTGTTCAAAACATCAAGGTATGTACAATACTTTTGTACACAGGGATGGATTTACTGGGGGGGTGCAGGGGGCCAAGGGGGTGCAGGAGGGGTGCAAATTCCATATCAAATCCGAATTTTGGATTTGACAGGGCATTTATCAAACAAAACTCAAGTATCTGGCCATTGATAGGCCTTTTTGACCATCTAGGCAATCATATTTTTCATTTTTTTCTGACAAGGTGACCCCCTTGACAGTGCAGTGGGTCCTTAGTGATGATTCATCCTGCTTCGGATGCTGGCCACACCCTGCTTCATGAACAGCACCCGCATAGCACCCCCTCCCCACCCGATAAGATCTTGCTGGATTCATCCCTGATTTTTCAAGTACATGTGGTTTACAGACACAAAATTGAGGGGCCAGCCCTCACAATTTTAATAAATCATTGCAGACAAAAAATTGCTGTAGATATTTTGGAGTTCAGCAGCAGTTCGACGGCAATTTGTTTGTCTCACAATGACAATTTGAAGATGCATGTTAATATAACAAATGGATTATTTCAAACCGGAAATACGATTGTATATTATATGTACGGAAGAAAAATTCACTTGTTGTTAATGTCTTTGATAGTTTATTTTACAGTATATAGTAAGTAATAAGTGTTTGATAATCATTGACAAAAAATTGCTGTCAATAATTTCATCTTCAGCTGCATTATTGAACATTGTGAGGACTGCTGGACTTAGGTTTGAAATTGAATTGAGCTTAAAGGTTGTCATAAATCACCTTGTTCATAGTAGTATTTCTCACTTCACTAATAACATATGTTTCTCCAATTTTCATTAAATTATACCAAGATGCAAATCGTTGACCCTAAACAAAGAAAGGGGAAACTTTTAAGCATGATACTGAACTTTAAGAGGAATTTGAACGTATCATGGATATTTAGCTGTGTCTGACTTCTGAGCTGGAAGGACGTCTAAATATCAATCTAAAATTGGGAATATTTACCCAAAATGCGATATATGTTGAGTGTTCGGTTTCCAGTGAATAAAACTTAGCCAAGAAGTAAGGTTTTTGTCCGGACACTCTACATGAAAAGTAGGAGAAGTCAGTGAAAATTTGGAGCAAAATGCAAGATTGCATGTAAATTTGAGTTCTTGAACTTACGGATGAGATGAACTAAGAGTTTTCAAACATCCAATTATGTTTATTTTCTCTTTATCTGGGTTTCTGAAAAAATTAAAATATATACATAATGTAGATGGTTGTTATGGTGGTGTGTATGATTAAGTGTTGTACATATTATTTTCGATGATGGTGGTGGTGATGACCGGTGATTGTGATTTTGGTAATGATTATGATAGTATTAATTAACCCATTTACTGGCAGTATCCTACCACTGACAAGTAAAGTTGGGTGCATCCGGGCGCATTACCAGCTAATGGGTTAATAAAATATAATTACCCAATTATCACTTACACTTCTATTTTAGAAGAATATTCTTGAATTGATAAAGCTTTTGGTACAACTACACTTTCCTGCTTCTGAATACATATTAAATTCTCAACAACTTCAATGTATTTTAAATGATTACGACCACTCTTCTTTCTTCTATCGCCTATTAAAAAATCAACAAAAATCAAATCCTATCACCCATTCACACATTGCCTGATTCTATATTTATGATATACCAACACAAAACAAAATACTGCATTAAAAATCCTTACTTTCAAAGACAAAAACTGGGAATTGAATATCAATGAAATTCCACGTTGGTAACAGAACCAACTTCTTAACCACAAATTTCTCTGGCACAGATTCCTCAAAGAGCTAAAATTCAGACTAGATGTTATTAATTCACTCCAATAGATCAATAACCTCATTTAACACAATCTTAATGCTAGCCATAATCTATTCTGACTTGATCAATGATCTATGTTTTATACCTGACATGTTACAGCACTTTTGGTATCCTCAAGATAAAGCATGCCTGCCTCAGGGAGAAGAGTTTTGTCTGATGTTGGAACGTCGGTTAGAAATCCAAGTAAAATCATAGGTCTTTCATCTAAGATATTGAACCCTAATGTATAGACACAGAGAAAATATACAGTCACAAAATCAGCGATGATGATGATTGTGGTAGTGATGATGGTCAGGTGACGATGGTGAAAATTGGTGGTGATGATGGTAATGGTAATGATGCAGGCCTGGGGCCTGTAATGATGGTGATGGTGGTAATGATGGTGATAGTGGTGACAATAGTGGTTGGGTTAACCAAACTAACTTGCTCAGTCTAATACCAGATGATGTTCACTCATCAAAGGGTGGGCATTATACTGGTGGCATACTATAATTTAAAGACTATATGACCAACTAACCTACCTGAAATTTGAGCTAGCAAAATTTCTGATCTTTTGCCAAATATACCAGTGAAATATCTGCCTCTCTCAAATGCAGCAAGACTTGATACAGAGAGCACAGTATGGTCAATTGGTAGTTTGTTTCCATTTCCTTCCAGTATAACATTTACAATATCAAGGCAGAGTTCCTCACATGGTTTGTTAAATAATAAAGGCTTATAAATGTTGTCAGATATAACTTTGAATAAGTTTTGTAGCCAGGAACATTCCTTAAAAATAATATTAAGGATTAATATTTTTGATATAGTGTTTTGTTGAACTGTAAAGGTCTACCTTAACTCAATGTGTTGACCTTAAAAACATTAAAGGCACAAAGCAAGGGCTCTATTTTACAAAGTAATTATAAACATAACAAAGTAATTTCTACATGGTATTTAGGATAAACTAATATCACAACTATTTAATACTGGAAACAACGTACAAAACAAATTACAGTTACAAATTACAGAACGTTTTATATTGTACATGTACAAAGTACAAACCCGAAAATCCGAAATAAATATTCGCCAATTTTGGTTTCGAATTTGTACGACAAAATAAACTAAATTTTAAGTAAACCTCACCTCATTCGAGCCTTTAAGATCCAATTTAGCCTGAGCAATAGCAACAAACATGTCCATGTAAACACGTCCAACTAAAAATTATAAAATATCATCGTTTTTCGACCACGCTGTCCACGCGGTCCTTCTTGCTCGACGCCATTTTGTAAATTGACTTTAAAAATTTTCCCGCGCATTTTCGCCTATGCTAAATATTCCACCCGTTCGCAGGTAGTTAATTATTCAGGCCCTTCCGGCCTTCGTACATAAATATGGCCGATTAATATTTTTGGAAATGAATGTTGTTCGCTCTATTTTAAAGCATTGGTCGTGAATGCTAAGACATTTTGCGAAGCTACTGACACGTCAGGGTTTCAGGACTATGGCTACAAAAGAAACAGGGCATTTTAAATGTGCTACGTTTAATATTCTCGCTCCATGTTATAAAGTTATTGAGTGAGTATTGTTTTGAATTGTAACTGTCAAATATAATAATGTGCAACACTTTCGTGGCATTATATTGTTATATTTGATACAATACTTGCAATAAAGCTATTTGATTTTATGGCAAGATAAAAGTACCTTTTTTATGTAAAATTATGTATACAATTGTACAAATATATCTTTTATATTGACTTACTTCCTGTGTATATAATAAAATTGTTGAACGAATTAATTACTGTATTTATTAGGTAATTTTAGCTCTTATGCTTGTACAGTGTTAATGGCCAGTTATGTAGGATCTGATTAGAGTGTGACTGGCAGCATAGCTTGCAATACAATTGAATAATTCGACATAGGCAGATAGTCTGATGAAAATAATGTACATACATTCACTTTTTGTAGCAAGTGTCAGTGGACATTATGGTATACGAAAGAGAGCTCGTATCCAGAACAATACATCCCTCGTTTTGAAGCAATTATACAGTTACTACAGTCGGAAGAGGTCAATGTGGACGTCGTCTGTTTCCAGGAATTCTGGTTCAAGGATTTTGTTTTCAACTTGTTTAGAGAAAAACTTGGTCACAGGTGTGTAGTATTAGTTTGTTCATAGTTTGTTTCAGTAAGCAATATTGGGTCAACAGGTGGTGGTCAATTTCAGAAATGCTGACACTTTAAACTACATCTGTAAATTATTTTTTGCGTCCAAATACAAAATTACTAAATATACTGAAAAGAAATACATGTTATTTGCCAGCTTGGAGGTCTATATAATTTTAAAAACAAAAACATTGGCTCTATGGATGTAAATCTTGTGCGGTCTCATATGGACTGCTCGCGTAGCCAATCAGATTGCAGGAAACCCAAGAATATGAATTCGGACTGCAAAAAAACCCATTATTTTTTCACTCTGATAACTGCAGGTGGACTGTACAGAACTACACAACCTGATGTGTTTAATTCTTCTTGAGGCATTTGACAGGATTATGTATTTTTATCCTCTTAGGTATGAAATTGTTCAACTAAAGCGACTTGGTTTCAAATCGGATGGTCTTGTCATGCTAGTTGATAAAAATTACAAGTATGTGACGTGTAATGGTACCCAGCATTGTACTCCTTTATATTATAATTTTATCCCCTAATGAGAGACAATTCGATGCATCAGACTCTTGTAGACTGTTGGTGATATTTGTATTACTAGGGTTAAATACGTAGAAAATATTGCATTCAATGACGCTGCAAATAGAGTTGGGTTATTGGTTCATCTTGAATTGCCTTCAAAATACGAGGTTGGTTAGTTGGTGATTTACAGCTTGGCCAAATAAATTAGACAAAACAGTTAAATGTTCATTACTCTTTATATCCACTGTAGGTGATTGTGGTAACATCACACTTAGCTTATGGAAACAGCTATTTGGACCAATATTTGCGGCTGGTAAGTTATATTATACACAGTCATCAGAGCAAGCGCCTTTCACCTCTGAAGATCGTGGGTTCAATTCTTGCTGTAGACTCAGGACACTTATGTGAAAAGACTTTCCTTCCACAGGGAATGTTGAGTCATCGTAACTGTACGAGTCTCACTGACATTAGGGCCATTTATACGGTAGAAAATAAGACGGGGCTTACATAAGACATGTCTTACATAAGACGCGAACGCACTTGTATAAATGGTCAAATTCTAGTAAGTCGCGACTTAAATAAGAACAGGGGTTCAGGCTGTTCCACAATAAGTTGCGACTTATCAGAATTTGACCATTTATAAGAGTGTGTTCGCGTCTTATATAAGACGTGGCTTATGTAAGTCGCGTCTTATTTTCTCCCGTATAAATGGGCCTATTATTCTTATGTTAAGACTGAGGCAAAGAAATTAATGGATGCTATTGAAAACTATGCAAGAAGGTAAAACAGCCTATTAATGAAGTGGGACAATCAACTCTCTGTGGGTTAAAAATTGAAATAGGAAACACAACTTTGCAGATGATTAGCTATCTCATGGAGTAAGGGTATAAACTCAGGCTGAACCTGGGTTGGTTTTCCTAGTGTAAATTAGGCTTACTTTTTTCTTATTCCTAGGTATCGCAACGTACCAGTGATATTAGCGGGTGATATAAATGGCCCAGAAGACAGTCCTGTATGTGAGTGTATCTTTGAAGAAGAATTTGAGTCTGCGTATAAAACTGTCCATGGTCGAGAACCAAAGGTCACTCATAAAGATCACTCGGAAAATTGCACTGCAGTTGACTTCATATTTTATCGGTAAGCTACAGCATAATATTTTACTTACCATTGTAATGGTTTGGAGGATTACTGGCCATTGACACCCAACATGTTCATCACGATGAGTAAAATCATCTGGCATAATGACAGAGAAAAATAACAAAGTAGGGAGCTCAGTGGTCAGGACTGCACCAGAATCACATGCAGCCAGAGGGCCTATTGCAGCTGCTCCTGGATATACATAATTTTCCTAGACAAAAACCCTTCAACATTGCAGCAGATAGCTGATGTCCAAAACAAACTAGGGTGTATTGTAGCTCAATGAGTTAATGCATAAGAGCTACCTCTTCCAAGAGGAGTAAAATAGTCTAGTGCCAGATAGGGCAAAAATATAAAGGTGTGTTATGTTTTTGTTATTCTGGTTTACTGTAAATGTATATTACTCAATTGCTTAGTTTCGTTGCATTTTAGAAGTTCCTCAAAATGTATTTTAAGGCCAACTGGCTCAAAATTGTTCCCTACCGAATATGGACATGAGGTATGGTATTAAGCTCAACCTAGAATATATTACTAACATTTACTGGAAAATAAGTACCTGTCAGGAATAGGTAAGTGTCAAGATATAAAGGATCATTACTACAAAATTAATTTTAATATCTCACTATATTTTTCTAAAGGAGTGGCCTGCAGAATTTACTCTTTCTGATCACAGATTACTCACAGCAGAATTTGATTTGGTTGAAAAACATACTGAATAAATTAGGTAGATTATAATGTTGTGTTTCACTTACTAAATATTCATATTATGTTAATAGTATAATATTCAATTTAAATTTTGTTGAACATAGAATCAAAATTACTGCAGGGCAAATGGACGTTGTTAAATAATATAGTACTGTAATTGTGTTTATGTATATAACAATCATATACCTTGTTGGTATAGGTTATCATGCGATGGCGAGTACAATTAGGGATTAATAGTACGAGTGATGTTTGGAAATTTTGCCAAAATTGGACGAGCCGCCGGGGCGAGTCCAATTTGGCAACATTTTCAAACATCACGAGTACTATTAATCCCTAATTGTACGAGCAACATCGCATGATTACTTGTTTATTATTAGCATGACAAAATTTCCGCCATTTTGTTTCTTTTGGGAAAATCATTAATTGTACTGCAGTACAATTAATGAAATAATTGTACTCCTCTCAACCAATCAGCATCCAGTAATTTTGTCATGCTAATAATAAATATAGTAAATGTGCAGTTTCAAATATTAGTAAGAATTTATATTTCAGATACAGTATTAATACAACTTTCTTAGATATAATAAATCTAGTTTCAGTGACGTAGCCAGGATTTTCAGTCAAGGGGGCCACGAAAAAGTACTAGGGGGGGCCAACATAGAGATTTGTATTAGTCTAAATGTTTCCTAGGGGGGGCCGACACCTTCGGCTCTGGCTACGTCTCTGTCTAGTTTGTCTGTGATTTTAAAGTCACTGGCCCCCAAGGAAAATTTCACCCTCAACTTGACAGCCCTGTATATGTATGTACCAATTTTACAGTTTACTTGTTCATTACTTACCATACATGTTCACCATAAGCCAAGTTCATAACGTACACTCAAACTTGGCTTAAGAATAAATGGTTATTAGACCAAAATTTTAAATTTATTGTTATAATTTAATTTTCCTACAATCTTGTATCACAAGGTTAATAAAGCATTATAAACGCCTTAATATATACATTTGTTTTGTCTACATTGTTATTCAAAAATGGACTGCATTTGTAGTTAGATTGATTTTAAGTCCAGCAACCCATTTGTAAGCAACCAGTTATTCACAAAGCAGAACTTTCCAACTCGTGTAGATGGCTTAAGGGTGGGTTTCACTAAGCACTATCGTGCAACAGATGGTGGAAAACCAGCAATTATCAGAGTGAGAAAATAATGTTAATTATTGGTGAAAATAGATATAATTGAGACATGTAGTTTAACTTTCATAAGTGTCAGCATTTCAGACGTTGACCACCATTTGCTGCCCTGTAATGCGCCTGTCAATTTTAAGCCCCAGGGAAGGGGGGACGGGCAAACCCAGGGGGATTTGACATTTTTGATTGAGTGAGTATCAAATTCCCCACCCACAGGATGGAAATATCTGTCAAATTAGATAAAATGACCCCTCCATGGCAAGGCACTAGCATTGCATTGATTACAAAGTGATACTGTAATTAGTATGTAACTTTAATTTTAAACACAACATCCCAGTCTGGTAATGTCAAATACCCCCTCCCTGGCATAGCTAGCTGTTATCAAATTCCCTACCCTTGGGGGCATGCATGCTGTCAAATTCCTATGGGTTGCCCGTCCCCCCTCCCCTGGGGCTTCACATTGTCAGGTGCATAATGCTTACTGAAACCTACGAATTGTCAGTTATATACAGGTATGTATATATTTTTCAATCAAATTCGATCAATGTGCCAACCTCTACATGCGGAGTTGCATCCAGAGATACTTCTGTAGTGTCTGTATTTTCAATTGATGACCTTGGTTCTTCTGTAGCATTTTCTGGTTCTATATAGCAGAATCAAGATAATTATGTTATATGCACGTAATTTATGCATGCTTGCAAGTAATTTATGCATGCGCGCACGTAATTTATGCATGCACGCACGTAATTTATGCATGCCGACCCCCTCCCCCCCAATAATGATAACTGTGTAACAAAGCTGTATCAATGATTTTACAACCACAAAAGCCTTAATAGGCTTTAATTTAAGTAAATTTGCATGAAATTTAAGCCAAACATACTGTAGTACTTACATACGAGAAATGTTTCTTGGCAAAAACAAATCTAGCTCCAACCTACCTATATCTTTGTTCTCAATGTTTTCCCCAAGAGGCAACCTATAGTCATCTTGGAATAGATCATCCATATTTACTGGTATAAGATTAATCCCCCTCAGTCCTATCACATCATCCATTTTAATATTATCAATATCCCTGGTACTTGGCGTATTCAAGACCCACTGTTGTTCTGAGGACGTTCTCACGCTTGAAGCGGAGGTAACGAAGTCAAAAGACAATCTGGACCTAACACTTTCTCTTCTGTCGCGGTCTAACGAGTTACCATTAAAATCCAGAGGTGGTGCAATATGCTCCAGTGGTGTTTGACCAAATTCAAAGAAATTGCCAACTGATGACATCATTGGTGTTGTAAAACCCCTGGAGTAAGTCACGTGTGTCGCTTGCTGACGTGAGCGAGTGACGTCACTTATGACATCATTAGTACCCAAAAGGACTTCCAGTTTTTGGTCTCTTAGCAACCCGCGGTGACCGTTGACTAGCGGTGTCAACATATTATTGACGTTATTAAAAGATTGTAGACTCGGACTAGTGACGTGATCACTCACTTGGTATCCTAGCAACGGATTGAGTGACGTCATTTCCGTTGTAAGCGAAGCTCCGCTGGCCACAAAATTTGTTGATTGCGGGCGCGGACTAGTGGTGATCGCTGTAGCGGAACTTGTGTTCACTTCCTGAGCTTTCTTCCACTGTCTGTAACGTAGCAATACAGGATTGGTTGTAGCTTGGTTGCTACGCGACGGTGGCGTAATGGTACTGCCGCTGACCGACGGTGATTGCAGGCGTGGACTACTGACTCCATCTGACACACTAGCAAGATTTTCACCTATATTAGGACGACTTTGGGGAGTTTGAGCAAAGTTGATTTGACCAAATGAGCTATTGAATTCATTCCTTAGTTCCTCCTGCGCTTTCTTTAATCGTTGATACTGTGAGATTATGTCACTAGATACACGGGTACTTCCTACAGCAACAGTAGTATGAAGAGTTTCCGTTGAACTTACTTCAGCACTTGAACTGACCAAAGAAGTCTGATTTCGACTTGATACAATGTCTCCAAATGGTGACATGACCCAGGCAGCAGGTGTATTTTGCTGTGAATATCGAGGTCCTGTTGGTGACTCAGTTTGGTGTTTGGAGACATTGCTCACAACAGTTGGATAAGTTTTTAATAAGGATGATTCTAAAAGTGAAGTAGGACTTGTTGAATGTTTGTATGTTGTTGTTATGTGGTGGTCAGTTGGTTGTGATTTCGCTGATCCTAACACTGATTTCATGCTACTGTCTGGTGAAGCATCATCGTCACTTGGATCTGAAAGAATAGAAAAAGAGTGATTGTTCAGAATAGAGTAATATTTTTGCAAGAAGATTCACCGTATATAACTTGTAAAAGTTCTCTAAAGGTTTGCCAGTTCTAAACTGGTTTCACTGGAGGTCCAGTGAAAGGCATCCCTAAAAACCCGTACCTGAGATAAAATTGTCTCTTTTAAATGGAGTTCTTGGAATAAGATCTTTCGATATAAAAGGCTCTTCACCTACAAAAGACAAAGTTTAACAATTACTTATATCAGAACGAACTACACTTCAATAAAACTACAACACGAATAAAACAAAATGTTATGTAACCAGTAAAAACTTACTTAGATTTCCAATAGGGTCAATAATCGCTAAATCCTACAAATTTAACAAAACAAATTACTACAGGAGAAAATCTAAACTGAACAAACTATATTTATATTGGATAGCTCTATCAGCCATAGAGGTCCAATAAGGGTCATTCCTTATTGGTTCGGTGTTACTACAGGAGGAAACCTAATCTAAGCTAACTTCATTCATACTGGATAGCTCTATCAGTTCTAATCGGTTCCCCCTAGAGGTCTACAGGAGGAAACCTAAACTAAACTAACTTTATTTACACTGGATAGCTCTATCATTTCCAAACTGTTCTCTCTAGAAGTCCAGTAAGAGTCATCTCTTATTGCTCCAGTGTTACTACAGGAGGAAACCTAAACTAAACTAACTTTATTTATACTGGATAGCTCTATCGTTTCCAAACTATTCTCTCTAGAAGTCCAGTAAGGGCGATCGCAACCCCTTATGAGTCAAATGTTACTACAAGAGGAAACTCAAATGAAAGTAACTTGCATATGTACAATGTATGACTTTACCTTGGGCGAGTTTTCTCCAGATGAGCTCCGCGATGATCCAGCACGACTTGATGGCTCCTCTGAAAACACTGCAGCAGCAATCTAGAAATGGAAATAACAAGAGATCATACAGTAAATTAAGTTAAAGGTACAATTGAACTATATATGTACAAAATAATAAAGTGAAGTGAAAAAGGAAGCATAAGACGTTCGCATTAAATGGAATTTCTTACTTTCTCTGCTAAAATGTTCCTAGCTGATGAATGACGTTTGTTAAAAGCAGATTTCGTCCCGGTTGCTAAAGGTGTTCTAAACTGATCATCACCGGCGTGGACGTTAGTAACCTAAACAAATAAGGAATTTAGACTATATAGAAAATCTTCATCGTTCATAACAATAGTCTAAAGTGGGCCTTATGACTATTATGGCCTCCACGACAAGGACCATTGCTAAGACTATCATTATCACCATGCACCATTATCACCATCACCATCCTCACCGCCACCATCACCACCACCATCATCATCATCACTATCACCACATGATCATCACCATCACCACCCATAACCATCATCGTCAACACCAGCATCACTATCACCACATCGTCATCACCATCACCACCCATAACCATCATCATCATCACCATCATCACTATCACCACATCGTCATCATCATCATCATCATCACCACCCATAACCATCACCATCATCATCACCACATCGTCATCACTATCATCATAACCATCATCATCATCACCACCCATAACCATCACCATCATCATCACAACAGCTACCACCAGTCTACATCTTTATACTTACGTCTAATTTCTGTTCAACAATGCCCTTCTTTTGTGATCCATCTTTTAAACCTGCCACTCTGGGCCTAGCAAATGCTTTCTTCGTATCAACCTTCTCCGTCCTAACCACATCACCTCTTGCCCTCTTTTGTTTCTTAGTAGTTGTGAATGGCCTCTGTCTTACTGCCGTTGATTTATCTCTAGTTACCTCTGGAGTTCGACTTAGTCTTCGATTTACTGGTTTCGGAATCTTAGACACAAATGATTTGGGTGTTTCTCTTGTATCAAAAGTCCTGTGGGAAATACAATCAGCTTGGCCTAAATAATTGGATATTGTACAGGGGCCGGTTGTTCAAAAGCCAGTTAGCCTAACCCTAGGTTAACGAAAATCTTCAAATCAAATTCCCAACAGTTTGTTTATAAAGTTAAATATGTTTTTCCAGAAATATTTTCTGGATCAATAGAAGTTTTATTTTCTAAAGTTTTGAAACGAACGGCCACGCAGAAATACATAATCCAAAACAGCAGGTTAAAATTTAACCCAGGGTTAGTGCTAATCGAGCTTTGAGCAACCGGCTCCAGAACTCCACCTACTGTATAAGGTGATTTCACTTAGTGAGACAGTGCAGCACATGGTGGAAAGACAGTTATCAGAGTGACTAAATTATTCACTTCATGTATAGACATCGTGTTTGGTGGTAAATACATGTAGTGGAAACATTTAGCATCACTTGCTCGCTTCAATAAGTGTCAATACATTTGAAGTTGAGCATCACGTGTAGCACCACTTACAAACAGAAGGATGTCTGTTAATATCTCACGCGAAATTACAGGCAATAGTTACTATACCTTGCATTAGGAACCTCTGATGGAAACGCTTTTTCATCTAAAATAATGGATACAAATCGTGATTTCAAACCAACTTCCACAATGGAGAAAATCTCAGCACATATGAATGCACATACAATCTCTGCATTAATTACAGTTGAAAAATACCTGGTTGTTGGTTGCCTCTCACTACCAGTTCCCGAATACTGCTTGTCAGATTTTCAATCACATCTGGTGTAGCTGAAAGATAAATTTACGTTTTTAAAACCTTAGTTTTTACGTATTAATTCTAATTTTAGGCTAGATTATAGAATACCATAAGGTTTCTTATCTCACCTTGGTGCCTCGGTGTTTTTCGAAGTGACATCTCAGGCATTCTACTATCACTATGGGTAAGATGTCCTGCAGTTGTGAAAGCCGGTGAAGGAGTGGGCGGGAGTAAACCAAGACCAAAATCCTAAGAACAAATGAAGATAATGATTAGATATTCCCAGTGACTGGTAGTAATATTGTTGGTGATGATGGTGGTGGTGATGATGGTGGTGATGGTGGTGATGATGGTGAGGATAGGTGTACTACCAATGTGCTAGACATTGATTGCCGAACTAAACTAAGAAAGCGCTAAACATAAAAGCAGTCAGATCTTATCAGCAAACAGACATTGCTCTATACAGTGTGTAGTGACTGTATGAATATTTAGAGCTCCTGTTTCCATCAAGTTTACATCATCCTGCTAAAGCAAAACCAACTGTATATATTTATACTGGGTAGTTTTATTAGTTCTGAACTGTTCTCCCTAGAGGTCCAGTAAGGGTCATCTCTTATTGATCCAGTGTTACTACAGGAGGAAACCTAAACTTAACTAACTTTATTTATACTGGATAGCTCTATCAGTTCTAAACTATTTTCCCTAGAGGTCCAATAAGGGTCATCTCTTATTGATCCAGTGTTACTACAGGAGAAAACCTAAACTTAACTAACTTTATTTATACTGGATAGCTCTATCAGTTCTAAACTGTTCTCCCTAGAGGTACAGTAAGGGTCATCTCTTATTGATCCAGTGTTTCTACAGGAGGAAACCTAAACTAAACTAACTTTATTTATACTGGATAGCTCTATCAGTTCTAAACTGTTCTCCCTAGAGGTCCAGTAAGGGTCATCTCTTATTGATCCAGTGTTACTACAGGAGGAAACCTAAACTAAACTAACTTTATCTATACTGGATAGGTCTATCAGTTCTAAACTGTTCTTCCTAGAGGTCCAGTAAGAGTCATCTCTTATTGATCCAGTATTACTACAGGAGGAAACCTAAACTAAACTAACTTTATTTATACTGGATAGCTCTATCAGTTCTAAACTGTTCTCCCTAGAGGTCCAGTAAGTGTCATCTCTTATTGATCCAGTGTTACTACAGGAGGAAACCTCAACTAAACTCGCTTTATTTAAACTGGATAGCTCTATCAGTTCTAAACTGTTCTCCCTAGAGGTCTAGTAAAGGCTCATCTCTTATTGATCCAGTGTTACTACAGGAGGAAACCTCAACTAAACTAACTTTATTTATACTGGATAGCTCTATCAGTTCTAAACTGTTCTCCCTAGAGGACCAGTAAGAATTCCGAATTGGTAGAATCAAACAGGAAGTACTCTTCTCAAAAGCGACTAAGACGAAGTTATAATCAGGCAACTGCATATTGAATCCAACCTCTGTCACAGAGATGAAACGTACGATCTTGCACTAACCACTGCAACTATATACTTACAAATGACTCCAGTGAGACATCCGGTGAGTGAACAGCTTCATCCAACATAGCATAACATTCTTCTTTTAGTTCTTCAATAGATTTCTTTAATTCTGGGATTAAATCGTTCTTTAGTGACATTCTGTGAAAAGGCAAGTATTAGTAAGTCCCTTAGCAAGGTACGGTAACGCAGTAGGTCTCTTAGTTTTAATGATCACGTCGGTTATTCAAATTATACCAAGACTTACCTTAGATTTCGAGCTTGGGCAAGGTGAGTTCCATGTGTTCGAACTTCGTGTTTAACCAATGGAATAAACGGCTCGAAATCTGGAACGCCATCTGTACAAGAAAGAGATAAGTGGGTTTTACTATATACTATCATGCAGCAGATGGTGCATGTCAACAAAAAGATTACCTTGTCTGATCTTTTCCTTCAATTCACGAAGAGACAAATTTGATAACTGAACCAAACTAAATTAAAAAACAATACATGTTTGAAGTGATCACACTACAATCATCACCACCATCATCACCATCATCTTCATCACCACCACCACTACCATCATTATCACCATCAACACCATCTTCATCACCAACACCACCACCACCATCATCACCACCAACACCATCTTCATCATCACCACCACCATCATTATCCTCACCACCACCATCATTATCACCATCAAAATCACCATACCTCAGCATATTCAGTTTGCCTTCTTCGTAAGTATTTCTAATATTCTTCTGAAAGTTAAACATAAGAAAAAAAAAGTTAATATTAAACCAACAAAATGTAACCAGTAACAAAGATTTGGCGCAGTCAGATCTTATCAGCAAACAGACATTGCCCTATACAGTGTGTAGTGACTGTATGAATACTTAGAGCTCCTGTTTTACATTAAATTTACATCATTCTGCACGTTAAAACCCATAGGAAATCTTTCGTGAGGAAATCTTACCATTTGAATAGCATGTCCATATTTAGTTGTTAGAACATCAGGAACCTAGATTCAAAACATCAAATGATGGTTAGTGCATGTAGCTTTCACATCAGGGTTTAATTCCTGCAATATGTAGTTGTCTGATTACAATTTCACCTCAGTCACATGTGACTCTACCAAACACTGTACGTTTTATCCGGGTATCCCGGTTCTCTCTTGTAGTAACAGTGGACCAATTCAGGGTTCTGCCCACGGTGGGCGGCGCCGGGCGGCAGCGCCCAGCACTCAGCAGTGCCGTCCGGCACTCACGCCAAAGCAGACACTTCCGCCCGGCACTTGAAAGGTTTCAAATATGCAGTACGAAAACCCCAATGTTGTACTTTGTATTTTTTGTATTTTTTATCTTGGCGAATTTTACTATTTAAACGTTAGTATTAGATGAAATTCAGTACTACAATGCGCACAATATTAGTTACTGGTGATTCAGAGAAATACGCTATCCCCCCCAAAGCCAGAAAGACGTCTGACGAACGGCTCTAATCACTTTGCACTTTGTAATTGGTGTCGCGCTTCAAGCTACTCTGAGACCAGTCGATCAAGTTTTAAAAGTTGTCGGCAGGGTGGGACGGGGTCATGTCCTCAGGGCTACAGGTACCTGGCACTCACATGGTCCTGGGCAGAACCCTGCCAATTAGGTATGGCTCTTAGTGGATGTCATAGAAATAATAGATATCTATTATTTCCATGGTGGATGTCTAGCCAGAACCATTTTAAAACTGATAGTTTACTGATAGAGCTTACAGGTACATCCAAAGTAAATAGAGTTAGTTTACTTAGATATGTTTATGTAGCGGATAGCTACAGTATAATAGAAATTGCGCATTACCTATTACCACATTAGGGCCATTTATACGGGAGAAAATAGGTCGCAACTTACATAAGTCGCATCTTATATAAAACGCGAACACACTCGTATAAATGGTCAAATTCTAATAAGTCGCGACTTATTGTGGACCATATTATTTAAGTCGCGACTTACTATAATTTGACCATGTATACGAGTGTGTTCGCGTCTTATATAAGACTCGTCTTATGTAAGTCATGACTTATTTTCTCCCGTATAAATGGCCCTAATTACCTAACCCCAGAAAGGGTATTACTGTATGTCTCAAAACTCAATAGCTTATAGCCACGCTCACCTGAAGATGAATTGACGAGCCATCCAGATGAAATCTTTGTTCATTATTTTCAAGTATTTCATTTAAAATGGCTCTCTAGAACATTTCAAGAAGATTGATATTACTGGTATTATTGCAGACAGCGCATCTTCAAAGTACTTTGTTACTGTTAGAAATTATGAACGCAAATTTTACAATCGTACCTTCTCCTTTGTTCTTTCATAAAATGTCTCGAGTGTCGACCAAATTCTACGAACCTACAATTATATGAAAATATCTAATACATCACTACATATTTTTAAGGTTTGTTTGTGTACATACATTAATGTAAATAAAGCCTTGGCCAAACGAGAGTTGATGAGAGCTAGCAGGGAGAGTTTGCATGATATGAGAGTTTCATCATCTCTCACTAAACTCTCATCAACTCTTTTCAAAATTTGAACCAGCTCAAAGTTGATGAGAGTGCATGAGAGTTGATGAGAGTGCATGAGAGTTGATGAGAGTGCATGAGAGTTGGTGAGAGTTGATGAGCGTTGATGAGAGTTGGTGAGAGTGCATGACGCCATGAGAGTTGATGAGAGTTGATGCGCGAGAGTCGATGAGAGTGCATGAGAGTTGATGAGAGTTGATGAGAGTTGATGAGCGTTGATGAGAGTTGATGAGAGTTGATGCGCGAGAGTCGATGAGAGTTGATGCGCGAGAGTCGATGAGAGTTGATGAGAGTGCATGAGAATTGATGAGAGTTGATGCGCGAGAGTCGATGAGAGTTGATGAGAGTGCATGAGAGTTGATGAGAGTGCATGAGAGTTGACGAGAGTGCATGAGAGTTGATGAGAGTGGATGAGAGTTGATGAGAGTGGATGAGAGTTGATGCGCGAGAGTCGATGAGAGTGCATGAGAGTTGATGAGAGTGCATGAGAGTTGATGAGAGTTGGTGGTCAAATGCTAGCGAGACTTGCAACTCTCATTCTCGTTTGACCAGGGCATAAGACACTGTACCAGATATTTTAAAGAATTATGTACCTCCTGTAGTTGCATGATTCTTCGTAAGGCTTCTGTCTCTTCCATAAAATGTGTTCTAAAGAGAGGTTTTGAAAAGTATGAATATAGAAGGGCTTAATAATTTCCATCTACAAAACCCTTCAATTATCTTAGAATACACTCACTGATCCTAATTTTATTTCTTACTTTTCTTTATCTCCTGTTGGATTTAGTTTTCTCTCCAACTCTTTGTTCTCTTTGCAAACTTTTCGCTTTATTTTCGTTGACAACCTACACATTATGAATAAAATATTACATAATATCAAACATTCTTCGTTTTAGTTTTCAGTGTATGCATCTCTCATCAACGAAACTTTCATTAGCACTTAATCTAGACTCTGAGTATTTTATACCAACTTACATTGCATGAGCTTTCCAACGTTCTTGAACTTCAAGGTCACCCTGCACATTTTCAAAAAACCTAAGAACCATACAACAGGAGCGTTACCTACTGCCAACCGAAAGGCTAAAGCATAGAATCTGTATAAAATTAGGGTTTTCGTGAATTGATAAATGTAAAACTATATTAATTAAACCTGTTTCTCTCAGTCAAAGTTTTGACAAGCGTTGCTTTAGAAGAACTGTCTGTCAACTTTGGCATTTTGGCAATCTTCTTGCACACAAGCGGGACAGACCTTTCTTTACCTATAGTGTAAGATATTGACCTCTAGTGTAGTCCAAAGCTTATATCATAGGGGTACACAGTGGCAGACATTATAAGGGGGAGGGGGGCAACCATCTCCCCAAATAATTTCTCTTCCTCCCAAAGTCAGTTGGGAGGAAGATAGTTGACAAACTGTGTAACATAGCTGAAACAATGATTTTACGACCATAAACGTTCTTGAAGTGTACGTCTGCCAGTGGGAGTGCAGTTCACTCATAAAATAAACTAAGGTACTTTAAACTTTATTGAGAAAACATTTACAGTACAACAAATTACCATGGCCATGATCTCGAACCTGGACTCGTCTTAACACATAGGCTGAGAAATAAAACATCACTTCATAAAATCTGTCTCCTAAAAATTAGACACAGGAAAACAAAATATGCTTTGAGTTTGTTGTCTGTTGTAATAACTCGAACACGTGGTGTCAGTGTAGGTAGAGTCTGACGAAGATTTGGCGGTGGAGTAGGATATAACTACCTGACAAATACAATAAGAACTTCAAAGTTTCGAGTGAAGTTCTTATTCTATTTTCAGGTAGTTGTATATCTTACTCTGAGTGGCGCTAGCTTCCTGAGACAGGAACGTAAAACTTTTCGTGGTTAAATTGAGCATTTAGAGAACAATAAAACTTCTCTACAAAATCATACGTCAACACCCATTAAACGTACAACAACTTAGTTATACATTGTACAAGCTCGTACAAAATTTCTGAAGCATTTTTTACCCCTGACTCCAACGCAGAATTTATCTGTTGTACTGTAATCAGGATATGGGTACCTAACCAGCCATATAGCCCTACCATAGATACTGTATGTCCTACGTACCTCCAGGAGATAAAAAGAGTGATGGACCAATCCTGGGTAAGTTGGAATCAGGTTCTTCCTAGTAGTAAAATATGTTCAATCAAATATCCTGCAACTTAATTGAAGACTATGATGTCAAAAACAGACTTTATGCAACTGTCAATTCCTGCCAGAGTGCCTAAGTTGCATTTTTCACAACTGCTCCTGGGTAGGTCTAAAAAATGTATATACATTTGAGTATTCCATCTACAAACACCTTCTACTGTTAGACAGAGTTCTAGGAGCTGCTGCAGCATTGACTGCAAGCTTGACATATATTTATGAACCAATTAATGGCACTTACTTTTGATATCTTTGTCAACCAACTATTACAAGATTTTCTAAACTCTTGTTCCATCTTTTTATTTTTAATAGGCCAACAGTCTCTGCAAATTAACAAAAGGTTTTCCAGACGTTGATATCAAATTTAGGACAATGGTCCCTTTGATTCACATAACAATATTACGATCCCATCACAATTCAGTGTTGGGAATGTTTCATTGTCGTTTCATTGTTTTAAAAACCCTACTATATTCTCCATGCAACCCAGTCACTCATTGTTTTGGCTTATTGAAACCAGGATGATTCATATTAAGTTTGTAAATGTTCTCTGGTTCTAATATAAGCAGAACAATACAGCTTTTTACTTACTAGCAAGAAACTTTGAATATTGTTATGTAATTTTAGTCATCAATCTTGTATGCAGGCAGAATAAGGAATTGTCACTAATTGTCATTTTTTGTATCTATATGTAATTGTAAACCAGTGTTATTATCACACTATTCATTGTAATCTACCCGTCGAAGACTGCAGACTGGCAGTCGAAAGCTCGTAACTTTAATAAATATTTATAACAAGAGAACGTTTACAAACTTAATATAATATACGTTACTGTATTACGGAACTCACCGAACTGTGGAATTGCATTAAAAAATCGTATCGCTACCACTCCCACAAACGTCTACGACCACACCTACATATTTTTGCATGTTTACAATTCTATTTTCAAACAGCCAATCCGGTGCTTAGTAACAATTGCTATAAATGTTTATTATTTATAGAATTGTAAACTGTAAAAATATGTAGGTGTGGTCGTAGACGTTTGTGGGTGTGGTAGCGATACAAATTTTGTATGCAATTCCACAGTTCGGTGAGTTCCGTAATATACATTACATGATATTTTACCTAAATTCTTGAAACGCCAGTGGTGCATCCAAATTACAAAACAAAAAGTGCAAAATAATCTCCATTGCTTTTTTGTTGGGATATATAAACATATCACTGTAAAATATAGGAAATAAATTGCAAATTTCAGATGAGGGGTCCCAATTTATTAAACTGTTGTTGTTTTGATCGCAACTACCTAATGATGGAATGAACAATCCCAGATATAATAGCTGAATTCATATTACAAGACAGATTTCCATCTAAGACAGGAAACTCGATCGTGTTAGATTTCCATCTGATGTGAATATGGAACAAAAAAGCGAGGAATAAACCTGAAAATTTCTGAAACCCTCAATTTTCGACGTTACTGGCTGAAACCAATCTTGATTGATTCATCTGATAGATATTTAGAATGAGTCTTTCATCTCAGATGGGGGACTCGTCTAACTTTCCTGACGTTTGGACGGGAAAGTTAGATGGAAAAGTTGAGATGAAAAACTTGGTGTTTACTGAATTTATATCATCACGAGTTTCTCGTCTGAGACGAGTTTCCCATCTTAGATGGAAATCTCTCTTCTAATATGAATTCAGTTAATACTTGTCTATTTTCACACGAAACTTCAACGTTGTCGTTTGCGAGTATTTTTAAAAGGTTTCAGTTAGCTTAGCAAATCAACATAAGGCTAGTTTAACACGATTAGCTGTTTAGATTAAACCTCTAAAATACCTTTGACAAAGATGAAAGTTTCATGTGAGCATAAGATAGGACGAAACTATTGCTGTACATTAATTATATTTTAAATACTATTTTAGGGATATAAAGTTTGTAATGTCTAATTTATAATGGCTAAATGACTAATGATTTTATGTTCACAAAATAGCTCAACATACACATCAAACATCACCTCACCTATTAAACGGTATTCGATACTTTGCCTCGTGAGCTTCAGCGTCATAGTCCAACAACAAGAGATTGGTATAAAATACCTCCTTCAAATCGAATGGATTTGTCTTAATTTTCGTGACCATTCCTTTCGCTGCCATAGTTTTAAAGCATTCCACGTTTATTCATTGTATTCTGCTACAGGAATTAAGCTTTCTTTCCCCGAATAAGTTGCCCATTTTGTTGAAAACACGAAATTATGGCTGAAAATTTTAAAATAGAAAATAGTCGGCCATATTGTTTATCTTTTTCGCGCCAGAACTGTCACTGGTTTCCAGTCTTTTCCGGACTTTTGTAATTTGTACTTTTGTCATTTCATTCAAAATGGCGACAATTTCACTAAGCAAAAAAATAGTTGAAAACTTGTCCAAAACTATATTTTATAGCTCAAGAATGGCCGTAAACTACAGTGTAGGAGAAAGAGGACTATCAGATGTACATAACAAGGACAAGAGTGGGGTGAAACCAGAAGAAATGGACGAGGAATCTGCCTCCAAAGAGAAGCAAGGAGTGAAAGAGACTGATCCATATGCAGCATTTCCAAATAATGTTAATCCAGCTACCGGTGAAATAGGTGGACCAAGGGGACCAGAACCGACACGTTATGGTGATTGGGAGAGAAAGGGCCGGTGTATCGACTTCTAGTTATTTGCACACTTTATTAGAACATTGGCCTTGTACTTTATTGAATAAATTTAGAAGATTCTGTATATAAATTTCGATAATATATATAGTAAGAACTTGGCATATACTGTAATATTGACAGTTGTGCAGATACCCACCAGCAACAGATCAACAATGGTGTGACTGACACTAGCTAGTTAACTGGAGATGAATAATCTGTCTGGGCAATTGAACTTGGACATAAAAGGATAGTTTATTCATGGATGGATCCAGCTTGATCTGGTACTACTGTAGACAAAGTCGTACCCTGCAGAAACTGAATAATATTTGGCAAATACAAATTGCGACAGTGACATAAAGAAAATAATAGTGAAGTTCTAAGTGGCAGGTTACCAGTTACGTGGCCTGTAGGCTAAGTAAATTTGCAGGCCTTGAGGATGATATTCTCACGCCTGTAAACAGTGACACATCTTTTAGCAAGGTCCGGGTCATGTTCCACCAAAATATTTGGAAATTTATGGGCCGTTTTTTCAAAAAATTAAAGCCAAAAAATAATAACAAAAGTGCATTCTCTGAAAATCACAGGCCTCTTGAAAGCCCAGGCCTGTAAGTTTCAGCATACTCTGCCTATTGGGTAATCTGTCACTGGAAGTTCTGATACTAGTTTTGAAAGTCTGGCAAGTAACACGCAGTGGCGTAGCCAAGGGGGCAGTCACCCCCCTCCCCCCTTGGTAATGACCTTGCAATTACTTTTAAAAACTCACATCAGAATGCGGGAAATGGCGTTTCCGAGCCCTAGAAATCCAAAATTTTCCCGGGGGAACATGCTCCCGGACCCCCCTAGGTGGTTCGTGGCTTCGCCTCTCAATGCTCGACCCTGGCTACGCCACTGAACACACATGCTGCCATATTACAGTATTTCTCATAACAGCTAGACAACAGGATCATTGAAAGTTGATAGAAAGCAAGGAGTCACAAGATGGAGTAGAAACTCAATTTTGCTCTTTGAAAAAAATATTTTCTTTAAAATAATATTACTATTTTACTCTATAAATTATTTTTACAGACTGTTCCTAATTTGCTACGACTTAAATTTTTCTATATATATAAAATAAAGAACTGGTAAAATTATTGCAATAAATATAAACGCACCAATGGCACTTTTCCATCCGAAACCTGACCATATCGTTCCTAATTCATCTGAGTCTTTTTTAACAGCTCGTCTCGGATGTATACACTGAGTCGTTAATTTCCTATTAACATCATTAGGGTCAGATTCTCGATTTGTTACTGTTTGACATATCTTCTGTATATCATCGTCCATTCTTTTAAGAAATTTTTCCGCATCTTTTAAATTTGCACTTATGCTTACAGTTCTAATGTTGGGGCTTGTATTTTCATCCATATCTTCATAGTCTGAGTCTGAATTGTCGCCTCGACTACTGGGTTCTCTTGATCTGATTGGTGTATTGTGATTGCCGAATGCATTCTCCCTCCGTTTTTCTTCTTCAGCACGTTCTGTTAATAGGCTATGAGGTTGAATTGGAATTTTAATGTGTTTTAGTGCATGAAAGTCTTGCTCATTGTAAAGATTGTTTGCTGTTTTTAATTCGGCTACCTACAATAGAAAGAACATAGTTTGATGTCAGTATTAGACAATGTGTTGGCCTGGTTATACTAGAGACGGATGATCTGTCTTGTACATAGTTTTATCCTTGATATGTGATTCGTCTATGTGTATAAACATTGCATTAGATAAACTACCAGGAATAGATCAGGCATGAGAACCATTGCCAATATATATTGTCTTAATAGTACCTTTTCTGCAACACAAACTGTCATTAAAATATTAGGCATGATCTATTAATCCTTCCCAGAACCATTGCCAGTATAGATTTTGCTATTATAGCTAGTTCAACTTGATAGTTCGTCTTGTGTTTTATACACTAAGACAGTTGATCCATCGCACAGATAATACATGTTGATCGATGATCTGTCTCTTGTATAAATCAAGATAATTAGAAAAATTTAATAGAGATGAATAAACATTTATCATTTCAATACTTACCGTACATCCATATTGCAAGGCAAACTTTGATAATGTGTCATTTGGGAACACAGGTCTATGTATAATATTAACTTTATGTATATCACTTTTGGCCTTATCCTCCTGTCCATTTTTTGCTCCTCTTGCACGAATTTTACTCATCTCAAATACAGTATCACCATCATCATCACCATCATCATTTTCGTCCAAGCATTGGGCATTGTCGTTTCCAAAAACATACACACGTGTAGTTTTATAATTTTGTGGCTGTACTTCACCGTTTAATAGTGGTTTTCCTTCTGCTTTCTTCAATACACTAGGAGTATATGTCACCTTATCTTTGTTCATAATAGTTTCGAAGAGGCTATAAACATTTATGTACTGTTATACACTGTATATTTTCGCCTGGTTTGGTCCAACTTTAAGTGATGTTTATACCATAAATCATTTGGCGATTTCCACAGTTTTCACTCACTGCGTCCAAGAGGGTCAGAAAGTACGCGTTTATGCAATTAAATTTTAATTTTCTTGAAGAAATATCAATTTTCAAGTGATATTTTGAAGTGTTGCTATATATTTTCTACATTTGGATCAATGAATGACTCATAGAATTTAGTTTGTATTTAAATTAGCGCATGCGTTATTGGTATACACCGCTGAGCATGTACAAATGTTTCCACTTTGTTTTCCACTTCGCAAAATATTTTTTTCTGAAAATCACTGTTGAAAGTTTTTAATTTTGTAGTAAGTTTGTAAAGTATCAAACTTATTATAATACGACATGTCTAGGTTTATATACACTTATTAATGGTTACAAATTACTTTTTTCATAACCAATTTATATATTCAATTCCTAAGTATTTTTAAATATTACATTTACAATGTTTAAATGAAACTATTTTACTTTGTTACAATTTAATAATACACTATTTCAAATTTAAAAGATTGCTAAAATTATTAGGCGATTAGATATCTAGGTTTATATACACTTATTAATGGTTACAAATTACTTTTTTCATAACCAATTTATATATTCAATTCCTAAGTATTTTTAAATATTACATTTACAATGTTTAAATGAAACTATTTTACTTTGTTACAATTTAATAATACACTATTTCAAATTTAAAAGATTGCTAAAATTATTAGGCGATTAAGATAACGATTATTTTTATATGTTACAGTACTATTAATTTATCGATTAATTTCATGTTGCAATGCTTTAAGTTAATTGTTAAAAAAGGTTACCCTTAGTGGAAAACTGGCCTTACAGCATTAAGGCACGATGGTTTCACCATCTATATTCCTACCCAACTCCTCTTCAACTGGACAAGACAATTTTGTGTTTCTCTGAACGGAAGGCCGAGATATGTCCAACAATACGCCATCAATGTGAACATCTTTCAAACATCCATAAAATGGTGATGCATTTATACCAAGACTGCTTTCTAAATATAGAAAATATCAAAACTAAACTAACTTTATCTATACTGGATAGCTCTATCACTTCTAAACTGTTCTCCCTAGAGGTCCATCACTTATTGATCCAGTGTTACTACAGGAGGAAACCTAAACTAAACTAACTTTATTTATACTGGATAGCTCTATCAGTTCTAAACTGTTCTCCCTAGAGGTCCAGTAAGAGTCATCTCTTATTGATCCAGTGTTACTACAGGAGGAAACCTAAACTAAACTAACTTTATTTATACTGGATAACTCTATCAGGTCTAAACTGTTCTCCTTGGAGGTCCATCATTTATTGCTCAGAGTTACAACAGGAAGAAACCGGAGTACCTGGAGAAAACCTGCGGTGTTTGGTAGAGTCAAACTGGAAGCATTCTTCTCGCATGTGACTGAGGTGAAATTATAATCAAACAACTGCATATTGCAGGAATCAAACTCTGGTCACAGAGATGAAAGACACATGCACTAACCACTGTGCCACCTACAAGTTACTAGGTATACACATTACCTGTAAGTTGACCCAGAAACAAAGTACCAATCAGACCATCACCATCAAGCACCTCACTTGTAACTTCGTATATTTTATTGATCACCATGGAAACCTTTGTTCCTTGCCTCGTGACTTGCACGTGATACCACTCCAGTTGACAGATGACGTAAGAATCATGACTTTTGTTTGAAGAAGGCATCCAAGAGAGGTCGATGTTGGTTGTTCCATTTGTATAGTCGAGAATAAGCTGTAAATGAGAAATTCGTATATACCTTTGTTAAATCTGGTTAACATTTAGAAGGACGCCTCTGGCTGTCACCGTAGGACCCATGTCTGGTCAAGGAGCACAGCTAAGGTGGAGGGTTAGTTTTTGGCGAGGGAGTAAAACCGGAGTACCCGAAGGAAGACACTCGAGGCACAGGCAGTGGCGGACACTTCGCAAAATATTGGGGGTGCAAACTTAGGTTGCCAACATATAACCATCTTTTCGTTGCTGCAAATCTCAGTACTTAAAACCTTCTTGGCTTAAATTTCATGTAATTCTACTTAAATTATAGCCTATCAAGGCTTTTGTGGTTGTAAAATCATTAATACAGCGTTATTACACAGTTAGTCAGCTATCATTCAAAGGCTTTGAGAAATTATTGGGGGGGGGGGCGGTCGCCACCCTTTCCCCCCCTAGTGTCCGCCACTGAGCACAAGAGAGAATCAATCACAACTCTACTTACACGAGTTTCCAAGCACATCAAGTCAGCGCAGTAACGGGCTTAACTCAGTCTAAAGGGGAGCGCGCTAGCAGTATCTGTTAGAGAATTAAACACAAACTACAGACCTTTCCAGATTTCTGTTGCAAGATCAGACCACGGCCTTCCGATGCATTCAGAGCCAACAACAAACCCGAACGTTGGTAAGTCCGAAATTCAAAACTGATTGAAAAGTCTGTCTTCAATGAAACATTATCTATAAAAGATGAACAGAAATATAGGTCATAAGAAAAGGGGAACATGACAGTGAGTATAGTAAAAACGTTAAGGAAAGAAATTCACGATCTTGGTTGAAGAATGAAGGATCTAAATATATTGAAAGAACTTCGACGGTTCGAGCGAATGCCCTTTGTCTTAATTCCTACGTAGTTGTCTGATTATAATTTCGCCTCAGTCACATGTGAGAAGAGTGCTTCCAGTTTGACTCTACCGAGTACTAAGGTTTCCTCCTGTAGTAACACTGCATAGGTATGACCGGATACTTAGTGGACTTTAGTTTATGTTTCCTCCTGTAGTAACACTGGATGAATAAGGGATAGCACTTAGTGGACGTCTAGGTAGAACAGTTTAGAACTGATAGAGCTACTGCTGAATTAGGTAGCAACAATATAGAAAAGCACTAGCTATTTTTTTCTATAATTACTTACCAAATTTCATCCAAGCTTCACCATTAAAATAGGCTCCGGGTTCAATATTTGAATAACATTGGCCTACAGACGATCCTCCGAGATCTGCATTGCCCATATCCAAGGTAACATCCTCCTGAGCCGATGATATTTCAACATTTCTTATACATCCAACAAAGGCCAGGTTACGATGGACAAGATTTGGAGCAGTCACGTGATTTGGTAATCCACCAATGAAAAACGGAGTTGTGATCGTGATCATAGACGCTGAATTACGATGGCGGTTATTGTGATATTCTTTTGTTTGAGGGATCACAATCGCGCCGAATTGGAATATACGTAATAGATAGATCTAGAGAAAAATATAATTTTTCCTTAGAAATTTCTGCTAACAGCGTTGTTTTTAGTCGCTGTACAACATCAGATCACTTTAGGGTAGCCCACATTCAAGAACATGTACTACATCTGCATGATCTAACCATGTTTAACTCAGTCAACTGGGAGAGAACACAGGAGAGACTCAATTCTACACATGAGTTCTGTACAACATCAGATCAATTTAGGGTAACCCACATTCAAGAACATGTACAAAGTGTACTACTTCTACATGATCCAACTTTGCTTAACTAAGTCAACTGGGAAAGAACACAGGGGAGACTTAACTCTACTTTAGTGTAGTTCACATTCAAGAACATGTACTACCTCTGAATGATCTAACCATTCTTTTCTTACCAACTAGAAATATTTACCGCATGCACCACACACACAATGTGTAAATCACTAACAACTCTATATTAAGGTAGAAGGTTTAGGTGGTGGATATTTTGAGTGAAATAATATATAGAATATTTTAGACCTGAACGGGGGAATCCCTACCTTGTACCAAACAGCATTCAAAGCATACGACTTTCTGGTTTCCATAGTAACTTGGCCAGTGGGAGACCTGAACTGGTATCGTAGTCGACCATCGACCAATTCAAGTGAAATGAAATTTGTAGGATTTGTGTCGCTGTCTGCAGCGTAAAACACCAGGCCATTCTTTGTTAATGAACGTAGTTCTAACGTTATCACAATGCTACAACAAAACAAGACTTAGATGTTGACGGTTTTCAGTAAGCGTTACAGCGCAGCAGATGGTGGTCAACTTCAGAAATGCTGACACTTATACAGCAAGAATATTGTACATATATCAATTTTATATATTTGCCTACCTCGATTTAAAGAAGTTCTTCTGTTTGTCAGTTAAGGTGAACCCAAGGTAGCTGGGTGTGGTCGTATTATAATCGTACGAAGCTGCTCCGAACCTCACCGAGTTAACATCGTCGGACTGTCGTGGACGATCTGGCGCTGACTGACATAGAGGACCAACGGTCGTTGCTATGGTAGGTGGTAATGTTGGTACGACAATTGCAGAAGTTATTCCGCCAATAGACACTCCTTTTGATTGCGCAGATAACAGGTTTATTTCTCTGCAAGTAAAATGTGAAGGTTATATTTTTTAGGGTGTTCGTGGCGAGTGGTTAGAACACGTATCTTTCATCTCTATGATCGGGGCTCGATTCCTGCAACATGCAGATGTCTGATTATAATTTCACCTCAGTCGCATGTGAGAAGAATGCTTCCAGTTTCACTCTATCAAACATCGCAGGTTTTCTCCAAGTACACTGGGTACCTTAAGGGAGAACAGTCTAGAAATTTTCTAGAATAGGTTTCCTCCTGTGGTAACACTGGGTCAAACATCACTGTTTTTGTCAAAGAAAGATATTATACTTATCATAAATACTCTCTATAAAGCAACACAAGCATTTTCTGCAGTGAATACTTACTGTGAATCTACAGAAAATGCCTGAAAATCTCCTTGGAACGGCCAGTGTACAGGAACGGGCAATGGAATATAAAGTCTTGGTTCAATGCCACCGACATAAAATGGCTGACTAAGAGTTAACTGTTCACGAACATTTCCAAGCCAACCCGAGTGAATAATTTCACCGTTTAGATATACATCGAATCTAGAAAAAACAAATTAAAATATTGCATGTGACAGTAGGCAGGTTTCAATTAAGTATTTTATATGGTGCGAAATCAACCACCGAAATTATTAAACCGAATCTAGACGCAACTAAACCGCACACTTAATGCTACTAACACTCTAACATTAAAAGGTGTCTGCAAAAAGGCAATTTACTGCGAAGTCTTACCTATTATTTGTATAATTCAAAGTCACTATCTGCCACATATTATTATTCAATGGTCTGTCTTGATAATATAAAGGTGCTATATTACTGAAGTCACCAGAATGATAAGAAATATACAGGTAGCCGTTCCATAATGCAATGTAGAAGAATCTTGATTCCTCGTTTGTTGATTCATTCTAAACAAGCAAAAAGTCAGTAAACATTTGAATACAATCCCAGTCCTAACCCTTATCCACATTAACAACTCTTACCTTGACTGAACTGTAGACTAACACCATTTTTCTCCAAAGTCTTAAACGTAAACTGGAGTTGTACTACAGGATTGCTTTGACTTTCCACTGCAGAATAACTACCATGTCCTTTGTTGGGTTTATAACCATAGAAACGGTAGCCTGGATATATCTAGAAGGGAACAAACATGATTTCAGAATGGTGTAAACAGAGATGTTGACATGAAGAGAGTGTAACACAAGATTACGAGTGTTGACAACTTTATTTATACTGGATAGCTCTATCAGTTCTAAACTGTTCTCCCTAGAGGTCCAGTAAGGGTCATCCATTATTGATCCAGTGTTACTACAGGAGGAAACCTAAACTAAACTAACTCTATTTATACTGGATAGCTCTATCAGTTCTAAACTGTTCTACCTAGAGGTCCAGTAAGGGTCATCCATTATTGATCCAGTGTTACTACAGGAGGAAACCTAAACTAAACTAACTTTATTTATACTGGATAGCTCTATCAGTTCTAAACTGTTTCTCTTAGAGGTCCAGTAAGGGTCATCCATTATTGATCCAGTGTTACTACAGGAGGAAACCTAAACTAAACTAACTTTATTTATACTGGATAGCTCTATCAGTTCTAAACTGTTCTCTCTAGAGGTCCAGTAAGGGTCATCCATTATTGATCCAGTGTTACTACAGGAGGAAACCTAAACTAAACTAACTTTATTTATACTGGATAGCTCTATCACCACCACTTATTGGTATAATGTTACTGGAGGAAGAAGCTAGAGTACCTGGAGAAAACCAAATACATTCAATTTACAAATTATCTTACATCTCCTTCAATTATCCCATCATAGCTCACGCCATCATCCTTGATCCATTCTATTCCTACGAGATCCCTCAATATCAAGCTTTGTGACGTAGTTGAATCACTTAGCCTGAGATTCCTTAAATCGCCCGCGAACGAAACTCTTCTGCCTCCAATTACAATCTGAGCACCATCCTGAATATAAGATGCATGTTCAAGTTGTACCGTGCGAGTGTCCTGTATGTTTGATCCAGTGTGGGATATACTTAATGTAGTTTGGTTTTCTGAGATGCTGAATGAGAGATTGTACCACTGTCCATTATCATACGTTAACCTGTTTAAGAAAGAAGATATATCGTTGTTAGTTTTCACATATGATGTATAGAAGCAGCCATGCACATCTTGTCAAAAAATTCTAACAATAGCCTAACTTCTTCAAGTTGTTAGCGCACCTCTGTAACCGTTTGTTTAGTTTTCCTCCTGTAGTAACGCTGGAGCAATAAGAGATGGCTCTTACTAGACCTCTAGAGAGAACAGTTTAGAACTGATAGAGCTATCCAGTATAAATAAAATTAGTTTAGTTTAGGTTTCCTCCTGTAGTAACACTGGAGCAATAATGGATGTCCCTTACTGGACCTCTAGGGAGAACAGTTTAGAACTGATAGAGCTATCCAGTATAAATAAAGTTAGTTTAGTTTAGGTTTCCTCCTGTAGTAACACTGGATCAATAAGAGATTATCCTTATTGGACCTCTAGGAAGAACAGTTTAGAACTGATAGAGCTATCCAGTATAAATAATGTTAGTTTAGTTCAGGTTTCCTCCTGTAGTAACACTGTATCAATAAGAGATTACCCTTATTGGACCTCTAGGGAGAACAGTTTAGAACTGGTAGAGCTATCCAGTATAAATAAAGTTAGTTTAGTTTAGGTTTCCTCCAGTAGTAACACTGGATCCTTACTGGACATCTTGGGAGAACGCTTTAGAAATAACAGAGCAATGTAGCATAAATATCTATTTGTACCAAACTTACTTTCGGCTGCTAAGTGTTATCTTCTGCGATGAACCATTCTTCAACATTGCCTTTACATATCCTTCTTGTAGAAACACCTCAAGAACTGAAGCATTGCTACTATTCAAAACTTCCAACAGTACACCATTCTTATGTAGAGTTCGAAACTCCATTGCTACTCCAACTGTGGAAGCATTTAGACTAAAATCTCCCATTTTATGCCATATTCCGCCAGTTCCAAAGAAACTAGCAGCATACACAGGACTGGCTGGGTGTTTGGGAAATCGTCTGTTAGCATAGAAGACCTCCTGGCCGTATTTTTCTTTTGGTTGCCAAAGGTGGAAAGTTTCTGAATTGATGCGTAGATGATCAAGGACTCCGTTATAAAAACTGTAGTAGGATACGACACTTGGCTAAAGAAGGCAAAACAAAGTGAGCTTGTTTTCCACTTAAACAGTATCGTAACGTACCATAGCATTTTCTTTTACAAGTGTTAACGTCATTAGTTCTACCCGAGTGCTCAGGAAACAAAGAAATACGCTACGTTTTGTTACGGTACAGTTGAAGTGGGAAACTGGCTTTAACATCGCGCGATAAGCTTATGAATATGGAACAGTTTAAATTGGAGGACATTATTCTACTCTACGAAAAGCAAGGACGTTGATGACACAGTTGTTAATGCATGTGTCTTTCATCTTGGCGATGGGGGTTCGATTTCTGCAATATGCAGTTGTTTGATTATAATTTCTCCTCAAGTTTGTCTCTTCCAAGCACTTCAAGTGTTCTCCCGGTACTCTGGTTTCTTCCTGTGGTAACCCTGGATCGATAAGCGATGGCCCTTACTCCACCTCTAGGAAGAACAGTTTGGAACTGACAGAGCTATCCAGTATAAATACAATCGACCAACCTTACGCAATAACTACAAACGCCCTAGAACTTAATCAGGTGTTTTAAATCTTACCAAGACATCAGGAGGCAGACCTCCAAGATAGATTGTTGTATCTTCATTGTAACTTGAGTTGTGGCTGTCCCGTGTCGACGTCATATTCACTGTAGTATACTGTCCATCTGCAGCAATCAATGCCAGAGAATGAAATGCTTCGTATCTGAAATAGAAGTGAAAAAATATTATAACTGAACTAAGCATGGTTGCATCATACAAGGATAAGCAAATATATGGAGTCCGAGAACTTCAACTCGTTTAAGTCAGTAATGCGAGAGTACTACTACACCGCATTAAAGATCACATATGATTGAGGATGCATGAACTTTCAAAACTATTTGCCCGAGATGCAATAGAGCAAGGACTTTAACCATCTCGATAAACTGTTGTTTTTAGTTGTTTAATTTGTGTTATTGATTTGTTAATTTGTCTCAGGCTTTTTGGGCCCGCAGTAATTGGTTTAAGGCTGTTGCGGTTACCCAACCATCAACTTAGTTTATGTAATTGTATTATGTATGTTTTTATATGTATGTTTGTGTACAGTATCGTACTTGATGGAAAGCAATTAAATTAAATTAAACCAACCTGGTAAATTGTACTCGAAACCATTCACCGGTAGCTATGTTTGAAGGATGGCAAAGAGTATTAGGACCTTGCCCGAAGTCAGTCGATACGCAAAGCTTTGCATTGGTGACAAAAACTCGCAGACTCTTACTCTGGCAAGAGAGAGAAATAAAGATTGTTCAGTAGAAAACGTATGTAAAAATGTAAACACAACACAACACAACACAACACAACACAACACAACACAACACAACACAACACAACACAACACAACACAGAACAGCACAACACAATTAGACAAATAAATGAAAAAAATACAATTAGACAAATAAATGAAAAAAATACTGCAAAAATTAAACCATCATAAAGTATGTTAAACTTGGTCATAAAGTAAAACAAGTTAAAGCAAAAATACTTTTTCATACACTTACCAAATCTTTCTTAGAAGTTATAACATAAAGTATTCCTCCTCTGGAACTATTCGTCTTAAAATCAAACTCAACAAAATCCGACATTTTATTCAGCTGAAAGTCTTTGGAAGGCTTAAAAACTGTGGAGCCATTACCCAAAAACCTCATCGCAAAGTTAAAAACTCTAGACGCATTCTGCATACGGGATACTTTCTCTTCAAGCGCGATAATTCGTTGTGAGACTCCATCGCGGGTTAGTTCGAAATTTTCTTTGATTGGCAGAGCCGCTAGGACATTTTCACTTGGGCTTGGTTTTCCATTCAATTTTGTTTCTGCTTTCGTTACTGTAAAGAAAAAAAACACATCATTGGCTCAGTTTATGCTAGAGAGAGGATGATCCATCCGGACGAACTTGGGCAAAGAGAAGATAGTTCGTTTGATAATTCCTCTGTGTATAAACGCGGCCGTCAGACAGATCAACCTTCAAGACAACTGTCTGCATAGTTTGCCTCAACGCATATTTTAAGGAATTTACAGTGGTGGGCCAAAACTAAGATTAGGGCACTCAGCCCTGAGTACGATTGCATAATATCGAATGCTTCCTGAACTCATTGAATGATTGAAATGCGATTTTGTATTTGTGTTTTATTGTTTCACAGACACATGTTCGTACAGTGGAAATATGGGCACCAAAGGAACGATAATATAGTCTGATACTATATTTACTATTTGTGATAGTCTCTCGACTCTTTCAGTATTTAAAGCAGTGTGTACTCTATTGTCTGGCGATCTAATATGGCGGTTGACTGTTGTGTAAAACTACCTGAAAAATACAATGAGAACTTCGACGTTTCGAGCGAAGGCCCTTCGTCTGGAAGTTAACAAAAAATAGACGTGTTCCACTGTGCATTAAACATCACCAAACGTACTGTTTGAATTTGCCAGAATGTAAGGAATGATGCTACGAGGGCCCAAGCAGTGGTGGGCCATTTGTCTGTTAGTGGTGGGCCACTTGTATAGGGCCTGGTGGGCCATTTGACCCACCAGTTTATATGTTAAAATATGCCTTGGTTTGCCGACACAGACAAACTAGCGTGCGTAGTTCGCCCTGACAGACGATCCATCTATGAGTACAAATACGGTATAAGACGAACTATCGCGCAGGAAAAATTGATGCCTTAATATTACCCGTTGTTCATCTTTGCAACAAAATCAAGATGGGATGGTTTGTTAGAGAATCATTGCCAGTATAGATCGCGCTATTCTAGCTTGTTCGTCTGGATAGCTCACATTGTGTTTACATTAAGTTGAATGATGCGTTTCTAATATAAATCGTGTAATTGACAGTTCTTCAGAACAGGATGTATAAGAAAAAAAAGTTAACTTAAGTTGTACTCACTGAGCTGAATGCCTTCACCAATATATCTGGACTGATTGTGATATGCTGACAAGATTTCTTCCATCTTACTAGCTACAGTGTTTATATCGTTTGACAGCTGCTCGCATTCTTGACTTAACCGTGTGATTTCCATCATGGATATATGAGAAACGTTGCTTGCGAACGAAGTCATCTTTCGAGTAATTGTCTCTAGAATATAAATATAACTTTTTAATAGAAAGAATGTGTCTTTCACCTCTGTGACTGAGGTTTGGCTGCTGCAATATGCTGTTGCCTGATTAAAATTTCACCTCAGTTGCATGTGAGATGGGGCTTCGGTGGCGCAGTCGTCAGAGCAAGCGCCTTTCACCTCTGAGATCGTGGGTTCGATTCTCGCTGCGGACTCGTGACACTTATGTGAAAAGAGTCAGTCAACGCTCTACCGAAAGTCGTGGGTTTTCTCCGAGTACTCCGGTTTCCTCCCACAAGGAATGTTGACAGGGTGGGTTTGGATTAGCCCCAAACTAATCCTTCCATCGTAGCCATGCTCCCTGATCAGACATGAGTCATACGGTGGCAGCCAGAGGTGCCTTTAATAAGCCATCGACTCGATCAAGTCGAGCTGCGTCCTTCGTAATTCAGCTCAGCTCTCAGCTGCAAGTAAGGATGATTAGCACACCCCCACTTACCACTAACTTACTCAAGTTTGGCTCTACCTGATATCGTAGGTTTCTCGGGGTAGTCCTACTTCGCGTAGCTAAATGAAGGCTAGATAAGGAACTTAAGATAACCTTAAACAAAAATTAAAAGACACTTTCCGAATTTGCTCAAGTGCAGACGAAACAAGATCTCGAACTCAAGGCTGACAATGTTATCCTATTTAAGTTATAGTTAAGTCATTTCCATCCAGCCTCGATCTTGTACCATTGTCTTGTATACATTCAAGAAAATTCGGAAAGTATCTATACAAAAAATATTCCAAACCTTGCAAGGACTCTGCCTGATATTGGGATGTCTTAGCCTGCAGATCGGGCAGGTGTTGGTTAATGAGATGCCATAACGGAAGTACAGATCTGAATGTTTGATTGGCTGACGCGATGGCTTCTTCCAGGTATCCCGGTTTGGAAGAATTCCGTAGTAAGCTGGTATGATAGAATTCTTCAGTTTCTTTGTACGCAGTGTTGAAGTCATTGTTAATTTCTTCAACAGACTTTTCACGGAGCTACGAAAATTTGAAAAATAATTGTAAAAAGTAAGCTTGCATGTTTTGTGCCTGAACTATATGAAAAATATCAAAATTACTTCGAGCAAAGGCCTTTCGTCAGGAGTTTAGTGATCACCAGGATATTCTGTTAAAACGTCGAAAGTTTTCTAATCCTTTTCGTAATATTCCAAATCCAAAAATGAGCGCTATGATCAAGTGACAAAAAGAGCAGTATGTTTGGCTAATAATAAAGGATTACTGAATGGTTTTCCGTGCAGGATTGCGTGATCCTAACACGCAGGATGTTGCGAGACTTTCTGAAAGCGTAAAAAAATACGAGCCGATAGGAGAGTATTTTTTAGCTTTCAGAAAGTCGAGCAACATCCCAAGTGTTAGGATCACACGATCCTGCACGGAAAACCATTTGGTAATTATTTTATAAAACGACAAAGAAACAACGGACATTTTAAAAACTCCGCGAAGCGCCTAAAATTTTCCGTGCATGATTGTCTCATCCTGCACGGGTATTGACCAATCACAGCTCGCGTAGTAAACATGTTATTTTATTAATGAGTATTCATCAATACTTACATGGTTCATCAAATTATCAATAGCAATTCTAGTTTGGTTAGCTCTCTTGACCGTGTCATTGATCAACTTGGAAACTGTATCGTAAATACTGAGAACGTCTATTGGTCTTTTGGTGTAGGTAACTGCATCTTGTAATGATCTAATAAAACAGTAAAGAAGTACAAATTAATGCCCTGGGCAAACTATGAAAAATTGTTGCGAAAACATGGAACAACCATTAGACACATTGTTGCGAGAATAGAGATGCAGAAACATCTTATATTTGCCAAGTGTTACGGAAACAATAGATTGGAAACAATGTTTCTTAGTTGCCCACCTTCAGGAAACATGTCTAGAAAACTCACCTATTCAAGGAATCCACAATGCTTTTAAGATTTGTGACGTTAACTTTCGCTGCGGCAATTTTGGCTTGAGCGCTAGTTAATTCTGGCTGGATCTGATCAATTTGGTGTTGTAGTAATATATTCATATCTAACAGTCCTATGCCATCTGTATTGAAGTTTCCTGTGCTTAACAGCGTTGTTCCCTAAAATAGAAAAAACTATACTAAGTCAAGGTTCGTGCAAGTTCCCAATAAAAGATTTAAGGACTTTTCAAGGACTATTCAAGCACTAAAATGAAATTTTTCAAGGATGATTGATGGCGGCTGAACGATAACCATAGTAAAAGAATGGAAGACAAGCGACTTTCTTACAGTATTTGCTAGATAAAATTATGAAAATGTCCTCATTAGATAATTATGTTCTATTTTGAATTAACATTATGTGTGATTTTCAAGCACTTTTCAAGCACTTTTAACAAATGTTGTATTTTCAAGCACTTTTGGTTCGTATGGGCCTTAGTAAGCCTTCAACACGATCGCGTAATTTGGCTGCAAGAATGGATGATTACCAGCCCCTGACTCCTTTCATGACAAATGTCTTCAAACATTGATGCCTCGTAATTTCAGGCCATACTCACACTTGGAGCAAGACAAATTTAACAAAATCTTACCTTTGGTTGAATTGTGAACCACTTTGTGATAATTCGATTAAAGAAGTCATCCTCTTGTAGACGTATCACAACTTCACCCAGACTGTCATCAGTGTCATCACCAGCGTCGTAATCATAGAGTGATATAAGAACCTTGGTTTCAGGGATTTCATCTACTTTGATGTTGAAACGAAATATATCGTAGAATGGAAATACCGGTGATAGCGTTCCTGGAACAAAAATGGGTCAGTTTACAAATCTTAGTTTAACTACAATTCTAAGGACAATCTTAACCTTAATCCTAACTCAAATCTAAGCCCTAATCCTTACTCAAACCCTTTCCCAAATCCTAACCTTAATCCTAACTCTTATTCTAATCTAAACAATAAGTCTAACCTTAACCACAACTTCTTAATGGTCCAGTGTTACTACAACAAGAGCAGACGACAAGAGTAGCATGAGAAAACCTGTGGTGTTTGGTAGAGTCAAACTGGAAGCACTCATCGCACATGTGACTGTGGTGAAATTATAATCAGACAACTGCATATTGAAGGAATCAAACCCCAGTCACAGAGGTGAAGGCATGAACTAACCACTGTGTCACCGACATCTAAACTCAAATATCAAACTTACCATTCATTGTTCGCGATCTCTGACTGCCCTGCCCTCTCCAAGCGGGAATAATCGAGATAATGGCGTAAGGATCCGACAGACCACTCGGAAAATCCCGACCGAGTAAATCACGTGCCTGTAATATCTTCATCAAAAATACACTCTCTGTAAAGTCGTACTGTAACATGGAGATCTCGAGTTGACCACTGACTGGAGTTACTAAATCTTTCAACTGCTTAGTAATTAGTTCTGCTTTTTCCAAATTTTCTGTTGCATCATGGACGATAGTACCGCTGTGGTTTAAGATCGCACTCGCCTTTTCTATGAAGTTTCTTGATTTTTCATTCTTACTCTATAAAAATTTATCCGAAATAAAACAAACTAACTTTATTTATACTGAATAGCTCTATCAGTTCTAAACTTTTCTCTATAGAGAGCCAGTAAGAGCATCCTTATTGAACCAGTGTTACTGCAGGTGGAAACCTAAACTTAACAAACGTACCTGTATATTATCAACCAGCTCAGATGCAGTTGAAAATGTTCCATAAATATTTTGTATTTTCTTTACAAAGTCTTCATGATTTGCATCGCTTTCATTTCGTGTCTCAGTAAAATGTTTCACAGCCTGGTCAACTGAAACCTGCAAGGCGCGAGCCAAGGCATCTTGGGATACAACCTAAACGGAAAATTGAATTTGTACAACATCAGGTCAACATGGGGTAGCTCACATTCAAGAACATGTACTATCTCCGCATGATCTAACCATGCTTAACTCAGTCAACTGGGAGAGAACACAGGAGAGACTTAACTCTACTCACACGAGTTCTGTACAACATCAGATCACTTTAGGGTACTTTACATCTAAATTCCACGATGTTCTATTTTATCAAACTTTACCTCTTCCGAAATATTGCCAATAATTTGCGATAAATTTCTGGCAGAATTCATCGTTTCATCAACCATCTCAAGGTCATCAGTTAAGTTGATATTTGACAGATGTTGAAAGAGTATCTTTGATTCGTTATACTTGAGAGTGCTGGACTCTACTAAGTTGACGAAAGTCAGAACTATGTCTTGCAGAAACTCATGCACACCTATGGATGGTGAACAAAGCATTTAGTTAGTTTCATCAATTGGAAACAATACAATACAAGTTAATACAATAGGAAGCAAGAGATTACAACACAACACAACACAACACAACACAACACAACACAACACAACACAACACAACACAACACAACACAACACAACACAACACAACACAACACAACATAACACAACACAACACAACACAACATAATACAACACAACACAATACAATAGGACAGACAAGAATACAATACAAAACAAAACTTACCTTCAGTATAATTTTTTGAACTACGAGTCTTTTCTCGTATTTGTAAAACTTTTTCTTGAGCGATCTTTGTTTGATTTTCAATGAATGGAATGATAGCAGAAAGTTTTTCATTCTTTATATAATAAATGAAATAAATTTTGAGCAAGTGCGAGAAAGAGAAGGCTTAACGGAAAATTGACGAGTACTTTAAAAATCTGTTACAGGTGGTTTTGAAGTTAACCACCATCTGCTGTCATGTAACGCTGACTGTAACCCCGCCAATATTTAATGTATATACAAAATACACAGTATATAAAGTACCTGATCAGTTATTTGACCTTCAAGAGAAGTAAAATCCCTGGTAAATAAAGACAAAAGATCTTCGCACTCTTGTTTACCAGTTCTTATACGTATGGAGTATTCATCTGCAAGATTCTGAAAATAAACACAGATATATGTTATACATAAACGAGAATAACTTTATTTGTACTGGATAGCTCTATCAGTTCTAAACTGTTCTCCCTAGAGATCCAGTAAGGATCATCTCTTATTGATCCAGTGTTACTACAGGAGGAAACCTAAATTATACTAACTTTATTTATATTGGATAGCTCTATCAGTTCTAAACTGTTCTCCCTAGAGGTCCAGTAAGGATCATCTCTTATTGATCCAGTGTTACTACAGGAGGAAACCTAAACTAACTTTATTTATACTGGATAGCTCGATCAGTTCTAAACTGTTCTCCCTAGAAGTCCAGTAAGAGTCATCACTTATTGATCCAGTGTTACTACAGGAGGAAACCTAAACTAAACTAACTTTATTTATACTGGATAACTCTATCAGTTCTAAACTGTTCTCCCTAGAGGTCCAGTAAGGATCATCTCTTATTGTTCCAGTGTTACTACAGGAGGAAACCTAAACTAAACTAACTTTATTTATACTGGATAACTCTATCAGTTCTAAACTGTTCTCCCTAGAGGTCCAGTAAGGATCATCTCTTATTGTTCCAGTGTTACTACAGGAGGAAACCTAAACTAAACTAACTTTATTTATACTGGATAACTCTATCAGTTCTAAACTATTCTCCCTAGAGGTCCAGTAAGGATCATCTCTTATTGATCCAGTGTTACTACAGGAGGAAATCTAAACTAAACTAACTTTATTTATACTGGAAAGCTCTATCAGTTCTATACGGTTCTCCCTAGAGGTCCATGCAGTTCCTTACATTTGCCGTCTCGAGTCGTAAAGTAGTTTTATCGAAGTACTCTCCCACTGATGTAAAATACTGCACTCTTTCTACATCTTCAGTAACATTGAGAAATTCTTCCACAACACGATTCAGAACATACTGCAGATTTCGAGGGCACGCTGAACATCCTATAGCAAGGAAAATGTTACGAAGGTTTATGGAGTCAGACAAAGTCATAGAACTGTATTAAGGTACGTTCACACACAGCGATTTGTCGGGCCGATTTCAGATGCACGTTAATGATATTTGAAAAATACGTGGCAAACGTCATCTGGCGACATCATCAACTCAAAATATTCGTCATTAACATTCAGCAAAACCTAAAATCTGCCCGACAAATCGCTGTGTGTGAACGTACCTTTAGTGGGTTTTAGTAAGCGTTACAGGGCAGCAGATGGTGGTCAACTTATAGGAGCAAGAACATTAAACTCTCAATTCTATTTATTTGCCACCAAATACAAGACTACTACATATAATGGAAAGAATTAACATTATTTTCTCACTCTGATAACTGCTGGTTGACCACCATTTACTGTACGATGGTGCTTAGTGAAACCCACATTTGAACTACGATTTCAACTTACTAGAGCAACCGGCAGAACTGAAATTTGTATACATCTTCTGACAGGTGTCACACGCTCGACCGGTTACCCCAGGTTTGCAGACACACACTCCTTGGTCATCATTTGAACATACTGTCCCATTGACACTCCCTATAGGACTGCAGCCACATGCTAAAAAGAACAATTTAGAACTGAGAGAGCTATCCAGTATAAATATATTTAGTTCAGTTTAGGTTTCCTCCTGGATCAATAAGAGATGACCCTTACTGGACCTCTAGGGAGAACAGTTTAGAAGTGATAGAGCTTTTCAGTATAAATAGAATTCGTTTAGTTTAGGTTTCCTCCTGTAGTAACACTGGATCAATAAGAGATGACCCTTACTGGACCTCTAGGAAGAACAGTTTAGAAGTGATAGAGCTTTTCAGTATAAATAGAATTCGTTTAGTTTAGGTTTCCTCTTGTAGTAACACTGGATCAATAAGAGATGACCCTTACTGGATCTCTAGGAAGAACAGTTTAGAAGTGATAGAGCTTTTCAGTATAAATAGAATTCGTTTAGTTTAGGTTTCCTCTTGTAGTAACACTGGATCAATAAGAGATGACCCTTACTGGATCTCTAGGAAGAACAGTTTAGAAGTGATAGAGCTTTTCAGTATAAATAGAATTCGTTTAGTTTAGGTTTCCTCTTGTAGTAACACTGGATCAATAAGAGATGACCCTTACTGGACCTCTAAGGAGAACAGTTTAGAACTGATAGAGCTATCCAGTATAAATAAAGTTAGTTTAGGTTTTCTCCTGTAGTAACACTGGATCAATAAGAGATGACTCTTACTGGACCTCTAGGGAGAACAGTTTAGAACTGATAAAACTATCCAGACGAATAAAGTCTTGTGAATGCCATTTTTTTGGCATTTGAGAAGCAGGGGGGTGGTTCAAATCTTGAAAATATATATTTTGCATTCACAAGGCTTACCTTGACATGGTTTCGTTGGCAGACCATAGTATCCCAGGGCGCATTGCGTGCACTTCAGTCCAGTCACGTGCTCCAAGCATGGACACTGCCCAGTGTCATCACACTGTAGACTCCTAGAACCATCTGCATTACACGTACATTGCATACAGCCATCATGACTCATATTATACGTGTTCACGTGACATTGTGAGCAATTCCTACCAATCACGTTAGTTTTACATGAACATTGCCCGGTCACACCGTCACAAAACTCGTCCATTGAACCAACATCGTGACAGTTGCAGTCTAGAAAGATGAGTCAAACAGATGAAGTCAAACATTGTTTTCTAGCCATGTTTCCCGAAGGTGGGCAAACAGGGTAACGCTTGAGAAAACATGGAAACATTCAAATCTTTTCACAACAATATTTCCTGCTTTACCTAGGAAAAATTATCCTGTTAACAAACCTTTACAGTCAGCGGCCGATGCATTTCCATAAGTTCCAGTCCTACAACTTTCACAGTAAAAACCAGTGCTGTTACTTTGACAGTCCAGACACTCTCCAGATCTCATACATCGATCAGAGTTTCCGTTGCACTGACATGGCTCACATGTTCTTAGTGCTGTGTTGGTCGGACAGTTACACCAGCCTGTTATCACGTTGCATTGTTCATCTGGGCCTTTGCAAGCACACGCTGAAATAAATTTCAACACATTATATTAACAGTTGATCGTTTAGTTTTCTAATCTAAATGAATTGATTAAATTTCTATACTTATCAGTTACTTCATTTTTACTTAATGTCATCGGTCATAAGACTTTTTGCACAGTTGCCAAGAACATGCTAAAATACTAAATACAAGCGAATAGATAGGTTGTCTGTCACAGGGTTTTTTATGAACATATTGCGAAAGAACTCACAAAATTAAAAAGCTTCCATACAATGCGTTTCTGCTATGCCTATGTCCATCAAAGTTTCTGTGATCAAAGTCTTTGGTCAAAGAACTTCAAAGCAACCGACGCCTTTGAAAGGTTTTACACCGCCGTCTTGCTACTTACAATAATCGGCAGATACCGATTGATTGGCCGATAAGTTGAGATAATCGGCCTCAGTAATCGGCAATTTTCGTTATCGGCTCATCCCTACATTGTAGTCACTCATCCTAAGTAATAATACTCCATCCTCGACCTACAGTAACAGACTTAACTCAGCGTTAAGGGACAGCTCGCTTTCCACATCTGCCAACCATGCTTCTCAATCTTCCATAAAATCTCTACTTACGGCTACATCCAAAGGAAGAAAATCCATAAAACTCCGGCAAACATTGACTACAATCACGTCCTGTGACCCCTGGCTTACAGTGACATTGGCCACCATGTGCTTCACACGTGCTATGGTTGTATGAGCCAATAGGATTGCAGCTACAGTCTAAAAGGAATAATACGTATCTTGTGAATCTATTCTGAAGTCAGAAATAAGGGGTTGTTGTGATGGTGGTGATTAGTGCATGTACCTTCGCGACAGGGTTCGTTTCCTGCAAAATACAGTTGTCTGATTATAATTTCACCTCAGTCGTATTAAAGAAGGTCAACTCCATTCTCCTCTTTTGTAACACTGAATCATTTAGGGATGGTCCTTACTGGATCTCTAGAGAGAACAGTAAAATGTATAAAGACAACTTGACTTACTCAATGGATGGCCATTGTAAGCAATTGTTAGAGAAAAGACATTTGACAAACAGAATCCTTCAAACTGAGTTCCGCGCCTAAAAACAAAGATAATGAAATATTAGCATTGTTTGAAACAATAAGATTTAAAACACTTCAACGTTTGGAGTGAAAAAAGGCGAGAAAGGCCCTTCGCTCGAAACATCAAAGTGTCTTTTAATCTTTTTACGGTAGTTTAGACACAAACCACGACAGCTTATCGAGAATATATACTGTATACCTGCCATGGACCGCACGTATCTGGACCTACCTCATATCATTATCATCAATATTGCACTGGAATTGAAAATGTGACGAAGCCGTATCACCAAGTACTGTGTCCTCATAAAACTCTCTTGGAATGGCGACCACTTTTTCCTGTTATAAACATTCGTCAGAAACAAATTTAATATATATACTTTAATATACTATATATATACTGGATAGCTCTATCAGTTCTAAACGCTTCTCTCTCGAGGTAGAGCATGGGCCATCCCTTTATTCCGAAGAAAACCTGAGGTGTTTTTAGCGTCAAACTGGAAGCACTCTTCTCACATGTGACTGAGGTGAAATTATAATCAGACAACTGTATATTGCATGAATTGAACACTGGTCACAGAGATGAAAGACACATGCACTAACCACTGTGACACAACACACCAGAGTATAATTGTCAACCAGTACCTACCAATTTCAAATCACTTTGAATGGAATTCATCAACACATTAACCTTTCCTTCGTCTAGATACAAATACTCAGATGACAGTTCGTGATAACAAGATGTGGCACATTTTATAAATGTCTTTGTAGTGGAGTTAATGACACTGCCATCTTGATCGTCCATAAGAGCAATGTTAACTTCAGCAGCGTCAGAAATTTGTAGCGAGTATTTGATCATGATACGAAAGTAGCCATTCTTTGGGATGTCCAGTACGACAGATAGGTTAGACTGAAAAAGAACAAGAAATAGTTTATATATACAAGTCATGACCGAGACATTATATATACAAGTCTTGACCGACAGTGAAACAGACAATTTTGTGCTACGTGGAATGTTGAATGAAGATATATCAAAAAAACTTACACTAGCTTGTTCGTAGATACTTTTCTCAGCATAAATAAAGTGAACATCAGGATAGTAGCATCCTGTTTCAATACTAGATTAGATAAGAAACTATTTTAACAAAATATTTATTCAAACGTCCACATTTTTAAACATTTTTTTATCTGAGTTCGTGCAACCAATGCAAAGTGATTGTGCTCACCTCTTACACTGCTTGCCATAAATATGTGCTACACATTCACAAGTTCCTGTGATGTTGTTGCAGAATGATCCAGGAACTGAAGCTCCGCGATCACATCCACAATCTATAAAACAAGGAAAAGTTATATTGAAAATACGAAGACGGAGATATTGCTCTAATCTAAAACTATGAATTCATGTCAGGCAATTGGTAGGTTCACCAAGCACTATCGTGCAACAGATGGTGGTCAACTGACGGTTATCAGAGTAAAAAAGAAGTGCTAATTCTTTACATTATATGTGGTTGTTCTGTATTTGGTGGTCAACTTAGATATAATTGAAATATATAGTTTCATTTTCTTGCTCCTATAAGTATCAACATTTCTGAAGTTGACCACCATCTGCTGCTCCATGACGCTTGCCGAAACCCAGCAATATTCCAGAAAAGTTAAATTTATACCTTCGCAGCCGTCAATGTCTTCATTTCTGAGGTTGTAGTAGCCTGGTTTGCACTGCATACAATTTCTACTGTGTGTGTTCTCTTTACAGGGACACTGACCAATCTCATCCTACATTTAACACAATCCAAAACATTGTATATTATTATGTAGATACTTGCCAAATTTGCTTGAGTACAAACAAAACAATAACTGGATCTCGAAGCTGACAATATGATCCTATCTAAGTTATGGTTAAGTCACTGCCAGCATCGACCTCGTACCATTGTCTCGTATGCATTCAAACAAATTCGGGAAATGTCCAGTCTAGCAGTTGGTAACCTTCTTTCTTGGTGTATTGGAAAACAAGAATGAATTGTAGTATATTAGTACCTTTTGGCAAATATTCGAGCGATTTACCGTACCAGGCAAAAAACACTGACAACCTGAAAACACAAAAACGCAACTATGAATATGCGTTATCATATCTGGATATAAAAGTATTTATTTATTATTTTCGCCGCTAGCATTCGTACCTTTACAACCAAAGTCATTGTCTTCAGACAAATGGTAGAACTCATCCTTGCACATATCACATGTTCTGCCAAAAACGTTCAGTTTGCAGTAACAGTCGCCCGGCATCTAGGAAAACAGAAAATATATTTATGGAGCACATAAGAATGAAAAATAACGTTACATAGATCAATCCTTTCTGGATGACTTTCTTCGACATGACGCCATAAGGATTAGGATTATGATAATGGAATGTTTAGGACAAATGTTAGATTGGGATCAAGTTTGGATTAGTGCTAGGATTAGAATTAAGATTAAGATAGGGATTGTTAATAAGGTAACTGAGGAACCTTCACAACGTGAAGTTTCATTCCATCTCCATCACGAACGCAGTCCAAATACGTCATGTTAGGATGAGCAAGTGTCCCAGAAACTTTACAGCCACATTCTAAAGGGTACGAAAAGATAATACTGTAAGAGTGTTTCTAAATACAACAACATTTGAACTTATAAAGGGATTTGTTAAAACTACCTTTGCATGAGTCAGGTGAAGTGTTACTTTGGTTCACAGGTCGATAAAAGTGAGTCCTGCATTTTTCACAATTGATGCCGTCTGTATTGTGCTGGAAATATACAGAATTGTCATATAGCAAGTGCATGTGATTGGTTGATTTGTGGTCCTGTGGCTTTAGATAAGTGCAATGTATCCCGCTCGGCAACGAACTATTTTCCTCGGGAGCAGACATAAAGTGCATGATATTTGAACTGTTAAATCATTACTATATAATTTTCATTGACAGGACGACGGTCCATTGTCAGGACCCTACTGGAAATCGTCTCAACGAGTTAGGCTAGTCCCTGTTTAAATATTATTAAATAAAAAGAGATTAAAAATAGAAACAAATACCATTGTTCATACCTTGCAATCCACACAAACTCCACCACCCCTATATTGACCTTCTACGTCCAAACTGAGTTCTTTGTCAGCCACACTTTGATTATAAACACAGACATCAGAATGGTTGTGACAATTACAAGCTGTGGAAATAAAATCAACTGTTAAAATATAATCACCAGGTGGCGTCACAGTGGTAAATACATGTGCCTCTAGCTGTGATGATCCTTACTGGACCTCTAAGAAGAACATTTAGAACTGATAGAGCTATCCAGTATAAATAAAGTTAGTTTAGGTTTCCTCCTGTAGTAACACTGGATCAATAAGAGATGACTCTTACTGGACCTCTAAGAAGAACATTTAGAACTGATAGAGCTATCCAGTATAAATAAAGTTAGTTTATTATAGTATATAATAGAGAAATAAATTATTAGAGTACTGTAGTATGCACTGAACAAAATCTCCCACAAACCTTTGCACGTTGTAGTAACATTCCACATCCAGGGTGCACCACTGCTTGGTTGCCACGGGTACTGTTTATATGCAGAACAACACTGCTCACAATATACCCCACACGTGTTGCCTTGACAACGACATTTGTGCTGCTTAGTAACGGGATCCATGGGACAATCAAAGCCGTCAGCATAACCATGGCAATTACACTTGGCAGCGAGACCAACCTCACGAACTGTATAATGATGCTGGGAGAAAAAATAGTTGAATTTCACATGGATTATTTCAAAGGTTCCCCATTGAAATAGGCCTGCATAACGTTACAAATATGTCATAACAATGAGTGCCTGGATGACATGGAGAACAGTGGGATTTTCAAAACAATGAAAAGACAATGGAACATTCCAATAATTGGATCACGACTGGATAGCATGGAGAACAGTGGGATTTTCAAAACAATGAAAAGACAATGGAACATTCCGATCACTGGATCGTGACTGGATGGTATGGAGAACAGTGGGATATTCAAAACAATGAAAAAACAATGGAACATTGCGATCACTGGATCGTGACTGTATGGCATGGAGAACACTGGGATTTTCAAAACAATGAAAAGACAATGGAACATTCCGATCACTGGATCGTGACTGGATGGCATGGAGAACAGTGGAATATTCAAAACAATGAAAAAACAATGGAACATTGCGATCACTGGATCGTGACTGTATGGCATGGAGAACAGTGGGATTTTCAAAACAATGAAAAGACATTGGAACATTCCGATCACTGGATCGTGACTGGATGGTATGGAGAACAGTGGGATATTCAAAACAATGAAAAAACAATGGAACATTGCGATCACTGGATCGTGACTGTATGGCATGGAGAACACTGGGATTTTCAAAACAATGAAAAGACAATGGAACATTCCGATCACTGGATCGTGACTGGATGGCATGGAGAACAGTGGAATATTCAAAACAATGAAAAGACAATGGAACATTCCGATCACTGGATCATGACTGGATGGCATGGAGAACAGTGGGATTTTCAAAACAATGAAAAGACAATGGAACATTCCGATCACTGGATCATGACTGGATGGCATGGAGAACAGTGGGATTTTCAAAACAATGAAAAGACAATGGAACATTCCGATCACTGGATCATGACTGGATGACATGGAGAACAGTGAGATTTTCAAAACAATGAAAAGACAATGGAACATTCCGATCACTGGATCGTGACTGGATGACATGGAGAACAGTGATATTTTCAAAACAATGAAAAGACAATGGAACATTCCGATCACTGGATCATGACTGGATGACATGGAGAACAGTGGGATTTTCAAAACAATGAAAAGACATTGGAACATTCCGATCACTGAATCGTGACTGGATGACATGGAGAACAGTGAGATTTTCAAAACAATGAAAAGACAATGGAACATTCCGATCACTGGATCGTGACTGGATGGCATGGAGAACAGTGAGATTTTCAAAACAATGAAAAGACAATGGAACATTCCGATCACTGGATCATGACTGGATGGCATGGAGAACAGTGGGATTTTCAAAACAATGAAAAGACAATGGAACATTCCGACTATTGGATCATGACTGGATGACATGGAGAACAGTGAGATTTTCAAAACAATGAAAAGACAATGGAACATTCCGATCACTGGATCGTGACTGGATGACATGGAGAACAGTGAGATTTTCAAAACAATGAAAAGACAATGGAACATTCTGATCACTGAATCGTGACTGGTACTATTGTTATGCTAAGTGTTACGCAAAAGGCATAATTTACACTCCAAAACCTTACTCACCCAGGCAGTTGACAATCGATCGAATTTCTGATACAATCCAGTGAACACGATCTTGAGATTTGTAATTTTCATCCAACTCTATTTAGAAGGAAAATAACAATTTCTAACAAACTATAGATCAAGTTAACAGTAACGACGATGACGACAACAAACATACCAGTATTTCAGGAGTGTGATAGGAAGAGGCGCTACTTCCGTCTCCCCTTTGACGACCATTCATGTCAATAGAAAACTAGAAAACAGGTTAAGAGCGGAGTTAAATTAGCATGGTTAAACTTTGTCTATGGTTTGATTAAGGTTAGACCATGCACAGGTAGTACATGTTCTTCAATGTGGGCACCCTAAAAGTGATCTCATGTTGTACAGAGTTAAGCATGGTTAGATCATCTCTCAATCTTTCCAAGTTGACTGAGTCAAGCATGTCAGGGTTAGGATTGGGATTAGGATTTAAATTGGGATTAGGGTTGGATGCGGGTTAGGATTACGATTGTTAATATGAAAATGGACAAATCAGACTCACTGTTTCATTATATTCCATGGGGAAGTAACTCGGGTACTGCTGACATATGACTGTATCAACTTTCTGAGGGTTAGAAGTGACTGGCATATCAAAGACATCACGACATTGTTCCAAAGCTGGGGCAGACACGAGGAAATGCCAAGCTTCGAATGATACCCCAAAGTCTTTGGATTTGTAGAATGCGATCTGTTCTGGTCGACGATAGTCACCGAATGTCATTGAAAGCTCGTAGCCATAGACTTCCTGAAAAAATAATTCAAGTTTATGAATTTTTTAAAATTTTATTCAAGGTACCTTAACAAAAGTCCTTGCATGAGAACCATGAGGTGAAACCTATCTAATCGGTTCCCCTCATAATTTATAAGTTCGTATCTAAGTTCGAACTTATCTAATCGGTTCGTCTTATAAGTTCGTATTCTTCAATAATCTTAAAGTCATGAATGATATTTGGTGAGAGAAAATGAACTTAAAGTTTATGTAAATCAGGAGGATTTCAGGGATTATTCTAAGGAAATTTTATCATTGCCAAAAGCGCGAAAAATGATAAAATTTATATAAATTTAGCGACATTTTAGAAAACGTTCTGACTGCCCTGTATGAGTGCATGTACTCTGATTCTGCAACTTAAAGTTTACCCCATGCATGTCACTAATTATATGCAGGCAAATGAGCCAAAATCACTGCTAATGAGCCCAAATCTGCATTCTGCATATTCTATTTCATGCAAAAATATACACATTTTCACATATCGCATTTTATCACTGCACATAATCACATTTATCACTGCACAAATCTCATTTATCACTGCACAAATTGGTTATCACTGCACCTTAGAATAATCCCTGGAGAATTTTGTATCATTTCCTTTTTGTTTTCTTCATGAATTATTAATGAGAATTGCAAATATTGAATAATATGCTTTCTGTATAGGGTAACACAGGGGTTAGTGCATGTGTCTTTCACGTCTGTGACCGGGGTTCAATTCCTGCAATATGCAGTTGTCTGGTTATAATTGCTTCTCAGTCTGTGACAAGAGTTTGACAAGTTTGAGTCTACCAAACACTATCTGGTATTTTTGGAGTATTCCGGTTTCCCCCTTCAGTAGTACTGGACCAACGACAGATTACCTTTACTGGACTTCTAGCAAGGGAATTTGATAATGTGGAGGTTTTAGTATTCAAAGTTTCTCAAAATCTGCCACATTGCATGCTATTGCACCCCCCCCTGCATAAAACCAACCTGATTTAAATCAATACGAATATCCGCCGTATCAATACTGGCTTTTGACTGCCAGAATGTGGCCAGATTATCATCAACCATATATTCCGGGGGGTGAGAATTCTCTGAATCCAATGCATCGCAAACCAAAGGAATTCTAAGCCTTGGATGCAGAACGCCTTCCTGAGTCCTGAAGTAGATTTCTGCTGGATTGCCACAAGTTACGTTGGCGTCTATAGGCTTCAAAAATAGACTGTTAAATCCTTGTGCGTTTAAGAATCTGTAAAAGATACTACACAATACAAAACAGCAAAAATAGAGCCTTTTAAGCCAAAACATTTTCGCAAAATGATGTGCAGTGTAAGCTTAAGGCGACATCACTGGCTGTATACAATCGTAGTGTGCAAACAGCTAATGTTTGTATATATTTATGAATAATTTAAACCTCAGACGCGCGCTACCTGCAAAATTATATTAATAAGGCTTCGTTCACACTTGCACCGGATGAATTCGGAACTGGACTCAAATTTGAACAATAAATTTCGCGTTCACATGGACGAATTCGATCACAGCTACAGTGTAACCGCACGAACTCCCGTGTGAACAAATTGAAGCGAACGAATTTGCGGACGATTCTGAATTCGTCCGGTCAAATGTGAACATAGTCCAATAAGTTTTGTCGTTTGCAGGTCCTAGTTGTTTATATAAAGCCAGGATGGTTTATGTCGTGAACAAACACCACAGTTTGTTAAAGTAATTTGCTTGTCAAAATTTTGCAAACACCGCTGGACAAATAAAACACAATGAGTATATTTGGTTAAATGTATTGTTTAATAATTTAAACATTTCTTCATTAGATAGAACTTCAAATTTCTTTCAACCATAGTATATAGGACGAAGAAAATAAATAGATTTCAATAATATACAAATATTTTAACACCAAAATAAATTTACAATATAATATCTAGTCGTCTATCTTCTCAAAATTATGATAAAAGATATCATGAGTACGTTAACAAGGACCCGACGAATTCGGAACGCACGTCCGGTCCATTTGTTCACACAGGAATTCCTATTACGGTTATTCCTATCCTGTGTGAACTTGTCTCCTACGCGTACCACAGAGAACCGCTAGGTATGCGTAGGAAACTAGTATGAACACGAAAGGCAAAGTCATTCAAATTTAAGTAGTTCCGAAATCATCTGGTCCCCTGTAAACGGATCCAAAGTTTATCATTCATATTTTATCCATTCAATGATTTCAGGGCTGGTTGTTCTTGCCTTCACAGGTTGTTCTCCACAGCTAGGTAGCTACTTCACGGCGTCACGTTACCAGATGTTAGGTCTGCTATTCTTCAATCCGGTCTTGTCTTCACGTTTGAAACAGGTCTGACTATTTTCGTAGACCATGTCTACGCAGAACCTCTGTTAAATCAGCGTATCAATGCCATCATCTTTTTATTCTTTCTCAATTATCAGGTAAAGAGCCTGGCTTGTGAGGCTAGCCAATTCTATATCCTATCATTTGATTCCTCTCATAGTATATAAGCAGATGTTTCTATTGACCTCCCAAGCCCACTTCAGAAGACAAAAATCATGATAATCTATGGCTCAAGATGGTCAAAATCATGATAATTTATGACTCAAGATGATCAAAATCATGATAATTTATGACTCAATATGGTCAAAATCATGATAATTTATGACTCAAGATGGTCAAATCATGATAATTTATGACTCAAGATTGTCAAAATCATGATAATTTATGACTCAAGATGATCAAAATCATGATAATTTATGACTCAAGATGGTCAAATCATGATAATTTATGTGTCATGGTGACTTGACGCATTGTATTATTCTTACTACACACACTTTCATTCCAGTGGTCTCTCCCCGTAGACTCCGCCTGGGCTCCAATACGAACCACACCAAGCTTAGTGGCCGATGAAAATATATCCTTGCCTTTAATAGTGAATATTAACATGTATTTGCCCAAATCGTTCTGGTCAAGATCGAAAGCAAACGGTTCGTTCCAACATGGAGAAGATGTTCCTTTCTTTGATTTAGTTTTCTTCTTCAGTATTAGTTCGTCGTTATAGAGTAGCTTGATCGTGATGTATGGATCTAGAGAATGAAACAGAACATTTTAATGCTAAGGATATCATTAATGAGGAGTGTCGGTAGCACAGTCGTTAGTGTATGAGCGTTTCACCTCTGTGATAAGGGTCTGATTCCTGAGATATACAGTTGTCTGACCATAATTTCACCTCATTGCATGTGAGAAGAGTGCTTTCAGTTTGACTCTCAGAAAACACGACAGGTTTCCTCCTGTAGTAACACTGGGTCAATAAGAGATGGCTCTTACTGGACCTCTAGGGAGAACAGTTTAGAACTGATAGAGCTATCCAGTATAAATAAAGTTAGTTTAGTTTAGGTTTCCTCCTGTAGTAACACTGGGTCAATAAGAGATGGCTCTTACTGGACCTCTAGGGAGAACAGTTTAGAACTGATAGAGCTATCCAGTGTAAATAAAGTTAGTTTAGTTTAGGTTTCCTCCTGTAGTAACACTGGATCAATAAGAGATTATCCTTACTGGACCTCTAGGGAGAACAGTTTAGAACTGATAGAGCTATCCAGTGTAAATAAAGTTAGGTTAGTTTAGGTTTCCTCCTGTAGTAACACTGGAACAATAAGAGGACTCTAACTGAACCTCTAGGAAGAACAGTTTAGAACTGATAGAGCTATCTGGGTTGATTCATTCATTGCTATGTAATGTAGTAATCTTGTATTTGGAGGCAAATATATAGAATTGAGAAACGTAGGCTAATCTTGCCCCTATAAAACCTGATAAAACCTCCTGAAACCCATCAATAACAAAGAAAACTTGTTGCTTTACATACCATTCGCCATAAATTTCTTTGGTTTCCTAAGGTTTATCGCTTTCAGAACAATGACAGAAATCTTCTTTGATCCTCTTTGATATCTTAGCGACAAAGATAATTCTCCTTTATCTTTTTCATCCACTGTTACTTGAGAGTTTGTCTGGATAAAGAAAACAAAATATCACCTTAAATAACACTAATTAAGAAAGCCAAAAATGGAAAACAAAGTCTTTCGGAAACTGTCAAAGACTGAACTAAGAGAGAAAACGTATTTCTATGGTTACTGACATACAGAACTACTAAACTAACTCTACTTATACCGATAAAAGCCATCTCTTGAGACTCTTACTCTCGGTTTCAGTTTGCTTTTCAAAACGCGATTCTAATATTAGTTCAAAATTACGTAACGTTGTTTACTAATTAGCTAACTTCCAATGAAATTACACAGCAAATGTTCCAAATTTGCAACTTAAGTTCGAAATTACGTTGCTAAGTTCAAAACTAGGTTCCAAAGTACGTTCCGAATTACAAATTGACATTGGACATTGTTCTAATGTCAATGCGTAATTCGGAACGTACTTTGGAACCTAGTTTTGAACTTAGCAACCTAATTTCAACCTAATTGTTGTGTAATTTTATTGGAAGTTGGCTAATCAGTAAACAACGTTACGTAATTTTGAACTAATATTAGAATCGCGTTTTGAAAAGCAAACTGAAACCGAGAGTAATGTTGAACTTTTCAAAATGCGACTTTTGTATGATATATCCTCCCCAAATCGGGTTGCCCAAGTCGCACGTGAGAAGAGTGTTTCCACTTTGACTCCACCAATTTCCCCGATTTCTTCCTGTAGTAACACTGTAGGGGGAACAGTTTAGAACTGATAGAGCTATCCAGCATATTAAATACAGTAAGTTCAGTTTAGGTTTCCTCTTGTAGTAACACTGGATCAATAACGGATTACCCTTACTGGACCTCTAAGAAGAACTGTTTAGAATTGATAGAGCTATCTCGTATCTCCCTTCGTACCTGCGTCAAGCGACGTTGTAAAACCAATGGCTGGATTGGATAAAAAGTGAACTCATTTAAATTTACAATGAACTCTCCAAGTGACTGAACACGACTGAACCTATCATGTGAGCACAACGACAGCCTGATCGAAATCGCTTGCAGTTCGTTGCTTTGTAGTGCTTCGTATTTGAATTCGTCGTTAAACAAGACATTTGTGGAATAGCTCTTTACATCGGTTTTATGTAGAGCATTAAAGTCTTCGACTTCACCGTTTTCCTTGGTAATAAACAGCTGTGTGATGATAAATAATCCTTTTGAAGTGCCCTTTTGCTTCGGTGGGCTTGTAATGTTAATGATAACAACGTCCAAAGATTCTTGATGGAAATTATACTTCAAGGATAAGTTTAGGAAGCAAATTCGTGCACTGATGTTAGGACTATTGGATGCAGAGCTCCCTGGAGTCCGCGAGACATCGTTAACTCCTTCTTCGTAGCTGCTTAATAACCAGTTGTCACTTGAAGAATTGGATATGATTGAACTACTTCGGCGGCCTGCATACTCGTAGTCTGATAAATCGTCTGCTAAGCTATCATCAGTGTGGTGTCCATTCCAACGATGGGTTACGGCGCCAGAATCTTCGGAATCGGAATAAAATCGATCGCTGTAGTCGTTTTTTAGTTTTAGTATTCCACTACTCATTGGTATAGGAGTCGTCTTTAATAAAGGTTTTGTTATAGCATATTTTGCTTGTCTCTTTCGTCGCAGAATGTAAAAGATTACAGCCAGTATTATACATGCCAGCAATGTTACCAGAGATAGGGCTACAGTGAAAGCAGTAAGCGCAACACTCGAAGCTGAAATAGACAGAAAATAAATTTAGAATTTAATGCATAAGGGGAAGAGTATTGTGTTGTTATGCTCAAATAAACATGAACAACAAGCTGCCGTGGTTTGTGTATGAACTACCTGATAAAGATTACACTTCGACGCTTTGAGGGAACACCCTTCGTCAGAAGCTTAGTTGGGGCTTCGCTCGAAACCTCGAAGTGTTGTAATCTTTTTCAGGTAGTTCGCCAACCACGGCAGCTAATACTCAAATGTTAATTCGATCAACGCTATAGTTAATTCATGTCTAAGGTTTACATAATGATTTTTAGGATTAGCTGGGACTTACTTATTTTGAAATATAGAAGTTAAGTAAGGCCAACATATATTACGGGCAGAATATCACGAACCCATGAATTGCTCCACTGAGATTGAACTTTAAACACATTCTCAGAGATTCATATGAGCATGCAATGTTTAATGATTTCTATTAAACTGAGATTAAATCCCGATTAATAATCTGACTGGTCCAGCCATATTGTGCGGTCCAAATCGTTAACTGTTACTTTAACTTTTCACAAAAACTAGTAAAAGATTTTAAGCATTTAATTTACAATGAAATTGAAAACAATGGAACTATGAACGAATTGATTAAAACTTACAAGCGTAAGTTTATATAGACTATATATAATATACAAAATTATATATTAAAAAAACTCGGAACAATTGTATATATAACTACATGAAACCTTAATCCTAACAACTATATAAAATCAAAGTATTCGTATTGAATGGAATATAGAATATATGATCTCCTGTACATAAACAATCAAAATTCTTAACAAAGAAATGAAAAATAGATGAAAACTTACTCATATTAGCGTGATGTTCTTGTTGTTTGTCTTCTTATAATAAATCCATTTGTGTATCACAAGGATTACCTAACGAAACTAAAGTGTCAAAATTTGAAATATTGAACTCTGTACCGAGAGAAATGGACCGTTCGGTGAGAGGTTGTATATAATGACAGGCAGTGAATGAGTTATGTTTAACAATGAAAGTTGTGTGCATGTTTAGTTCCGGTCTCATGAGCGTAGGAGGCCTGAAGGCAGAAGAAAGAGTTTTGTTTTTATTGTCTGTTTAATAAGCAGCTGAACAATGATGCAATATGCTACACTCGTGGAGGAGGGAAGTCGTGTATAGAATTAGACAGCTTTTAGATAAATAAAAGCAGCAATTAGATCCACATGTGGGAAACGCCTGCCTCACACAGTGACTTAATATGGTTAGAACTGTTAAATCATACCCTCAAGAGTAAAGCGATCTAGCTGGTGTAATACAGAACTCATTGCAGAGATCACGAAATGTCGAAGAATGCTCAATACCATGAAAACAGAATAAGTATAGTATAGGTTGGTTTACCTCAATATCTTCTATTTCACCCTACGTGGGATGGACTCCTGGCGAGTCACCTGATGATGCTGTTTCGGGTAGAACCCTCTATATTAATAGATATCTAAGTACAAATCCCTCCATGGCGAAGTAATGTACTATAAGATGCTATGACCCCTCGAACTGGTGAGTTCGTATTCCGTGACTATAATAAGATCGCGCAATAATCTATATTCTTTAGAGGTATACAAATTTCGAGATCATTTCTTCCGCATATATTGGGCTTTTTATCATTATTGGAATTATATATTTGCTTTTCAGTTTTCACTTGCTTACAACTAAAACAATTTCGCAATCACACAATATCAATGTGCTTTGTTTCAAAATTCTATGCATGTGTGTTAATATAGCGGCATTATAGGTGCTACTCTATAAAGATGCAATCGCAATACGCACCTACACAAGGATAATTCACTCTCTTACACATAAGTGTCTTTGGATTTCCCAATCTAATTGTTCTGGCTATATTGTATGAAAGTTTGGGATGTCTAGCCATTTGAGAACCGGCTTTTTCAGTTTCTATATATTGTCTGCCTGGGTTATCAAAAATGTGTTCCCATACAGTGTGTGGGGAGGGATGGAGGGAGGCACTCTCCTAGATCTGAAGATGTTTATTGGGATTCTCTATACATCTTGTCAATGACAGCTAAGGCTATCTCGTGACAAATTTTAATATCGTGTTATTATTTATATTCTCGCCCACATTTGTTCATTATTCCATATGTTACATTGGTTACTGTATAATATGGGCCTAGAGACCAACTAGAAACCCAAGCCAGGCATAATTATTACAAATTTAGGAAGGATTACTATCTTGATAAGACAGCGAAATATCTATATATATATATCCTTAAGGAACTCGTCTAGCTACAGTATATACATACCCATGGCCTTTCTGGGTTAGTAAAACTTAAAACTGTTCCCATGTGCGAGATAAGGCACTCTCCTCCACAGAGGCAAATGGCAATAGGTAAAATATGTTGACTATCTTGTCTTTGTTTCGCCCGACTCATGAAAAATCTTGCTATATCTGGTTATCTATGAAGTTTCGCTATCTTGATTGTGATGTTTAGCCGAAAAAGAACTCGCCTTTCTTCACCTATTTATAGGCCACGCTTCCACCTACTTATTAAATAAACTTTTACAAAGACTTCTACTTTGTATTTACGAGCAAGAATAAAATAAATGACTTGCTGTTTTTACGTACGATTACCTCAAACTTCTAGAACAAACATCTTAAATAGCTATTCTTAACAAATTTAGTCGAGTCAACAGTTTAATAGTCCTGAGATTAGGCCATATGTTTGATAGAGGATGGACACATCTGTACGTATTCTATATTTGGAAGCTTAATTTATGTAGGAATTCTGACATAATTTATGTTTGGACACTAAGCATGGTATCAGAATATTTAGGGAACATGTACTACCCTCTACACCATCTAACCATGCTTAACTTAGTCAACTCAGATCACAGGAAAGACGTAACTCAACTCACATGAGTTCTGTACAACATCAGGTGACTTTAAGGCAACTCACATTCAAGCATGATCTAACCATGCTTAACTCAACTGGGAGAGAACACAGGAGAGACTTAAGGATGAGTTCTCTACAACATCCGATCACTTTAGGGTAGCCATTCAAAAACTTTTACTACCTCAACTGGAAGAGAACAAAATCTGTCATGATTTATATTTTGGTACCAAGAGGGGAAACTAAGCTAGATAATATGTCAATAAAACCTCAACAATCCTTATACAAACTGATAAAATATTCATGAAAAGAACATTATAGATGTCATGTTGACATTGCATGCATGAATTGGCACAGCAAATAATAAACTATTTCCTTACACTTCGACGATAAAAACCTTAAAAGGAAAGCGTAGGAATTCCAATTATTGTCAGTTTGCCTGTATATGGGAAATCAGTTCAAATAACCTGGAAACAAAGCCATAATACTCCGACGTAATGGGCTCGTAAAATTTTGTGGTTTCCGTGTAAGGCTTGTTGGGCTTGCATTCAACAGGATGTGAGTCTCAAGCAGAAATAATGGCTCAGCAGTTTGCGATCAATTTCCGGCCTTTTTGTCGTTCAAGCGCGATATATTATCCGTGTACGACGTAATTACAGAATAGAAACCTACATTGTGTATCTACTCTGTGACGTAATATGTGACGGAAATCGTGCTCAACAAAAATGGGAAATAAAATCGGTGACGTATAAAAACGGTTGACCGAACCCAGTTGAATGATGGAAAATTATGGAAAGTTTATGCGAGTTTAAATTCCGTTCGGGACAACGAATTTTGGGGGGATTTTCTACCAGAATGACTGAATGAGTATGAAAAATTTTTCATATCTTTCTGAAATGGATAGCTTCTGGAATTGATCTAAATGACTTTGATTTCCTGGCTGACAAAGTCAAATATAGTCAATCAAAGTCATCAATAAAACAACGTAAACCCAGCTGATCTAATGGTTAATAAAGGGCCTGGCACTAGCAATAGACAAGGAAGTTCCAGTTCATTTCCCGGCGTGATACAGTAGATCACATACAAAAGTCATTGAAAATATCGAGTAAATTTTTATTCAAACGTTCGAGTATAAAATTTACTCAATATATATATTCAATTGTTAAGCGTATTTTATATAATCTTACCTTTCCTTGGGAATGTTCTTATACCTTTCACACCATGTAATGAATGTTCCCCGACCTTTTTCATTAATTGAACAGGGCCTGTCTAATGAATCTAAAACTAACTGCTTTGTTTATAGAGAAAATATATTAAATTTAGTAACGAAACGGGAGCACGTCATACAGTATAATTAGATTGAAATCATAACATACAAAAATGATTTTTATATACAGTAAACATAACAGTTGATCCAAGATTTTAAAAAGTAAAAAATTATTTTTAAAAAATATTTCATTTGTTCTCAAATGATATAAATGGACCAGCCAATTTATATCAATCATTGGTAAAATTCTGAGTCATATGCGAGCTCCACATCACACAATGGGTTGAATGCCTATATATGTGAAAGCGTTCTGCTTCATTATTTTTGGAGAGTCTGCTGGTACGGTATCTTTCAATCATCATTGCGGGCCAGCAGATGGTGGTCAAATTCACAACTGACGCGCTTATAAAAACAAGTAAAATGAACTAAATCTGTCAATTCTAATTATTTGCCTCCAAATACAAGACAACCACATATAGTGGTTGACCACCATCTGCTGCACAAACCCATCAATAACACTACGGTGTCTTGGTCTTACTATATACACATTATAAATCACGTAATGCATTCCAATATCGTATCTCACTTGGATTTAGATGAAGACATTTGATCAAGAGTTTCTTTCTCTGCAAACCATCCACGTTCATCGCCATAAAATACAGCAGAATATCTTGTAGTGTGTTACCCAGGTTCTCTCTTGTCGCTTTTTCTACCACATCCTGAAAAAATAAATTAATCTGGTCAATTTCCGCATTACAATCCTAATCTCAACCCAAATCCTAACACTCAACCCAAATCCTAACACTCAACTCAAATCCTAACACTCAACCATTAAATAACAACTTTAAAATTAGCAGCTACAGCTGCCTTCATCGAATATGCTTTGGCGTGTTGGTGGTACAATGCGTGGTAGTTGCTTGTGCCTTTCACGATTACTCTGCTTGCCTCTTTTCGTGACACTTGATCAACAGGAGATGATGTTACCCATTATATGTTGTACTTACATCTAGAGTTTGTCCCTTGTCTGGCTTCTTTATGTTCAATAGAACGAGATAAAAATTGGCGACGTCGTCGCAACTTGGACTTGAGTTGTTCAACAAACAGAGTGTGTCTTTACCTTGCCTGAGAGAGAACATAGGTAAATGTAGATACCCAAGTTAGTACGTGTGCCTTTCGCGTCTGTGACCAGGGTTAGATTTGTACAGTGTGCATTTGTCTGATTATAATTTCATCTCAGTTACATGTGAGAAGAGTGCTTCCAGTTTGAATCTACCAAACACCGCAGGTTGGTCCGGATACTTCAGCGTCCTGTAGTAACACCGTACCAGAGATGACCTTACTGGACCTCTAGGGAGAACAGTCTATATACAGGGTTCTTTCCCTAATTTGAGTAAAAATTTTAAGGACATTTTAAGGACTGTTCATGGTGTAAATATGTAATTTTAAGGACCAATTGCCTGGAATTCCATGCAAAACTGATACCACTAAAAAGAAAATTACGTGGGTCATGGAATGGAAACTGAAGCGATTTACTGATTGCATGTCTCCTTTTGCCTTTCACCTGGGGATTTGTCTAGAAAGGAGAATGTGTGCGAGTATATACCTCTTCTATATTCTGTATAAATACAAGGTTCATTAAATTTAAGGACTTTTCATGAACTAATGTAGATTATTTTTAAATTAAGGACTTTCGAGTACTCAACTTTGCAAAATGAAAATTGAGGACTTTCATGGTTTTTAAGGACCCGTACGAACCCTGTATATAGAACTAATGCAACATAAATAAAATTAGTTTAGATTTATGTAAGATATATTCCAACATACCTGATGTGGTTTTGTAGGTAATGTGCAATTCCCAGTAAAAGGATTGCGGCTGAACAACTTGGAACGAGCTTCAACGCCTAGCAACAAAAGAGCGTCATTTTTATAACAATACTACAACAATATCACTGTAAACATAACCACTCATTTTTATGCTTAACTGAAAAGCAGCAGACATGAAAAAGTGTGTAAATTGAATTGCTACCTCACTTGAAGCTTCAACAACCAGCTCTATCCAATGAGTGGAATCATCTTGGGTCTAAGAATTATATTTGAATTCCGTTATAAATGTACTTTGGATAAACATGAGTTATAAACAAAGAAAATAAATGAACAAATAAAAACAAACCATGGCTTGGCGTAGGGCGAGATGAGCCAAACGAACTAAAGGAACAATTTGTCCATGTAACGACCTAAAATACATCCAAAATTTTAAATAGATAAATCCAGTTAAAATAATTACACATACTAATATATATTCAACATCTTTAAAGTTTGATGACTAACCCTTTCGTACTTGCCAACTGCAAACAATTTCGATAACAAAACTCAGCACCTTTGATCAAACCATGTTGTTCATGAAACAGCGCAGAAAACTGTAAGAAAATGTGCAGTGTATCGGGTTACAAAAATAACAGGCAGTTTATAACATTCCTCTTTTGTAGATTAAGTAGATTTCCACACAAGAGAAAGGTCATTCAGTAAGAGGCAGGTTTCACTGAGCATTATCGTACAGCAGATGGTGGTCAACCTGCAGTTATCAAAGTGAGAAAATAATGATATAATGTCATTATATGTGACAGTCTTAGTATTTGGAGGCAAATAAATAAAATTGAGAGATGTAGTTTAATTTTCTTGCTTCTATAAGTATCAACATTGCTGAAGTTGACCACCATCTGATGGCATGTAAAGGTACATTTACACGCTTCGATTTGTCGGGCCGATTTTAGGTTTTGCTGAATGTTAATGACGAATATTTTCAGTTGGTGATGTTGTCAGATGACGTTTGCCACGTATTTTTCAAATATCATTAACGTGCATCTGAAATCGCTTACTGGAACCCAACCAATACCTGGCGAATACTGCAGCTATTTTGTTATTGTATAAAATCCTATGAATCAAAAGAAGATTCAAACGGGACCTACCAGCCAAGCATAACAATTCTCCCGGTTGAGAGCCAACACTGTTACCAAATCTTGAAGACAGGTCGAATTATCAGCATTCTCAACAGAAGAATTTATTTCCACCAATAGCAATTTGATTCTGTTGGTGAAGGAAGAGTCTGTATTCCAAATCTCAAGCGCCTAAAACGTGTACAAAGTTTCTGTAATGTAATTCCTTTATTAACTAAATTATACTGAATAGCTCTACCATTTCTAAACCCCTCTCCCTATAGATGAGCAGTAAGGGTCATCCCTTATTGATCCATTGTTACTACTGGAGGAAACCTAAACTAAACTAACTTTATTTATACTGGATAGCTCTATCAGTTCTAAACTGTTCTCCCTAGAGGTCCAGTAAGAGTCATCTCTTATTGGTCCAGTATTACTACAGGAGGAAACCTAAACTTAACGAACTTTATTTATACTGCAAATTGAGGGTTGCTTCGCGTGTGCCTAAAGGATATAAACAAAATCTCAAATTTATACTGGATAGCTCTATCAGTTCTAAACTGTTCTCCCTAGAGGTCCAGTAAGAGTCATCCCTTATTGACCTAGTGTTACTACAGGAGGAAATCTAAAGTAACCTAACTTCATTTGTACTGGATAGCTCTATCAGTTCTAAACTGTTCTCCCTAGAGGTCCAGTAAGAGTCATCCCTTATTGACCCAGTGTTACTACAGAAAGAAACCCAAACTAACCTAACTTCATTTGTACTGGATAGCTCTATCAGTTCTAAACTGTTCTCCATAGAGATCCAGTAAGGGTAATTCCATTATTGATCCAGTGTTACTACAGGAGGAAACCTAAACTAAACTAACTTTATTTATACTGGATAGCTCTAAACTGTTCTCCCTAGAGGTCCAGTAAGGGCCATAAATTAAAGTGTTTGGTAGGGTCAGTCTGGTAGCACTCTTCTCACATGCGACTAGGGCGAAATTGTAATCATAAAAATAACGAAAATATATAATTAAACTATTCACCTGTACACAGTGTTGAATAGCGTCATCAGTTTTTCCAGAGTAGTATAGACAATACCCATATTGAAGAGCTAACCACTTTTGACTTTCCTCTATCATGTTCACGTTTCTTCTTTCAAAAACTTCTGGCCTTGTAACAGGACAATTTGAAGCTTCGATTGCTAGAAATAGATTGAGTATAGGAAATCATAGTAATTCTAAGTCAAATTCGTCTTTCTAGGATAACTCTTATGGTGTACTGTATGTATAAACTCTAAAGGTACGTTCACACGTTGCGATTTGTCGGGCGATTTCAGCCGGATGCACGTTAATGATATTTGAAAAATACGTGGCAAACGTCATCTGGTGACATCATCAACTGAAATTAACATTAACATTCAGCAAAACCTAAAATCGGCCCGACAAATCGCTGTGTGTGAACGTACCTTAAATCTACAGTCTTCTTATCTGTGGGTTTCAGTAAACACTATTATGCAGCAGATGGTGATCAACCTGCAGTTATCAGAGTGAGAAAATAATGTTAATTCTTTTCATTATATGTAGTAGCCTTAATGTATTTGGAGGCTTAGAAATAGAATTGAGAAATGTATCGGGTGTCCCAAAAAAAACTGGACACTGTTTGATTTAATGTAACGTAAAAACTATAAAAGGTATTGCACTGAAATAAAGATCATTCTATGCAGAAAGGGCTAACTTAGATTTTGATATAATACACTTGATTATTACATACAATATTGACTGGCTTATTTAAACGCTGAACTACGCTGAACTGTTTTTAAAAAAAATTAAAAAACAGCCTTATAATTGTATAATGTAGTTATACCTGTTAAATAACAAATATTTCTTTTGCAAAAGGAATAGAACCAATTTTTTGATATCAATACGAATTATTGTACAGTGATTAATCTTATTTTATTACACACGTTTTTAACAAGACCAAAAAGAGAAAAACAAAAGAAAAAATAATATGAAAAAAGATATGTTTCAAATTAGCTTTATTAGCCACTTTTAGCGCACTTTTTACAAGGTTTTCTCCAATTCCAAAAACATGTATCTCGCACTCTATTTATATCTCGCTCAATATTGTCACCAAAATCGTTTCAAAGTCTTTCGAATAGAATGATCTGAGGTTTCAGATTCTGCAATTTATAATTTTCATTTACATTACATTAAACACAAACATAATTTTTTTTTGATTTTTTCGGTAGTTTAATTTGCTTCTATAAGTGTGTACAGCTCTGACGTGGACTGCCATGCTGCCCCGTAACTCTTACTGAAATTGACTAATAGAAATGCAGAAAATTGAGTATCAAACCTTGAGTCAAGGCGAAGTGTGTGAGCAGTTCACAAAGTTGAAGTCTACTTTTCTGAGGTCTACTATAATATGTACTTGCATCAGTCACAGCAGCAGCAGAGAGTAAGGCCCAGTTGGTTAGACTGTCAGGTCTCATGTGAACTGCTTTCTGAGCTGATACTACACCAGGAGAGATATTGTTTGAGTAAGGTCTGTCACACACTGGGTCACGCCCAGAGCCAATAGCACTGTAGGCATAGGTGGTTGAAACATCCTGAATAAAATGTGAGGAAAGAGAATAATGAAGATGTACTAATGTAGATTTACAAAATGAAAATTAGGGACTTTCGTGGTTTTTAAGGACCCGTACGAACCCTATATACCCTTCTCACCTCCACGTTTCTGTCTCCCAGTCTGTGAGCGGCTTGTGCACATCTACCTGCTTCCTGTTAAAATGAAAATCAATTTGTCAACATGTACAGAAGTCATAGTATAGTAATCGGATAAAAATTCCACATACTTTCAATTTATTTGGTTGAAAACGAAGGATAAATTTTGCCAAATTGTTCCACAATAAACTGCTCTGAGGTCGCCTATGGATTTCTTGAACAATGTAAATTTTACCAATATTTGCACTGCCCTAAAATATTAAGTTACGTTGTGTAAAATTGTACGAATAATCTACATAAACAAACACAAATAATGTAAATATATCTTTATAAATAATTCTAACCTGCAAGGCATAGAAACTTGCAAAAAGATAGCTCGTCTTTGCAATCAAGTTTTCATCACCTAAATTTAGTAAATCCACTTAATCATACGAGCCTTGCCACAACTAAACCGCAATCGAACTGCAACTTAAACGCAGCCGAAACGCAGCTAAACCGCAACCAAGCCACAGTCAAACCGCTACTAAACCCCACCCTAACCTAATTGCTCCTTCCAACTGCTACGACACTCTCTCCTCCTTTAAAACATACCTACACAAGGCTTACCTCCACCTTACTGCAACTTCCTACACTCCTGACCTACCTAGCTCTTACTCACTGATCACGACTGACTAATACTTCCATCATTCCATGTCAGTTTTTCTATCTCTTCTCTCTCTTAATTTACTGTTCTTCTTGCTTTCCATTCTCTCTTCTTTTTTCTATTCTATATTTCTGTTTGTACTGTCATGTCTAATGGTGAACACCATGCATGGGACCTGGTCTCGTTTGTGCTTCGCCACTTTTGGCACCTTACATAGTGTTATGTTTCTATATTAGTCTGTGTTAGTTATGTACAATAATGAGTAGTTCTTTGTGTGCCAAATAGAGCTGTTAAACTAAATTAAATTGCAGCCTTAACTCTACTGCATCACAATTAAACCTCAACCTCGACTAAACTGTCACACCACGGCAAATGCAGTGTTAAATTACTTCTGTGCTGTACTATACAGTACATGCATATCTTGTAGACTACAAAATTCCTCATGGACAAACCTTTCTGGCCGATTTTCACAAGCTCAGCAAGTGCTGCAGCAGCCAAAGTAATGTCAGATGTGATCAAGCCCAGAGCACTGAGTGCAAGAAGTCCTTGTTCACTAGCAGGCCTCAGTTCGGAACTAGAAGGATAAAATAAGATCACATGAATTTCAATAGTAAAGATATTAAGCTGCAATGCACTTGACGGGTTGAAATTCGTATTGTCAGAATGAAAAGGTTCACCTTTCACATAACGCAAGTTTACATCCATCGACGTCACTCGATATGTATCCAAGCATGCCCACGACGGCACGAACATGTGATTTCTGACCTTCGTTTGTTGCCAGTTCAAAAGCTTGCTCGTAAGCTAACGGAAATAGAAAGTATCTTAATAGATGTGTTTCACTAAGCATTATCGTGCAGCAGATGGTGGTCAACCTGCAGTTATCAGAATGAGAGAATAATGTTAATTATTTTCATTATATGTAGTAATCTTATATTTGGTAGCAAATAAATGAAATTTGTTTCCACAATCTGATGCTCCACAACAATAACTGAAATCCATTAATTCAACCAAAATACAAACAAATTTTCTTATCGATACGTTAGGTACAGTACTGCATGCTGTTATTGTACATATCTAATACTGAAATGTTCTTATGACCAACCTTGATAGCTTTGCTGTAGATTACCAAGCATAAATAAGGCCAAAGCTAAGCCAGTTATATGATAGAAATTGTTCAATGGACTGATTTCCTGATACACTTTGACTGATTCTGAGTATTTTCCCAAAACACTAAGAAAAGATATGAGAAACTGTCAATACTTCTTAAGATCGACGATTGAATGTTCGTGAATGTGGGTAACCCTAAAGTTAAATGTTTTGTTGCACAGAACTCATGTGAGTAGAGTTGATTGAGTTAAGCGTGGTTAGATGATGCAGAGGTAGTACATGTTCTTGAATGTGGGCTACCTTAAGGTAATCTGATGTTATACAGAACTCTCTCCTATGTTCTCTCCCAGTTGACTGAGTTAAGCATGGTTAGATCATGCAGAGGTTGTCCATGTTCTCGAATGTAGGCTACCTTAAAGTAATCTGATGTTATACAGAACGGTTAGATCATGCAGAGGTAGTACATGTTCTAGAATGTAGGCTACCTTAAAGTAATCTGATGTTATACAGAACTCGTGTGAGTAGAGTTAAGTCTCTCCTGTGTTCTCTCCCAGTTGACTGAGTTAAGCATGGTTAGATAATGCAGAGGTAGTACTTGTTCTCGAATGTGAGCTACCCTAAAATGATGTTGTACAGAACTCTCTCCCAATTGCCTGTTTATATAGAGGCCCAATTTAAGATAAACACATTTCCCACTTACCACAAAACTCGAGCATAATTTGCTCTGACAATGTTACGGTAATCGTCGTTTGGGTTCACAGAACTTTCCAGCAGCTGTAAAGAACTGTCAGAAAAAAGTTCAAGAACAAAAAAAACAAAATGTTGCGGACCAGATCAGTCAATGCAGTAGAATCAAGACAAGGCGACCTACCGACAGTAAGCTTTCTCAGCTGGTGTATAAAGTTCTTGATGTTCCAATAGAATACCATGCATGTTATACGCACAGGGATCGTCCTGAATTTGATCTAAAACATTGAGAAGTTTGTATATCATTTGGAATTGGTGGGTTTCAGTAAGCGTTACAGGGCAGCCGATGATGGGCAAATTCAGAAATGTTGACACTTTAATAAGGAACAAGAAAATCAAACTGCATCTCTCAGGTTTATTTATTTGCTTCCAACCACATGACTAACTACATATAATGACCCAAGAGCTGGAATCGAGCCCACCTCTAACCGATATTTAAAGAAAACAAATTCAAAGATAAAGCTCTACCAACCTGTATACTTGGTCAAAGCAAGAGAAGCAATAAGGACAATACTTCCAAGCTTGCGTGGTAGGTGTGACAGATCTGCAAATGGTTTGCCTTTGAGAACACGCGAGGTTTGACCATTTGGTATTGTGAGCAGAGTATGGCACACCCAGTTGGCATAACCAAGATACCCTTCAACCTGAAGTATAAGAAAGTATAATTATAGCAATACCATATATACCATATCATACCATACACCATACCATACCATATCATACCATACACCATACCATACCATACCATACCATATCATACCATACCATACCATACCATGTCATATCATACCATACACCATACCATACCATAGATACAACACCATATCATACACCATACCATACCATACACCATACCATACACCATACCATACACCATACCATATTATACCATACCATATCATACAACAACATACCATATCATACCATACCATACACCATACCATATCATACCATACCATACCACACCACACTACAACACACCCTATACTTTAAAAATGATGGTACTTCTACGTACATGTGCCCCCAACTCATTAGAATGTCGATATAGATCCATAGCTTCACTATGTGCGAACATCTCAGCAATTGTAGCTTGACCAATCCAGGCTTGAGTATAGGAAGGATCTGTGCATTGCGCTGCGTTGAATGCTAAGTTAGCCATCTAAACATAGTGGAGTCTTTACTAAACTAACTTTATTTATACTGAATAGATCTATCAGTTATAAACTGTTCTTCCTAGAGGTCCAGTAGGGGTAACGTCTTATTGTTCCAGTGTTACTACAGGAGGAAACCTAAACTAAACTAACTTTATTTATACTGAATAGCTCTATCAGTTCTAAACTGTTCTCCCTAGAGGCCCAGCAAGGGTCATCCCTTATTGATCCAATGTTACTGCAAGAGGAAACCGGTGCATCTGGAGACAACTGCGGTTTAACATGCAACTTACATCTGCTTTCGCATGTCTTAAATATAACACTCCCAAGTTCGCCCACGCTATCGCATTCTGCAAAATAAGTAAACAATCCACTTAAATCTCAAGCACTATAAAAATGCTGGAATAATTACTGTACAGTCTGTACTACGAAACCAAAGTTAAAGCCAACTGAACAAGCACTTACTTTCTGTGACTGAATAGATTTGATGAAAGAATGTTGGCTGAGCTCGGGATTATCTACATCTAAATAACGATTAAAGTAAGAATACACGTATGTATAGTAAGGGTAAGCACTTCATTAGGGAGCTTTAGCAATGACTACGAGTACTGTACGAGTTCGCGCCAAACGTATACATGAAAAGAATACATGTATACATCATCTCACAAAAGTCGTAGTCGTCGGACTTTTGACTACGAGATTTTTTATAAATACTCGTACTCGAAAGCACGACAACTACGACTTTTGCAAGATGGCGTATGCAAACAACACGTGAAAATGACGAATCTCGTACTCGTAGTCACTGCTGAAGCTCCCTATTGCTACAGATGAAACTGGTTTGGTCCTAGAATAGGCCCCACAAGCCCAATTATTTTTCTACCTACCGTTTGAAGCAGCTACAATGCCAAGTGTATTCCAGATGATGTAGTTACTTGGTTCCATGTTAAGACCTTTCTTTAACGCCTGGAAAATTTTCATGTAATTTTTAAATCTTACACTCTTCATAAAAACAGTTTTTCTGTACTGTACGTCATCCTGGCAAACATATGCAGAATATATCACTAACAGTACCTTCATAGACCTTTCACAGAGTCTTCGCCGTTCATTAGGGTCTTTGTGAATCTTAAATTGTTATACAAAATCAAGCATTAAGCTCCGACATTTCAATTTAGGATGGACCCAGCTTGATATGGTAAGAGGTGCTAAGCAGCTGCTGTTCAAATAACGAGATACGACTTCCCCCAAAAACTGGCTGGAACTCCTTATGATCAAGTCCTCTCTACTGTTGAAGTTGGTTGTTTTTTGAGTTGAGTTGAGTTGATACAATAATGTTGTGAGAATAACTGCCCCCTCGACCCCTATCCTCCAGTGTACACATCTTTGAGTACCCTCTGGCATTCACATACTAACCGAAGACATTCTGAAATAGCTTAGACCAACATCATGCCAGAGGCTAGCAGATGACGAATTATAACGAACAGCTTGGCCAAAAGAACTGCAACAAAATAATATACTGTATTACAACAAAACTAAACTTGCGAAAGTTTGAAACTGAAAGACGAGCCGTTATTACCTTGCAGCAAGGCTCAGAAGTTCCATTTTACTATAAACTGCAGCTTCTTCTTGTAAATTCAAAAATGTTCTTAGATTTTCAGGTAGTTCGACTCTACAAAGACATCGTGTATATTTTGATTATTGCGATTCGAACCTCGGTCTCAGAGGTACAAAGTATTAACCATTGTACAACCATTTTTAAGTTGAAGTTACTTATGCACGAACCTAACTTCGGTCTCATGGATTTTGAAAACAAGTGAACACGCATCACCAAGCAGCTTCCAAAGACATGAAAGACTACCATCGCATTCTATTGCGCTACAGTATGAAGAAAAGATTTTTTAAGAAATAAACCACACAGGAGGATTTTATAATTGTGATTTGAAAGATGCCAAACACACAAGCAAAGGAGACAAATATTAAAGACTTCGGGTTGGGGCTCAGGAATATGTCATACATCCATGACTATACTATCAATAAACAAATAATATATACTGTAAGAAGATAAAAGGCAAGATATACCGTGCAAGGACAATGATCGCATTCTGAATATAATCCACAGCTCTGCCGTGAAAGTCTTGATGAAGAGAAGACCTCGCGTAGGAAATATAAGTTTCACCAAGCCCTGAAAAAAACAACATTGGAAAGACAAAACAAATATTTTAATCTATACAGTATTGATGGCGGTCAGAAATTGAACTAAATTTCTCTCCTATTTATTTGCCTCCAAATACATTACTATTAAATATAATGAAAAGAATTTGCATTTAATATATTTTCTTCCTGTGATAACTGCCAGTAGACCGCCATCTCCTGCACAATAGTGTTCGGTTTACCTTTCAATGCTGGGACGTAGTCGCAATGCTCAGCCAGAATTGTTTTATAAACCACCACAGCTTCTTCAAACAGACCCAGCAGATGCTTTACTACTGCAATCCTAAAGGGATTAAATTTCTTCATCTTTTGCCATTTAAGACATTATTTTTCATAAATGATATACTTGAGGATTTTCATGATCAAACTACCAGAAAAATATACCAATGTAGTTTCATCCTGCAAACCTCCAAGTATATCGCTTTTTCGCTACCAACACTAGGATCACGCATTCAAGATTTCATTTTTCATATATAGCATACTTAAGCCTCTTATACAGACGAACAAGTTTTCTATGACAAGTTTTTATATGACAAGTTTTATTTGCCAATTGCACGTGTGTACGTACAACAAATTTTCTATTATAACTTTGTGGTTTTCTGACCGCCATGATAGCTAATACAACAATAGATTGCTGACCAACCGCACCTACATGTAAGTGCTCAAATTACTTTGACAAGTTTCCTTGTTGACCCATACAGACGTGCAAAATTTGTACTTTGGCAATTTTTTCTATGACAAATGCACTTTTTCAAAAGCTAGCAAGTGTACTTGTCATAGAAAAAATTGCCAAAGTTGCGCATACAGACGAGCAAATAAAACTTGCCATATAAAAACTTGTCATAGAAAACTTGCTCGCCTGTAAGAGGCTTTAAACTTAATCCACTTACTGATACTGGGAGTACAGCAAAGATGGATTCAACTATAAAAAAGTGACAGAATATTTAGCTTTACGCATAATCTCGATCGTTTTGTACAGTATATAATAAGATATAAAGAACATTCAATATCTATTTCAATATTTCTTACCTCTGTAGCTCGAGAGAACGAAGCTAAAGCTGGCGTGTAACTGCCACGACTCATGTATGCCTCGCCTAGACATTCCCAAGTGTTTCTAAAGAGAGTATATATGAAACTTTCTTTCATTTTATATAGATTTGGTACTGGGGTAGGTTCACATATTGTGTACATTTAGCTTACTGTTACAGTGTTACTGAGAAATATTTGTTATAAAAACCTTAATTACGTACGCATCATTTCCATCCACTCGCAGAGCATTCTGGAAACTAAAACGATGAAAACATTTTTAGACTTTTTGTAGACTACATGCCTTGTCTGCATAATAGCTTTGAATTTGAGGAAAACTAAACATATCCACTCAATATATAATTACCATTGAACAGCATCGTTGTGTTGTTCATTTTTAAGATGGCACAAACCAAGCCGGAGAAATGCCCATTTCACTCTACATAAAACAAAATCGGTTTAATATGCAAGCTTTTATGGAAACTGATCTGTATAATTGACTGGCAGGGTCCTGCCATTTTGTCTGGCAGGGTCCTGTAATTTGTTCTGTAATTACAGGACCCTTCCCATGAATAGATCGTGCTATACTCTAGCTAGTGCGCCTGGATAGTTTGTCTTGTGTTTAAACTAAGCGGGATGTTTCGTCTCTAGTACTGTATAAATCAGGCTAGTCAAGGCATGGCTATACAGGTACCTGCCAATGCCAGCCTTCGCAGTAAATCTCCTGCAGAGTTCAGCAGCTTGTTCCTAGATGGAAATACATAAATACATGAAAAGCATCACAAATGTGAACCTAAAGGTACGTTCACACACAGCGATTTGTCGGGCCGATTTCAGATGCACGTTAATGATATTTGAAAAATACGTGGCAAACGTCATCTGGTGACATCATCAACTGAATATATTCGTCATTAACATTAAGCAAAACCTAAAATCGGCCCGACAAATCGCTGTGTGTGAACGTACCTTAAGGCTACAGTAAGTATAATGTAAAAGCATGACATTCCATATCTACCTCTTGTCCTAAGCTCATGTACACATCCACCAATGCTTCACCAGCCTCGTCACAAATGGGATTTAAATCGTGTGCTTTCTTGTAACAGCGTGATGCCTTGCTAAAATAGGCGGAAAGATGAGCTGATATTGGACGTAAATAGTTACCAAGCGAACAATTAAATTTATACATTTGATCAGGGAACTCTTTCAGAGAACATTTCTGGGAAATCCTTAACTCTGGGGTCCAGTGCAGGTATTATTTGTCAATAAACTGTCGAGGTTTTGGTATGAACTACTTGAAAAGGATTAATAAGAAAACACAATTCTTACCTAGTATCCTGTCCAACAATCTGGTAATAATGACCAAGATATAGGAATGTGGAGGAATTATAAGAATCTAACTTGGCTGCCTAAAGTACACAACATACGCAATTGAATTTTAGCATGTTTCCCAACATAAACTCTACACAAACTAGAACTTAAAATAATTATTAACGAACATACTTTCAACAAACAATCTAAACATTTGTCTTTATCTGTTCGCCATTGCTCCTCCATTCTCCAGTAAAGTTTCCCAAGATTAAGGCAACTTTCAGCAACATCTTGTTGCAGTTCAATAGCATGACGAAAACTACAATATACAGTTTTCAATAACTTTGGCATCATTGGGGAAGGTGTATAATTGTAAACAATTACTAGTAAGGGCATCAAATGCAGTCCGGAATAAATTGACAGTCCGGAAAATTTCCGACACGCGTTTACAACTTATTTCTCTTACCTGGTCTCAGCATTTTCAAATTCACCTTTGGCAGCAGAAATTTCCCCCTAGCGTTCAAACATTAAAATATTTTACTTCATATACTGTCCCAAAGGCATTTCAAGCCCTGAAAACTCTACCAATCTTAAATTCCCATTACCTCCAGAATAAGACATCTTGACGAACTGTTTTCGAGATTGTAAGCATCTTCTAGGCACTATAGGAAAAAATACAAGTCCGAATACTTAAAATAGATCACCTCCTGAAGAAAGGCATTTCCAAATTCGAATGCTACCAATTGGCTATTAATGTGCCTAAAAATATGCATATATTTTAACGGTGACGCGGAAATATGACTTTTATTTTCGAGTGGCGTATTTTCCAGTATTTCACTCATATCCATATAATAATGTATAATATATACCTTCTACTAGATTTAACTCAATAGGCCTATTGTGGCTACCAATTTCTATTTTTTTCCAATTCTATGGAAATGACTATTATTAATACCTTCTTTGCACTTTCCAAATTATTGATTCGTACAAATATCCTGCCAAGTTCAATATGAACATTAAGATTGTTTGGCTGTAACAATGAGAGCTGAAAAACAGTCAAGAAAATATTGAGCAAGCTTGTGATACGCAAACAAGGAAACAATATTTCGAGCAAGAAATTCCACACATTTGATTGAAGTATTCTGCTTTGTCTCATTCTTTGTCAACTGCTCAGACTTAATATCTGATGCATTCCCCCCTTTGAGGTTTGAAATATTATGCATACTGGTGACTACATGTACAGGGGTGGGGAAAATAAATTATTTCCTGTGAGCACAGTCTGAAGACAAACATTTCTTGCAGACCATGCACCATATAGTAAGACATGTTCTATAAGATTTCTCTTTAAATTTTCAAGTTAAAAATCTTCAATCTAAAATTTTCTGCAAGCGGTGCTCGTGCACTCGACTATTTTTCCAGCCCTGTACTGTACATGTACTGTACACGTGAAGTGCACACCTCTTCCAATTGCTCAATAGCAGTAGTAATGACTGTCTTTCCCAGCCTGCTGCTTGCTTTCGCCTTGCACAAACTTGAAAAGACAAAATGATAAATATCAATTACAATAACAGATCAGACAGTGTAAATCATGAAAAGACAGAAAGTGAAAGTAGAAGTTTATTGTATGGAATAACACTCTCCCTTTTTAGCTTACCTTAAATTAAAGAGAACCAAATCAGAATTATATAAAATATTGTCATCCTTTGAGCTAAGTAAACCTACAATAGAAGGTAACAATATATATATATATATATATATATATACGCTGTAGTTCACTAAGTGAAATGCAACTATAAGATATTTTGTATTTTCAAACCTTTAGTAGAACTTTCAAAAGCATCTTCATATTGGTGACGTAATAGCTGAGCTTGTGACATAAAATACCAGCCGAGTGATGAATTGGTAAGAATCTGAAGACCTAAAACAAGACGTTTCGTTTAGTTTTTAAATGTGTTGACCACTCTGAGGTGGACGGAAAGACTGACAGATTTTACAACCCAATTGACAAAGGTCTCCGAGTGTTAGTTAGCTATGGTTAAATTGCCTAAGGGTTAGTTTTTAGTGATGGAGAAAAACCAGAGTACCTGGAGAAAAACCCTTGAAGCACAGGAGAGAACCAACCAATCTCAACTTACATGAGTTTATCAAGCACAGGGAAGTGACCCAACTTAAGTAAATTCCTGCCCTCAACCTTCTGTATAACTGGCTTAACTCAGAGGTAAAGGGCAGCGCGCTAACCGCATCTGCTTCCGTAATCTATGGCGTATTTTAATAGGACTATCTTTCAAACTTAGACTTATTATTTATTACTGGCTTGCAAACCAATTGACCATCTACTGCATAAGAGTCATTCACAGATACAATACCTTTTCTCAAAAGTTCTTCTGCTTGTTTAAAATCTTTCCCAAACAATTTCACTTTCCCCAAACCAAGATGAGCCAGAGATGATTCAGGATTGAGCACTAAAAGCTCTTCATACAAAGCTGCTTCTTCATCATTGATTTCTATCAGGGGTACGGTAAAAATGTTTTGTTGGGTAGTTATGTGTGCACATTATTCAGTGGATATGTCCAAAAAATAGTAGCAAAATGCCAAAGCTTCACACAAGTGATTCCATAATCATTAAGGTTGCATGTTGCAGATTGGGTAAATAAATGCATGTTCCATTCACCTATGATTACAGGGATTTATACACTAAGCACTTTTCTACTACCGGTAAACGGTAGTAAATACTCAATCTTCAATTGAGTTTTAAAACTCAATCTTTCTCCGTAATTATTTTTTCGCAATTTATTCGAAAGAAATTGTGGAAAATGCGAATATTCATTTGTAAAAGGAAGAAAATATTCGAAAATCACTTGACAATTGCTTCAGTGAGTAACTTCAGACACTTATATAATTATACATATTACACTTGCCTTTGAACCAGTTTTTGGGAGACTCCTAACTCACAGAAATCGCTGAAGACACACTGTTTTTCCCCAAATTTTTGGCCTTGTGAAACTTTTTCCAGCGAACCATACTCTCACAACCGCCACCCCCTCCCCATGGAGGGATTTGCAATGAGCACATACTACACAGTAAGTAAAAGTTTTTTAACATACTTTGAGGTGTTTTTAAATCACTGTAATAAACGACTTCGAGTGTATGATATAGCTTCTCAAACAAACCAGTATTTAAAGAGAAATTCAATGCGAAAGTTGAGTTAATTTATGGATGTGATTTCCTTCGTTTTGCTCATGAATAATTAATGAGTTTCAGAAGAGTGTTTCAAGTTTGAATCAACCAAACGCACAAGATTTTCTGAGCACTCCAGTTTCCTCCTGTACTGTAGTAACGCTGGATCAATAAGAGATGAACATTACCAGACCTCTAGAGAGAACAATTTAGAACCGATAGACTGAGGTATTCCAGTATAAATATAGTTTGTTTAGTTTCAATTATTGTATTACCCAGAATTTGTTCAAGATACAGTCTTGCTAAGACATTCAGAGCAAACTCGTCTTTTTCAAAAAGTGCTTTCATTCGTTTTGCCTCAGAAATGACTTCCTTCATAGGAAATTCTGCATCACCATGCTGAAGTAAAATAGTTATCAGCCATTACATTCAAAGGTACATACACAGGGCAATTTGCATTGTGTTACGAGCCAAGGTCTGGCCTTCATACACATTTACACACAATGGCTTACTTGTCTATTGACTTCATTCTGAGAGCTGAGAAAAAAATAAGAAGCAAAATAATGCTTATACCTTTTGCTCCAGAAGCAGGTTGAGATAACATCGAAAATATTGTCGTGTTTTATCACTTGGCTCAACGCTACCATTCAGAAAGTCCCGATACACATTAACCAGCTACACAAGAAAAGAGTTAGATGTTGAATTAGGAAGTTGGAAGCAAGCATTGATATAACTATATGCACTAGCATACCTCATTTGCTTGAACAGGAGTCAAAACATCCTATAGGTAGAGGAAAAATTCAATAATATGCTAAATGATTTGTGTCGATTGTTACAGCAAAACAAGAATAGTCTTATGCTGAACGTGTGGTAGCATCGATATGATAAGTTTTGGGTCTCTAAGATCAAACTACCTGAAAAATAACTAAGAAACTACCTGAAAAAACTACCTGAAAAATAACTAAGAAATTATTAAAAATATGAGATTTCTCAGCTTTAAAGCTTTTCTCAAAAGAACTGGGTAAAATATACCTCACAATATCTACTTATTTATTTATTTAGCTTCGCCAACTAGGGCAGGGTCACCACAACAGCATATGCCAATTACTGTGGGCCCTTTTACCTAACCCACCCTGTCAACTTTCCCTGTGGGAGGAAACCGGAGTACCCGGAGAAAACCCACGACTTTCGGCAGAGCGTTGACTTTACTCTTTTCACTTGAGGACTGGGTTCGAGTCGCATTGAGAAAGTTCTCACTGAGACTTGAACCCACGACCTTAGAGGTGAAAGGCAAGTGCGCTAACCACTTCGCCACCATTAAAGTGCCAAATTTTTCTTCCTTCTGGTTAACACCCTGCCCATTGTCTGGAAGTGATCCTAATGACCTGCAGCTATTAGTCTCATGCTAGCCATCAATATCATATGAAAGCATCTATTACTAATTTAGGAAAGCAAAGATACCTTATTTTCCTCCAAAAGGTCAATAGTTTTACACCACAACAAGTACTGATCTTTCTCATTATCTGCACCTTGAAGCAACTTTAGAAGAGTCAATGCCTAGTTAACGGAAAATATGAGTGTAAAATATTGGTGAATAGAGTTGAACCTCTCCTATATGCACACCGAAGGGACAGAGCAATGTGTCTACGTCACAATTATGACATCACTTTATACAAAAATTTAAGAACTGATAAATAATACCTCATGAATATTTTTCAGAGATTTGTGTAACTCAACCAACTTCAGAACAACATCTGTCCACTTCTTTTTGTCACTTCTCTCATAATGTTTCATCAACCTTTCGTAAATGTCCACAATTTCTTCCTTGTTTCCAAACTCTGGTTCTTTCTCGTGCAGTGATGCTAGGCCCTGAAATATTTATTTGTTTATATCATGTTTAAAGTGGCAGTTAAGTCGATTCTGCTCATGTGCGTGTTTTGTTTACATATTTTTAGCTATACTGGTCAATGATGACATTTCAGGGTGATGCTTGAAACTGCTTAGAAAGTGGGGGGGAAACTCGTCCGCCCACCCAACCCCTTGCACCATGGTGGATCGCTAATAAACCAAGCTGTACACTACTACACCTAGGCTTTGTTTACACCAGAACATTATACTGCAGGGGATTTTCCTTCCAGTATCCACAGACATGTAATGAATGAGTTGCTACATCACAAGCAATATGCAAAATTCCATGCTTGCACTAATCACCTGTGCACTAATGAGATCTACACCTGAGGAAAGTCAGGAAAATTTTGCACATGAGATTTTGTGCATCAAAATTGCATGCACGATAACTTGTTTGCACGATACAAACTTTCCACACTGGTCTCTATATATAACTGAAGTAATAACTTCAGTAAATTGCCTGAATACTATTCAGTGAATAGTGTAGGCAAAGATGACAGATACAGGGTCCACGTCAGTTGCACTGTTTCAGTTCATTGTGTGGTTTCTCTGCACAGAGAACTGTGACTGAAAAATGCATATTTGAGCTCATCACCATTGAACTATAAATAAACTTGTTTACTTAGAGTTCACTGCTCATCACTCATCAGTCAAGTGGTCCCACTATCCAATACCCAAACAAATTCGTAAACAAAGTATAGACAGGTAAACTTTGTTTACATAATTTGATATTTTGCCTGCCAAGGATATGCGCGAGAAACTTATTTTGTATAGTCTAATTATGCAACCATACGTAATAAAACAACTCATGTGTGTTAAAGCTTTCAAAAAAGCATGTCCGCGCATATTCTTGGCAGACAACTTAGTATCAAATTATGTAAACAAGGTTTAACCATCTATAGTACAACCTATCCATACGGACTATACCTGCCATGCAAGGATATTTTCAGGATTTACATCAATAGCTTTCTTATATGCAGCCTGAGCTTGCTCTGGTTTGCCCAGCTCAATGGAAGCAACACCAACAAAAACAAATGCATTATAATTCGTCTTATCCAATTTCAAAACAGCCTGAAAGAAGTACAGTAGACAAAAAAGCTGTGTTTAAACACCCAGTTTATACGAAGAAAGCTGAAGTAAAGCACAATCCATGCTTCTTACTTTGCAATGTTTTAAGGCAGTGTGGTAGTCCTTATTTTGAATTGAATCCCGTGCACTTTTTAATTCATTTTTGACTTCTTTGGAAGCCATATTGGAAACCGCGAGTTTTGCGTTTTCACTTGTTTCCATCTACCAAACTGACGTTACGCAATATTCCCGTTTTTCAAATTCGTTTTTCTTGATTTTTCTTCATAATTTGGTTAGGGTTAGGTTTAGGTTTAGGGTTAAGTTTAGGGTTGGGGTTAGGGTAAGTTTTAGTGTTAGGGTCAGTTACAAGGCTATTTTACATTTCTTCAAACTTGAGAAAATGACGTCACGTCAGAATGGAAGATGGAAACAAGTGGCAACCTGAGTCTTGGAGGTTTAGAGACGAGAAAAGATAAGCTACAGCCGACCCAAGATTTTATACATTTCAAAATTTTGTCATTATTGACCCTTTCGCCAATAATGACGCCATCTTGAATTTGCAATGCATTACCACAGAATAGGAAATGACCAGAAAGGCCACTCAGCAGTGCAACGCGACAAGATTTTTATGCAGTTATCTGGCCAGAATAATGGCGGACCAGCCAGTTCAGCGTGTTTATTGGCCAGAAAATGCAATTGACTGGCTAGAATAATGGTAATGAACATGCGTAATGCGACATGCGCAGCATCAAAAACTTCAAAGGTTCGGCCTCAAGTGGCCCTTCTAGTCATTTCCTATTCTATGGCATTACGGTCTATCCAGAGTAATTGGTTTCACTATAAAGCACTATCGTGCAACAACAGATGGTAGTGAACCGCAGTTATCAGAGTGAGCAAATAACGTTAATTCATTTCATATCTAGTAGTCTTGAGATATTTTAACTTTCTTGCTGGTGAAATACGTTGCTGTTATAAATGTCAGCATTTCTGAAGTTGACCACCATCTGTTGCCCTGTAACGCTTACTGAAATGCACCAATAGTCTCTGGTGTTTTGACCTAACACAATAAATTACATCATCAAAAGTTTTTGCGGCTTTGATTTCTCGTGGTGTAATGAGCGTAAGTGTCTTTGTTTCGGGGTGCTTGGTAACATTATGCAAATCGTTTTTGTGGTTTTACAATATTAGTGATAGAGTGTTGACATCATATATCACGATAAGGCTTAGTAAAGATATTCCAATATTAAGCATAGGCGAGTCTCGCTGAACAGTGTCATGCAGCAGATGACTCGGTCGGGTTAGTTATCAGAGTGAGAAAATAATGTTATATTTATATTCTTGTACTTGGTAGCGAATAAATACAAGAGAAACGTGTAGTTTAATTCGCTTGCTTCTATAAGTGTTGACATTTCTGAAGTTGATCACCATCTGTTGCCCTCTAAACCCACAAGTATCCGCCTTTTTCAAGTTACGATGAACTAATATATTCCTCAAAAAATTCAACTGAGCAGCAAACTGCCAAACTTATTGCCTAGGTACAAGTCATTGTTAACGCAACAACGCGTTAAGTTTTTCAGTCTTTCAGTCTTTCATGATTGCATGAGAAACACAATATCTTAAGGAGCGATTTCCGTGCACTAGTGTGTAAAGTTAGTTTTTGAGTTTCAGGCCTTATAATATCGATATCATGCATAGTGTAGTTTGGTGTTAGGCAGGGAGTAATTATGACACGAATATGGGTAAGTAAAATTATATATATATATATATATAGAATGACTGAAATTCTTATAACTACTATAATATAGGCTATTGAATCCATATGTTCACGGTTCAAGATCTTACAGTACATGCAATGATATAGATATAAGCTTAAGGAAGAAATATATGGCTTATAGACGGAAACTCGTAATATTTTCGAGACTGTATATTTCAGTAAAAGTTCATTTTAATTATTTAACCTAGTTTTAAGCTATAAGACAGCGGTTATACAACATGAAAGAATTCAAAAGTAAATGAAAATTGATTAATTGGCATATATTTATGACTATCGATTCATATATAACTTAAATATCTTTGTGGGCCGTTAAAGACCTTTTTGGATTTAATCGGCCATGATTCCGACAATAAGAAGAGGGATTAGCTTCTCACCACTGGCACTGCACTAAGTATGGTTAGATCATGCAGAGGTAGTACATGTTCTTGAATGTAGGCTATACCTAATCTGATGTTGACATGGTGTACAGTACTTATATGAGTAGAGAGTTAAGTATTTCCTGTGTTCTTTCCCACTTGCATGACTGAGTAAAGCATGGTTAGATCATGCAGAGGTAGTACGTGTTCTTGAATGTGAGCTACCCTAAAGTGATCTGATGTTGTACAGAACTTATGTGAGTACAGTTAAGTCCCCAGTGATCTGATGTTGCTGAGTTAAGCATGGTTAGATCATGCAGAGGTAGTACATGTTCTTGAATGTGGGCTACCCTAAAGTGATCTGATGTTGTACAGAACTCATGTGAGTAGAGTTAAGTCTCTCCTGTGTTCTCTCCCAGTTGACTGAGTTAAGCATGGTTAGATCACATGCAGAGGTAGCATATGTTCTTGAATGTGAGCTACCTTAAAGTGATCTGATGTTGTACAGAACTCATGTGAGCAGAGTTAAGTCTCTCCTGTGTTCTCTCCCAGTTGACTGAGTTAAGCATGGTTAGATCACATACAGAGGTAGTACATGTTCTTGAATGTGAGCTACCCTAAAGTGACCTGATGTTGTACAGAACTCATGTGAGTAGAGAAGCAGTCATTCCCATGTTCTATAATTCTCGTAGTTTATATTCTATTTTCCTTTCTTACAGAAATCTACACCATTCTCGTGTGTGTTTTGGCCTTGATTTTTTCCTTTGTTTTATCCCTGACCATCATATTGGCAATACACCTACGTAGACGGTATTTCAACCAATTAAAACACGTCTCAGAAGCTGAACCGTTCACGCCACCAGAACGACAAAGTCTTACCCAGCAACACCAGAAACGGCTAGCCAGCCTATCCAAAGAACTGGACGAAGGTCCTGACAATGTCTTTGAGGAACAAGAACAACTCTCAACAGAAGCTTCACAAATTACGTTCTCATTATTACACATACCCAGCGAAGACGTCCTAGTGTTGGACTTATGGTCTGTGACAGACACCCCTTCTGATTTCATAAAGGGTTACATAGAAGCTCAATTATTCCCCTCAGATTTCGAGCCTGGCCGATTTCGTACCAATGTACGAGAATATGCAGACAATTCGGTTATTTTTAATGAAAGTTTTGGCATCCCCAATGTAACCTCTGAAATTTTAGCTAAGGTTTATCTAAAATTGTTTTTATACAAAACATACGGGGTTTATCAACCAAGATGTGTTGGTCACACTGTATTCGCGCTTAATGATGTGCCCTGGAATCCATTTGGAAAGACCCAGTTCAAACAAGAGCTACGTCATGTAAGTAAAATGTCGGGTGACTTTCAACGACGTTAATACTGTCGTTACATGGCTAAGCTACGGTTATAGTATTAGGGTTATAGGACTGGGATTATGATTGTATTTAAATTGAACAAATGAGAGTTGTTTCGCGTGTGCCTAAAAGATATAAACGGTATTTAAATTGAGGTTGTTTATGGAAATTCAAGTCAGTAATTAATATTTTGCAAATCGCGCGCGACGTGCATTAAACAAGTTTTAAGTGTTTTATGCGCAGAAAAACATATTATATTGTTTTTCCCTTAAGTTTTCACTATACTTAAGAAGTATATGTGCTTCATTTATATTGTTAGATATTCGTTTTTCAGAGACAAAAAAGTCATTTAAGATATTGGTTGTTTATATGCATGGTAATATCACAAAAACAATGTTTAAATTTAGCATCTGTAAAATCCTTATCCTTGATGTATAAGATATTAAGTGCATAATCGAAACAGGTTGCTTGTTAGCCTATCCCAGGTTTCAGTGGTGCTTAACGAAAGAAAGTCGATGATTTTGCTTGATTAGGACATCAGTTCATCTCAGGTTAACCCATGGGCCATGGCAGATGCTGGTCATATGAGAAAGACTATAGGATAATACGGATAAGCACATACAGAAGCCCAAACAATCTAGCCCTTAGGGTCGTTCAATGGTAAAACATATGCTCGTTTTTCATTTTACTGGCTAACTTCTGTTTCTGGCAATAGCTCGAATAGAAAAGAATGATAGAAACCAACATAAATTTAGTTAGTTATCATTTTAGCACCAGATGGGAGAGTCGCCATTAACACCAGTACTCACTACAGATGAAGAGTCACCATGTTCATCACCATCCCGAGCGGAGAAAGGAGAGCTGTATATTTCATTGAGATATCAAAGCAAATCAGGTCGAATTAATGTCGTGGTTTTGAAGGCAGAAAATCTCGAGAGAGGCAGCGTTTTACAAAGTGGTGAGAAGGTTTTGTTTATAACATTTCTAGTCGAACTTTTCATGCCCCTATGTTGTAATGTTAGGATAGCGAGAATCTACCACAAAGTCAAAGGATGTGTATTTCAAGACCGCCATCTATGTTTGAGAACCAGCCGTTTGAAGTTTAGCCTAGCAAGAATCTACCACACAGGATGTGTATTTCAAAACAACTACCTACACTGAGAACCAACCGTTTGAAGTTTAGGCTAGTGAGAATCCACCACAAAGAACGTGTATTTCAAGGATAGGGGTTAGGATTAGATTTAGGATTGTGATTAGGATTATATTTAAATCGAGATTGTTAAGACGCAAATTACCCACTTTTTCATTTCAGATCCCTATGTTAAAATTAAGCTGCTCCATCTAGGAGAAGTTATAGATAAAAAGAAAACCAAATCACAAAGACGAAATTCGAGCCCTTGCTGGAATGAACCGTTTGTTTTCAACATTGACGAAGAGAAGGGCCTAAACAACTACGAGTTGATCTTTCTAGTGCGCAGGCGCGATATTCTCTCGCCCCATTCCACTCTGGGGGTTGTTCGTATTGGCGCCCAGGTCGGAGGCGCGGGGCAGTCGCATTGGTATGCAATGATGGCCAAGGGAAATCTGATGCGACAAGTCGCCCGACGTCACAGAATTAAATAAAAATTGATCACTTTAGTTTAGTTTAGAATGTTAAAATACGATGGACTGTTGGAATATAGACTGTGTTTAAATATGATGTAAAAATACAAAATAATGAAACCAATAAAAGCTATGAAAGTTTGGAAACGAATGTCTTTTTAGTTCAAATGTTTTCCAAAAGTAGTTTTGAATTAACATTGAAAACTTAGTGTTGTTATGTTGTTTTGTTGGTTTATTACGTAAAACGTAGGTTTGTTTTAGCAAAAAATATGCAAGACAGATGGAATAAAGAAATTGCATGATATGAAAGTACTCATCCTACGCGCTCGGGCTCTTGCACACAATATATTCCTCGTTCACTTAAGCTTCCACTTGTACGGCTAACTGAATATTAAATAGGGAAAATTATTCATAAATCATAATGTTCTCACTGTTGAGAAGTGTCTTTCTTTCACTGGATTCTGACGTTCTTACTCCATTTATATTTCAAAAAGGATTATCATTTATAAAATCACTCAAATTATTAAATTAAACTCAAATTAAATATAATAAAATTAATCAAAGAGCGCGGAAAGTTCTTGATTCTAAATGGAAACACATACACCTGTTCGCAGGTTCAGGAAAGCTTCGCGCCTGCAAGTATTCAAAATGGCCGCCGACCAAGAGTGAATGAGTGATATTAGAAATGTCGGCTACAAATAAGGTCGCTCGTGGCTCGATTAAAATCCCTTGGAACAAATTTGGCTACGATCGACTTCCAGAAAGATTTTCCAGGACTTTGCCAGGCTCTAAGAGGAAGAAAAAACCACAAATACAGAAAGAATGGCCGGTTCTCAGAGGCGATTTGGTGAATGAAATTCTTAATTTGTATTTCACTGTAAATCCTCTATGAGCCCCCCCAGCGCCTCCACTACAACCATTATATACATTATTTAGGTTCAGATCCTGAGTGGCAAAGATAAAGGAAAGCAGGGCAAAGTAAAGGATGTGATCAGATCTAAAAATACAATTATTGTGGCTGGATTAAATACAGTAAGAATATATATTTATACTGGTAAAAATGAAATACTATTCTTTTGAAAATAGGCAAATCCAAAACATTGTACCACTATTAATAGTTGGCCATCACTTGACAGGCTCTCACACAATCTAGTACCCAGGTTTTCTCCTGCCTACTCTTATCCTGTCTTTTCCACAGACCCATTGCATCATGGGAAGGTATGTGAAATACGCAGTCAGACTCCACCTGCATTACACCCACCCTGGATACCAATATCCTGGGTACCTTTGTTCCATTCTAAGCTATTTAGATCAGTACAATGACTAAGCATGTGAGTTATCTGAAAATGTGAATGGATGGAATGGGGCATAAATAATTTAGCTTTTAACTAATATTTCAATAAACAAGAAATCTTGTTTGAAACACACATTTCAAACACAGGACATCCAAAAGCTAGAAGCAACGGACGCTACGCCTGGTACATACATACGTATGGAGGAACCTTTACCTTATTCAGATGTCGCCTTGGTTGATCCTTCAGACAAGTAAGTTTTGATCAATGCTGAGAAGCAGGGGGGGGATCACACCCTTTGCTGAGAGGAATCAGTGAATAGAGCCAAATACGAATCAATCGGGTTTTATTAACGAACAAGGCAGTTTAATACAGCGCTAATTTATTGAGTTGAATTCTTAAATTAATCCAAATTTATTAATTTTCAAACAATGAGTACTAAATGACCTAAAAATTTCCAACATGTATCCAACTACGCATTCGTGAAGTCCGTATTGAAGATTGCGTGATGTAAGCACTTCTAAGGTCTATTCCAACGTTCAAAACCTCGCCTCTTTTGTACAGTACAAAGTACCCTGAGTATATGGTACATAATACAGTATCCCTATACAATTGAATTTATCTTAAAAGTCTTAAAGAAAACTCTATTTCTCCACACAATGCAGGCAGCCGACAACAGTAAGTTTCCGCTACACAGAAGTAGGCGAGAGAGTGCGAGTCTCTGACAGAACAGGAAGGACGATTCCTAAACCACCCTGGGAAAGACGTGATTGGAAGGAACGTTCTGCTTTGAAAGGTACAGTATATACTTACCTTTATCATGCGTAATCTCATTCATCAGTCTTTTAGAATGTCTGTATCTAAACAGTCACTAAGTTGTAACAAACCTGCAGCAGACTTGTACCGATGCTGTTTCAACAACTTTGTTATCAGGATGTGTTCGCACTGCTTGCTCCCAACTTGTTGACAAGTTGTCATCGGCTTATTGACAACTTGCTACAAGGTTGTCGACTCAACAGACGTGTAACAAGTTGTTCCAACTTGTTATCGTCCTGCAATTCAACAACTTGTTAACAATACTAAAGATAAGTTGAAATATATACACTCAAGGCGGGATATTTAATCCAGATATACGATGAACTTTACAGATACTATAGGACGATACAGGCTGACAACGCTAGAAAATTGTGGCGTCCAAAGAAATTCGAAACACGGGAATTAAGTTATTTTCTAAATTTCTATTTCTAAGTAAATTTTCTATCATATTTTGCAGACGGTCCCCAGGACACGAGTCCCGCGAGTGCTACACGCAGTACCTACCTACCTTCCTTACTACATTTTCACGAGGAAATAATGTTGCTACATGGCATCAAACCTTCAGTACCAAAAACCAAACCTTCGTTAAGAGATCTTAATATCGTACAAGAAATGGAGGGAAAACATCCACCCACTGACCTCAAAGAGTCTGTACCGCAACCTGGACTATTCACGAGAATGTATTTAGGCTCGCAAGGGTTTTTGGGCAGACTGCCGTTCTTTAGGAGGTAGTTATAGTATTAAATATAACTTGTGATACTTTGAAAATATATGAGACTATTTAAACCACACAACGTCTTTCTATTATTAAAGTAAAGTTAGCAGGCGCTAATCATCCTCTATTGCAGCTGAATTGCAAGGGACGCAGCTCGAACCTGATCATGTCGAAGGCTCGTAGAAGACTCCTACATATAATGAAAATAATTAACATTTTCTAACTCTGATAACTGCTGGTTGACCACCATCTGCTGCACGATAGTACTTAGTAAAACCCAGCTATTTAGTCAAATGTACAATATAAACTACAAGATCTCAAGATTTCTGCATCTCACTCAATTGAAATTAAGGTGGAAGGTTTAGGTGGTGGATATTTCAAGTGAAATAATATATACAATATCTTAGACCTGAATGGGAGCGCTGCGAAAATTAGAGTTGAGTTGCATTTGTCGCACCCTTCCCGTTCAGGTCTAAAATATTGTATATATTATTTCACTCGAAATATCCACCACCTAAACCTTCCTTAAATGTACAATATGAGCACTAAAAGAATGATGGGAATAATCATAGTTTTAAATAAGTTTAACACATCAGTAGCCTCGTGGGAATACAAATATAGTATCTCAGTAGCCATTTGTATTCCAACGAGGCTATACTGATGTGTTAAACTTATTTCAAAAACTCATTAATAATTCATGAAGAAAACACAAAAGAAATTAATGTTTAATCAGTGTCTTTATATGTGATAAAGACCCGCTCGTTTTTCTCGTCGAAATTTCTCGGCTTTCAAGACAACAATTTTCAAAATTCGTTTTTATACGAGCTAATAAGATGGGTCGTTTTTGAAGCCATTTAAAACACTTGCAGTTCGTGCTTTATCAGATACAAAACACTCGGCTGCGCCTCGATGTTTTAAATCTGATAAAGACCTCTTGTGCGGTTTGTATATATTACTTCTAAAATTCATTAATTATTCATAGGCAAAATACAAAGGAAACTCATGACCCGTAGCGGATCTATATATTTGATATAGACTTGCTCAAATTTTCTCCTTCAATTTTTACAGCGTAGATAACATCAATCTTCAAAATTCCAACGCCAGTGAGCGTACAAAACGAGTCATTTTAGAAGTCATATACAAACCTTACAGTTCGGCCTTTATCAGATCTAAAACACTCGGCTGCGCCTCGATGTTTTAAATCTGATAAAGACCTCTTGTGCGGTTTGTATATATTACTTAAAACTATGATTATTCCCATCATTCATTTAGCGCTCATGTTGTATATTTGACTATTGTCTGTGACAATATTGTCTGTGACTATTGTCTTGAAATAGCTGTATAATTTAGTACCATGAACCTAATAAGCATCGAAAATACATAATCAGCCATTACTCTGAACTAATTATTTCAACCAAAAAAAACCTAGCGACAAATTAAGTTTGCAAATTTTTGCACTACACAATAGCGTGTCATAAATCATTTTATAAATAGCCACTTCAACGAAACGTATAACAACAAATCATTTATCCTCCTGAAGAAAATATCCTGACGTTTCAATCAGATCAATATCTTTACTGAATATCTAATTCGATAATGTCCAATGTTTGGCTCGCATATGGAACAAGAAGTATTGAAGGTTTTGAAAAATTGATCGAGTTTATTGCTCTCCCAGACCGAATTGATGTTTAGGTTTGGATTTTATAATATCGTCTCGTATTTGTTTTCACAGACCCTCATATTTCCTTACTTAAGTCATTTAGTTCCGTTCTGATGAAATATGGTTGTACTAAGTTATTAGGGAAGACAAATAAGATGGCTTAATGTCAGTTTATCATTAGTTCAAGAGGATAATATTGAAATGTGGTATTGCACAATTAGCACAATTTAACACAGCATTACGTTGTGCAATTGTAGCATATCAGCAACAAACTCTATAGTGGAGTAGGATAGCTCAGATAAGAACTGCCTCTGCATGAACAGCCATGTTCAACTGGGGAGAGATCGCAGGAGAGACTTTACTCACATGAGTTCTGTACAACATCAGATCACTTTAGGGTAGTCCACATTCAAGAACATGTACTACCTCTACATGATCTAACTATGCTTAACTCAGCAGTGAGTTCTGTACAACATCAGATCACTTTAGGGTAGCTCACATTCAAGAACATGCACTGCCTCTACATGATCTAACCATGCCTAACTTAGTCAACTGGGAGAGAACACGGGAGAGACTTAACTCTACTTACATGAGTTCTGTACAACATCAGATCACTTTAGGGTAGCCCACATTCAAGAACATGTACTACCTCTGCATGATCTAACCATGCTTAACTCAGTTAACTAGGAGAGAACACAGAAGAGAAACTTGACTCTACTAAACTAACAAAGATTTAATCGCTTGATGGTTATCCAAACTCAGGAACATTGATAGGTAGTAGATCAATTGCATTTCACTTGTGCTTCAACACCAGTTCTTGATAATTACGTGTGTACTAATAACTACTGAGATTCAAGTCGTCAAACTAGCCAAAAGACTGGTGGAAATTGCTGCCGATCATTGTATACAAAGCGGTATCTCAGCGTTGGTCAGAGACAAATAATTACGTCAAACAAAGCGCAATCTTTAGACCATTTACTTTGAGGGCGACATCAAAGAATATGCCGACATTTCTAATGACCACGCCTTACTTCCAGAGAAAGCAGGGGCACTCCAAATTGCGTAGGATGGAATTCAAAAGGAGAGAAAGAGCGAGGAAGTGGTAGAAAATGATCACAACACTGAATAAATATCAAACTAAGATAAGGGAACCCTTTAGGGACGTCGAGATTTTGTTTATATCTTTTAGGCACACGCGAAGCAACCCTCAATTTGTTCTTTAGGGGAAGTTGGGGCCGGTTGTACGAAGCCCGTTTAGCTTAAACGGTGGATAACTCGAAAATATAGATCAAGTTTATACATTCATCGAACAACCAAGCTAAAATATTTCAACTTGAATAGAACAATTATATTTGCATAAGATTTAAGTTCAGTCATTCACCAAATGTGTGAAAGTATTTTTTTTTATTTTGGCTTATCCACCGTTTAAGCTAAACGGTCTTCGTAGAACCGGCCCTGAAACCAACAGCTAAAATGGCCTAAAATGTTTTGGTGATTTTGGATCGTTTAACTACATCTTCTGAATGTGTTTGAGTGCACATGGAAAAATAGTACAAGGTCGAAGAGCTAAGATCAATATAAATAGGATCACATTGCTGGGTTGCAAAAAACGTTTTCAATCTTCTTTCAGATAGGATTTTGAGTTTTCCCAACCTTTCTCAAAATAATTGGAAATTTTCCGACATGCCGAGTATTTTCCAACTCTGTCATATTGTGAGCCTCGAGTGCAAGCACAAATATATTGCTTCGTGTGGACTGAAACAAAAGTATTGTTTAGTTATCCTATTTCTAACTTAAGTCAACCAAAAAGAAGGATAGTATATTATTATTATGGCATCAAATATATCTCAGTAACACAAATTCAAAGCTATTTTTTCTAATTATTTACTATAATGTAGTTTACTTAATACTATATCTTTATCAAATCAATCCGTGCCTTATTTATTAAGCTATTTTATAAAAACAAATGCATGACATAGCAATGTTTATTCAGTTATATGTGCAAGGGTCATGCTTCAAAATGTTGCTATCAAATTCCCTAAAATAACGCAATGTTACGATCTCAAGTAGAAAATTGCGTACATGATATATTTTGAGTACGGCGGAAGGAAATGCGAAGGAAAGTCAACTTGGAAATGTTTTGACAGTATTGTGTATCGCATGGTATGGCGAGACAAAGTCATTGGGCGCGTCAAGATGTTATATCCATTAAACTTTCACCCTTTATTTACTGAGAAGATGTTTTAATTCGATCGCGCAAATCAATTCGTGCTTAATGTGTTGTATAGAGAATTCTACCGCCATTGATCGCAAACAGCTTTGAGTTGCAAAAACATTTGGGTACACTTTCAAAACAAACTGCTTCGCTAAATTTTGAATTATACATTTCTGTGCGCGATCAAATTCTAGGTCTGAAAGGTGGCAGGGTAATTGGCAGTGCGCGTTCAAAACAAGGAGTGACCCAAACACTTATAGGACGATGATTTTCTCGCAGATAAGATCTGAAGCGATAACTACAAGTTTTTATTTAGTGTCAATTTTCTCTTCTTATCTTATTAATCTAATCAGAGAATATGTGTGTTACAAGTGTGCATGTACTTGAGATCGACTCCGCCCGTCGCGGAGTTAAGCGCAAAAAACACCAAGAATTTTTCAATGTTTTCACTTTGGAGTGCTATTTCCGACATATTCTTGCGACAGATGTAGTTGTCATTGCACGTAGGTAAGGTCTAGTGTATTTTTCGGCCGTCCATTCAGGTTATTAGCATTGCTGGTGTAAATTATCTAGAAAAAACAATTCGGTGAAGATTAGGACAAAATCTTGCATTTAAAACAAATGTCCGCGGAAAGAAAATAAATGTGACATATATGCTGCTAATGGACGACACATGCTGGTTCGCGTGCAAATAGAAAGTGCGCATTTTATTCAAATTTGCGCAATAAATTCTAATTTACGCAAAAAAATGCTAATGAGATACGAAATTTGCGCAAATTGTTTAAAACAGTGCGTCTAGGGTTTGTTTACTGATAAATGTGTAGTGTTTTTAAGTTATCTGAATGGGGCCTGTTTAATCCATACGCCTGCCATGTGGGTGGCCTGCAATCCAAGGTGTCAACAGCCCTTGTCGCTGATGGCTTTGAGTTTGTCTTTGACAGCCATCTTTAACACTGCGATAAATTGTTGGAGTTATGTTTAGACACTCGCACTGCCAGGACGCAGAGCTCTGAAGTGAAAAGAAAAGAACTTTACACATTCAAGACAGTATTTAGATACGAAGACAGCTCTTTACACATTATAGAATTATTTGAAGTAATACGAAGCGAAAATGATGAGCCACGCAAATTGGTTATCGCCTTCTTTCCCTACGGAGTACACGCGATATGATCTACTACATCGGTTCAACTTAGGAACCAGAGGTCTGCAGTCTTCAGTGAATCTACCTGAAGATACATCGAGTCTGAGATATCCAGGTTATCCTAATATGGTGTCTCCAAGTGTTTTAATCTCTGAAGAAGACGGCGATAGAGCGAGCGAGGCTGAGAAGATAGGATCAAAGCATTACTACGCCAGTGACGTGAAACCTCCATATTCGTATATTGCCTTAATCACAATGGCTATAGAGAACTCTCAGAACAAAATGTTAACTTTGAGCGAGATCTATGAGTACATCATGACACGTTTTCCGTACTTTCGCAAGAACCAACAGAAATGGCAAAACTCAATACGACATAATCTCTCCCTAAACGATTGCTTCATCAAAGTGCCTCGAAGTATTTTTGGGAAGCCGGGTAAAGGAAATTACTGGAGCTTACACCCAGCTTGTGGAAATATGTTTGGAAATGGTAGCTTCTTAAGACGACCAAAAAGATTTAAATGCCATCCACCGAAGTCTTCAAATGATCCAGCTTTTGTCCATCATGTTGATTCCTACCACCATTTTAGTCTGTTCAGTACAATGCATCATCACACCGCTCAACACAGATACTCGCCTTACGTGAAGCCATATATCCTAACTCCAACCTGTTCTCTAAGACAAACTTATTCCACGAGTTTCACGAACAGTTTATGCAACGAGCACATCACGAACAGTTTAAGTAACTCTAAGAAGGGATTCAGTGTGCAAGAAATCATGGATAAACCTCAAGACCTCATGTAATAAAATGTAAATATTGTTGAGTAGTATTATAATCTTGTTTGAGATTTCATTTTTAGTTGGGTTTTATAAACTGAAGTACTAGATATATATAGTCTTATGACTTTTATACGGTAAGACATTGGGTGTTATAAACTGAAGCATCTAGTAAATTATATACAAGACTTTTATAGTAAAGTAACATTGGGTTTTATAAACTGAAACTTGAACTATATTAGTGGTGATATTCAGATTGATTTTACATGCTATTTAACTTAAGTTTTGTTCTCCAAGACAGTACTTTTGTACAGTTCAGTTCCATTTTATGAATGTGTGAATGTAAATAAGTATCTTATATGAGCTAAAACACGTTGTTTTTATAGCGGCCTTCGGTCGAAACTCTGAAATCCTCTACTTACACCAGTTTTAATTTATCTTACAGAAAGGCAGCACTTACTACAAAATCGGCCAAGCTAGCGCATAGAGAGAATTCGCATTAAAACCAGCCAACGTGCATACGCTACTGAAAGGCCATGTTACACGGGGGCGCAATTTTTGATGCAACTTGCAACGCAATTTCTGCACAGAGCCATGTTATGTAGAAATGTACGCACAGAAAAACAGTGAACCGCATGGCGTGCGTTTCACTTCACCGATATTATCATTCTCATTCATTTCTTTGTTGCCTTCTGGGCATGTTTAGCAAGAAAAATATCGGCAAAGAAAAACGAGATTCATGCTCACAATTTCTCTGCGAATATGCCTTTTACCTAACATCGCTCTGTGTCCGAAATTGCGTTGCACGTTAAAGCGGATTTGAACATGCAACGATTTTACTATAAAAGAAGACTTCTCGACTTTTTTCCAGCAAAGATTTTATCAGTTGTCCACAGATTTTATTTTACTAAAAGAAGACTTCTCGACTCAAAACTGGAACAAAGACATAAAACAAAACGCGTTTCAGTTATTTGAATTTTTGTTCTTCAATGGCACGCGAACTAGCCCTAGAAACTCTCCTGTTCACGGAAAGCCCTATACTTTAAAATATCAAGATTTTTCTCGGCATCTCGTTCGATAGGATTAACAGTAGAAGGTGTTTGTAAATGGAATACTCGAACGAAAATTTATATACATTTTTTAGACCTAGCCAGGAGCATTGCGAAAAATGGGTATAGGGACTTCATCTAACCCTTATCGAAATTTATATAAACACTAATCCCAAACCCCACCCAACCCCGAACCCTAACATATATTATAATAAGGGTTAGACTAAGTCTCGACGGAAAATACAGCGGCCCTGCGATTCCGGTGCAGCGCTCTGACCAACTGAGCTACAGGGTCCAGTTGCTGAGCATTAACCGCAATGCTCATTAGGTATGGGTAAATATCAAGATTTTTTTCTCGGCATCTCGTTCGATAGGACTAATAGTAGAAGGTGTTTGTAGATGGAATACTCGAACGAAAATAAATTTATATACATTTTTAGCTACTTTAAAATAACCTTGAACTTGCATCAAATTTGACTACAAGGTTAACATTTTGTCTTGTAAAAGGAAAGCAAAGAGGAAAGGTATTGATATATATCGCCTGCGGAACGGGAGAAGTTTAGAATCACACCCGTGAGGAAATCGCGGCGCCATTACGTCAACCGGCGCGCGGTTGGACCTGTTGTATAATTAGGTATGAAAAACTGGCGAAAATACTGAAAGAAATCGGAACTTGTTCTTGAATGAACAACTTTTCATAGATATTGAGAACTTGTGATAGTGAAAGGTTTGAAAACTCTGGCCCTTACTGGAGCGCTTGCAAGACTGCAAAGTTAAGAGGGAAATGGTATAGAACTATCCAGTACAAAAAATGATAGTTTAGTTCAGTTTAATTGTAAACTGTTCGAAAGTCTAACTTTTACTGAATAAGTTTATCAGTTCCATTAAACATGAGTTTATCAGTTCTATAAAACATAGTTTTCAATAGAGGTCCGGCAGTAATCAAAGTGGACATGTCCAAAATGGTGTGTACAGTACAAAAACTGACTAGCAATCTGACTTTTACCGGCTTTCGGTAAGCATTTTTTCTTTGGCGACAATAGCAGAAATGAGAACAGTTTTATACAGTAAATTTCCAACATATATGTAGACAAGTTAGTAACACGAATTTACACAGTATCACTTCCCGGTATAATTCATAATACAGATCAACACTCGACAGATGCCCGGCGTGTTAAACATGATTAGATCATACAGAGGTAGTACTATGTACTTGAACGTGGGCTACCCTATTCCTAAAGTGATCTGATGTTGTGCAGACCTTATGTGAATAGAGTTAAGTCTCCTGTGTGTTCTTTCCCAGTTGGCTGAGTAAGTCTTAAGAGTAGTTATAGATCATGTTGATGTAATACATGTTTTGGAATGTGGGCTGTACAGTACAATTATTTTATTATGCCACTATAGATTGAAACCAAAAGATAGAGAATCAGAATACATGCATTTGAAATAGAAAGCCGTCATATACTTGTTCTTCGTTGATTCCCTCATTTTCTTAAGATTTGTCGGTATTTGAAAAGGAAGCTTTTTAATTACAAGAAATGCGAAGTCATTATTTACGCAGGATGGGGTATTTTTATTGTGATCAGCCGAAAGGCCCGAAATTCATTCAGTTTGGCGGTATTTCTCTTAAGACTCCGACATTTTAATGTTCTCTAAAGTTGTACATAAAGAGAAACAAACGAGATATTTGTATTATGGGACTGGATTGTCTATTCTTTACAATACTCCAGGTTCCATACGTGAGATGATTATATCCTAATTTGAGGCAATTGTATTTGTGGTGTGGCATTGGTATCTGTATAAAAAATGTCCTCAGCTTATAAATATCTTAAATTAGAAACTTCAAACAAATGTTCATTTACTAATCCTCGCAGAAACATTAAAACTTTATATTTTATACTCCATTTTTCCCCCTGTGGCCCAGTTTCTCCAAATGTCTTATAGCGGGTTCAATTAGTTTTCACAAAGGAAAACAATTGGCTTGTTGCTATGTTTCTGATCGTGTGTTATTATAAAAGAGACGAGAGGAGTAAAAGGGTTATATAAACAAGCATTGAATGCCAAAAAATACACAATGTTTTTCAACAGCTTATGTGAAGAACTCATTAGGGAGATCATTAAACGCAGTAGGCGGTTTGAACTAGCCAGTTGCGAATTTTGTTGTGGCTCAAGACTCAAACGCAATTTACAATTGTCTTGAAATTTTCCATCACAAATGATTTCTCAGGTGATGTGATCATTGGCGAGGTTTAAAAGGCCTGGAAATATTGTATTTATGGACGTGGGATGGTTCTCTCGGCATAGCCTCAATGGACAATGCGATTCTTTTTCAACTCAGAAGAATTCATAAATGTTTCCGTCACTTGCCGAACTGCAAATATTAAAGAATTCAAATAAATAGTGGCCATGCAGAATTAGTCATATCAAGTTTTTAATAAATGTCACAAGTGGCTGTAATATTTTCTTAACAAGGGTCAACAATCATTGACAAACGAAACACATTTATATTGCGTCAATTTCCTAAGCGCGTTTAACAATAACATCGTTATTGAATTTTATCGCTGCCTATTTGTATATTGATATGTGTGCATGCAAGAGAAAAAGCCGCAAAAAATACACCAAAAAATATCTTCCTGTCTTAAGCTTCTTAGACTTAGTAGATGAAATTGGGCAAGAACTACTTTGACAAACACTTTATTTACACTTTATTTCTAAACGCTATTTACCCTAGATTGTTTTAGAACTATACACTATTAATTGGTAACTACATGCAAATATTTTTGTGTTTATTTTTTTTCGTGAACATGCACTAATGAAGATAAAACACGAATCAAAAACACGAATCCTAGAACATTTTTAGAGAGAACGTGGATTTCACTAAGGACTATCGTGCAGCACGGATGATAGTCAACCTGCAGTTATCAGAGTGAGAAAATAATGTTAATCCATTTCAGTAGTTGTCTTGTATTTGTTGGCAAATAAATATAGAATTGAGAGATGTATAGTTTAATTTTCTTGCTCTGATAATTGTCAATAGTTCTGAAGTTGCCATGTGACGCTTACTGAAATATACCAATACTGGGCCAAGATTTAGGCGTATTAAGTATTTTGCTCAAATTATGTAAATTTACTACAAATCATTCGCGCGCTCATATTAAACAAATGCGCGCTAGGTTACTAGGGTGGTCTGACCGCATCTTTTCAATTTCTACTTGATTACTTTGTAAAACAGTTTGTGGTGAGCCGCGCAGCCTTTTGCCAATTACCGGATCGATTCTAGCTTTGTTTTTACGATTTATAAAGGAATTTTGATTCGCTCGTAACCCAGAATGACGTGGGTAGTAATTTGTATAATTTGCGCAAAAGATATTCGGATGTTCGGTGTTTTGTGGGCGTCTTTCAAAAATGCATGAATCAGTGTAGGTCCATTGACCATTGAAGCAGCTTCTCAGTGACTCGACTGCGTAGAGAGTTAGTTGGTAGTCTAAAATATCTACAATAAACATTTCCCGAATTTGCTTGAGTACACACAAAACAATAGCTTCAACTCTAGGCTGTCAATGTGATCTTTTGTGAATAAGTTTTTCCATTACCAGCCAGCAAATTCAGATGAGCTAATAGGCTATGGCGCTCACTGTAACACAATAATTTATTTCTCATTCTTACAAATTCCTGCGGATCATGGGATGAAAATATGTGAAAACAAAACAACATGGCAGGCGAAGCTTTCAACGCATTGCTTACATTTGGCGATAAAACTAAATCCGAAAATTTTCTCACATAAACAAAGAATTTGTACAACAGAATATTTTTAAAACCCGGTATCACATCGAGTGTCTGACAGTTCCTGTGAGATATCTAATCCGGAAAACAAAATATTTTGTATGGATTTTTGAGCCTGACTCGTATTTGACGGGCAGTCTTAACTTTGCCAAATATACTAAAAGATATTGCCTTATTGGCTGGTACTGAGTAAAACATCTCCACGAGCAATCTTAGGAGTGATTTGCCCCTCGGATTTCGGGATGAATGTATATTTCGGAACAGATAAGTCTAATAGGCGGTTCTCGTGCACTAAGTAGTGAGACAATGCAGCACATGTTGGGCAACTATAAAAGGAAAGACAGTTATGAGAATGACTAAATTGTTCACTATATGCATTGACCTTGTGTTTGGTGACAAATACATGTAATGTATTTTTATTGCTCTGATAAAGTGTCAATACATTTGAAGTTAACCACCATCTGTAGCACCATATAGGCTATTATAGAATGCTCTACTGAAAGTCCACCTTTTATTATAATGGTAATTTATCCCATTATATACTACTGCCTTTATAATAATTTGTCATTGATTGTAGAATAAGATTTAAATATCAGTTAATTAAAGCTCACACAAAAACAGCTATCAAACGTTTATCTCAAACAATATCAGTATATATAGGCTATAATATTGTCCAAACACATTCATCTTATTAACGAGTATAAAAGAATTCATCTAAGATATCAATTAACTTACATGATGAATTGTTTATGCTATTATGATTTTAATACCATTTTGATGAAATACTGTTGAAATGAGGCGATCAATATAGGCTCTAACAATGTTTATTTCCCGTATTTATCCAGCTAAAATTAGCCTCAATTTGCTTTGGCAAAGGCTTAGATATAACATAAGGCAAAGTCGTTAAATAATTTCTACAGGAAGCAAAAATAGACTTGCCCAGATGACTAGGCATGTGAAAACAGCCACACATGTAGCAGAAACTGCCTTAACAATATTATATATGAGTTTTTAAGTCAACAGGGCCTGTGGCTGTGTTTTAAATTATATACACACGTCGAGGTGTAGGGTGAAAAACGACGCCGGGAAACCGAGTGTTTTTTCGATGACTCAATATTCTTTTGAATGTTTACTTGGCTGTTTCGCAAAAAATCTGTTCCTAATATTTAACCGATTGAATGTAATACGTCCTCCTAGATGAGTTGGTCGAGTTTTCGACGCTTATACATGCCCTATATACGCCGATATACTGAGACAATCTTTGAAAATGCCATAAATGTATCATAACCTATGAATTTCTAGACTACTCCCCAACCCCCCCCCCCTTCCACCACACCCTGTGCCCACCTTGACAATTTGGATTTCTGAAGTATGGACGTTAATACAACACTAAAAACACTAAAACTCGTGTATCAACTTAATAGATTTAATTGACAATAGGAATATAAATAATAAATATCTTTTAACTAACAAATATGATTAAAGTACAAATATAATTTAAATATAGAACAATCACAAAATCTTTTTAAATACCTAGCTAGCACGATTTCTGACCATTATTTTTAAAGCCTTACTTTTAATTTGTTAAATACAAAAATGTGAAAATAGTTTTTTCTTATTTCTTGAATAATCACTATAAATACTGTTATAATGTTTCTACAAAATGAATGTTAAATATAAAGTACTGTAGAATATAGAAGTATGTCATATATCTACGGTTCCTTTTTATAATCTACTAAAACTTAATTAGAGTTAGTTGCACAAGGCTTGTCCAAAAGATGATCCAGACGTTGCAATTGGATTATTCCAAATATTTTCAAAATTCATTTGGCTGTGATAGCTAGGCAAAAAATTCCAACCGAGTGGAGGCAACGGGTACTGGGGACTAGGCACTAGACTCCTGTCTTGAGTTTCGTAACCCCGATAAAACATTTTCATTCCTTCTGTGGTAAGATCGATGCTTCTTAATCCAGAATCAGACTTCATAGACACGTTATGTTCTCCATATAAGTCGAAATGATGTTTTGAGTTGATATGATGGATATTAGCAGAGTTATTTTCCAATTTTGAACCAAACTCGTACCTAGGGCTTGACTTTGAACGCGAACTGGTTTTGGCGCGAAATCGACGTCGTCGTCTTAACAAGCTACCATGATTAAACATTCCACCTGCCTGCGGGTGTAGAGCCCAAAAATTCCCCTTGCCTGGAATGCCTAACAAGCGTCGAGGGATTTTAATAAAGCAATCATTAAGGGATAAATTATGTCGTACCGTATTTTGCCATTTTTGATGGTTTTCGCGAAAATACGGAAAATTGGCGATGATGTATTGGTAGACTTCGTTCAGGGTGACCATTTGTAGGGGACTGTTCTTGATAGCTAGGGTAATAAGAGCAATGTAGGATAGAGGGGGTTTTGTGTGGTGTGATGAGGATGGAGTAAGGTTACTATCCATGAATGTAGAGTTGGTATTATTCATGTAAGACATTCTAATCAAAATTCTTGCCAACAGGATTCTTAACTATAGCGGATGGATAATTCTTTAGTATTTTGTACTGTCTTTCTTCGGCTACTTTATCAGAACACTTGCCAACAGTTTTTATCTATAAAGAACTGCTTTCTTTAATCTGTTGTACTGTCCTTAATTCAGGTCTACTTTTTCGATTCGAAGCCTTACTTATACTCGCAACGTTCACTGTTATTTGAGTTAATTCAGCTTTGCCCAGCAGTCGTGTAAACTTCCACAGGTGTTTAAAATGTCCCTTGTTAGATTGGTAATGCTTGATACCGTTGATCTACTTCAAACGTCTTCAAACTTTATAGCAACCTCAGAGTTCAAACTTGTCAATTCCAATCTTGAATTCTACAGCTGCCTCTTGTGATATTAATGATTCTTCTGTATCTGTTCCCTTCAAATTCGATTTCTTATTCTACTTTAATCTCGTGAATTCCAACCTGGCTTGAATGAAGCCTTCTTCTCTGGCTCTTGCCTTTTAACTACCCAACTCGGCGCTGTATATCTTTATTGTATTCATTGCGTCAGGAAAAGGTTGTATATGATTTCCGTTCTTGAGCGGTTCCGTCATCTTCCGTGATGACGCTTCATCAACACTCATTCAATGAAACTAGAGCCTTAAGCTATAAATTGAGCTATGAACGTTATCCCGAAATAACCAAACCTATATGAATATATTTTGTCCAGTTCTAAACTCGGTGAATGCTTCGTTTCATTGTGGCTGCAGGAACTGAGGTCAACCTTGTCAGAAAGTAGTACATGCTTATGAATGTGCATGGATTGCCCTAAAAATATCTGATGTTGTACAGAACTCAATGTTTACGTCTCTTCTGTGTTCTCTCCCAGCTGACTGAGTTATGCATGCAGGGTTAGCACATGTTCTTGAATGTGAGCTACCTTAAAGTGATCTGATGTTGTACAGAACTCATGCGAGAAAAATCAAGTCTCGCGGATTTAATCAAGGATTAGTTGAATGAATGAATGTATGATACCCTGAAGTGATCTGATGTTTCTTGAAGTAAATTGTGACATGGTAATTACAGCCCAATCCCACAAATATTGACGAGCAACAAATATTGTCTTACATAAAATTGTCCTTTGGCTCTGTCATAAGGCGGTACTTTCATCTCACTGTCCAACAAAGTCGGTATGACGTCACAGGCCAGCCCCTCCATAGCCAACTCATGTCCTGCCCAATAAACTTATTATGTTTGTGTTTAAATAACATGAGAATAAACCCTAAAGCTCAGCATACACGCTGTGCAAAGAGAAGTTTGCGGTTCCGTGTCCATAACAATGTTGTTTCCGCTAGGAATGTTGACTCCTAACACAAATATTTCCTGGTCGCCTTTGTGTTTGAATGAATAGCAATAATTTGGGTAAAACCATCTTCAAAATGCGGTCAGTCTAGCAGCTTATATAAAGACAAGGTCATCAACTTTAGTCTTTATACAAGAATTCTAAATTTACAACTCTTCAGTTATTCGTATGACAATACTTGTACAATACTACCTTTTTGCGCAAATTCAACTGAACTATTATTTTTGTACGTAGAATGCGGTTAAGGTTAGCTGATTTGTAGATATTGTCAATGATGTACATCATTTACAATTTTTATAAATTTTGGACAATATACATTTACAATTCTGTTGAAAACAACGTCATGATTCTATAAATGAAAAGACAAGATGGTTCTTATATTAAACGAATTCATCAATGGGGTGCCATCAAAAATATATCACTGACTCTTTAAAGTCTTTAAAACAAGAAAAGCTAACAAAACTGAAAAGTCAAAACATTGTTTTCAATCTTAGTTAAAAATGGCGGTTGTTTAATGTTTAAGATATCAATATACCGCAAACAACTTGAAACTAAAAGAAGGAAATTAAAATGATTTAATCTGCAATGAATAACACTTTATTTCCTAATCTATTTGTATCGAAACTGTGAATTATATTGAATTAGTTTGCTAAATAATTAGCCTGCTTGCCGCCTGGAATTTCCAAGGGGGAAATAATCAGATAACATCTCATTTCCTTCAACGGATGATGCGTGAACATTTGGCGCGTGCCTTGTAGTTTCCTTGCTCATAGTTTGTAATTAATCCAACTCTTTAGTCATGAATTAATTGCATTACACCGTCAGTTTGATTTCCTTGCCTTCTGAAGAATTGATTTTTCATTGCAAACATATACATTATCAGTCTTTGGCTACATTGTAACTCTAAATAACTGAACTCTCAACTGGAAGAGGTTAGGCTAGCAATACGTTGCGTGTTCGAGCCTCATGTAGGACTCTTTGAAGCTTGTACCAGAAAAACAAACAAACAAACAACAAAACAACATTTCCAAATCATTTTGGTCTAGTTTTAATGCGTACGGCTTCACTTATACAGTGACACGATTGCATACAAGCCCAATCAACGTATCCAATATTCGTCTTTCTGCAATGATCTCAAAGGTCTCTTTCCTTCCTGAAGAGCCTGCTAGCAGCACTACAGCATTTGTCTAGCCTCAACTGTATAAAGGGTGCCAAGCGTCTACATGCTTACTAAGACACTTCATCGTACATAACCAATGTTACTGACCACTCCCAAATGATTTCTTACAATCCGAGAAAAAACATCAGGCCTAGGGTTAGGATTAGAGTTGGGTTAGGGTCAGATCAGGGTACGTTAAGGTTAGGATTAGAGTTTGGGTAAGGTTTAGGGTCTGGGTTAGGATTAGGGTTAATCTTTCTGCAGTTTCTATCAGCTGTATAAAGTGTGCCAAGCGTCTACATGTTTACTAAGACATTTCATCATACATAACCAATGTTCCTGACCATTCCCTGATGACTCATAACCAATAACCGTAGCTCCAACACAACTTGATTTTGTACTATCAATGCTGTTCATCACTTTCAATACTATCGTTGTATAAGCTATCTGGTCTGCGCTCAGGTCGAAGTTGAATTTCTCATTAAATACTGGACTTGTCACCTTTCGTTTAACACGAGTACTTCCACGGTCCACTCGTGATCCGCCACAATATAACGCCAGCTTCACGTAGGGGTCTATCGGAGAAATAAAAAGTTAAGTAAGTCAACTAAGTAGTGTTAAGTTTCAGTAAGCATTACGGGCCAGCAGATGGCGGTCAACTGCAGAATTGTCGACACTTAAGGCTCTTTTCCACTCGTCGCAAAAACCAACTCGCAAGCTCGCTGCGAGTACTTTCATCCAATCACAATGCTTTATTTATATTTTTAATTAAACTCACTAAACTCGCAGCGAGTTTGCGAGTTGGTTTTTCGATGAGAGGAGAAGAGCCTTTAGAGGAGCAAGAAAATGTTTAAACACATGTCTTTACTCTATTTGTTTGTCTCCAAATACAAGACGACTCCATATAATGAAAATAATTAACATTTAACATTAACATAACGCGAATTTCATATGGGATAGGTAAAATAAAAGGTGTGTAAATGAAGTAGTAAGGACCAGGCTTTTCTATGGTATTGGTGGTTTCTGTGAAACGTTACGGGGCAGCAGATGGTGGTGAACTTCAGAAATGTTGACACTTAGAGGAGCACATATAAGAGCTACATATAATAAAAATATTAATATTACTTTCTCACTCTGATAACTGCAAGTTGATCACCATCTGCTGTACGATTGTGCAAAGTGAAAACCACAAATTGGAGACCTTTCCTAGCATCCTAGCCCGGTTACAACTTACCAAATTTTTCTCTGCTTTCACATTCCAGTTCTTTGGCTTTCTTAATTGTAACAATAAGGCGGCCGCTGATTGGTCGATAACACAATGCCAGGTTGATCTTACCACATTTAGTAACATTTGGCATCTTAATAAATTCCAGATAAAAAATAATGCTATGTCATAGACTTTATGTAAATATAACATTTAAGTTTTTCACAGTAAGTCCCGGGATTTGATAACTGTTAGTAAGTTGCATGATATTGACATTGAAAACATTTGACATTGAAATCTATATTTTAGTAGGGTAAAACCTTTCAGCGTTAACAATTACTGCTGTTATCAGTAGGTTACCTAGGGGATAACAATATAATGTTTTGTATTGTGAAAAACAAAACCTACAAACCTATATTACACAAGGAACTTAAAAAATATGTGTAGTTAAGAATGATACTTACCTCTATGATCTTTGGCTTCAACTCCGCCCACTGACTAAACACCTTCTTCTGATTGGACGAATATTTAGCCACGTGACGTAACGGTACATAAACCTCACCGATCACGTGATCACCATAAAACCCTTGCGAAGGTGCTACCGCATTCACGACAGAAATCAACAGTGTGTAGTTAGAAAAACGTTCATGAGAAAAACCAGAAATCACAAACGTTTCGTTAAAAATCGGATGTTTTGTTACTTGAATAATTTTTGTCTTTTGCCAACAAAACCGTTGCGGTAACAGACTCACTTTAACAAAACTGCTTGGAGCTGTTTCATTTTTCTCATGGAATAAATTGATTGCTTTTATAATAGTGACTTGGAGTTCATTTCTTTCTCGCATGTAATGTACGGAATATTTCAGTTTTCCCAGAGCAGGAGAAATTTCAATACTGTGAGTGGGCGTTCTGCTGTCATGTTTTATGGCGGAATTTTCTGAAGACCGCTGTCCTGATTTGCAGAATGTATCGCAGGCGCTGTTTTATCAGTTTGAAGACCGCTGTCCAGAATTTTAGAATTTATCGCGGGCGCTGTTTTATCAGTCTGACGACCGCAGTCCACAACCCCAGAGTGTATCGCAGGCGCTGTTTTGTTAAGACCGCTGAGTAGTTTCATAGAATGTACCGCTGGAATAATATCTTCAGAAAACTCTCCTTCCTGTATTGTAGTAATAGTTTTATCCAAAGTTTCATGTTCGTGGGTATTTTGTCCCGGGGCATTATGTAACGAGACATCATAATCCTGAAAATTTTGTCCCAGGGTATCAAAATTCCGGGTATCTAATGCCAGGGTATTAGTTTCCCTAGAATCCCGATCATCTGTTTCAACCATTTCACTTGCAGTGGAATAATGCCCGGATGAAGCACTTGTCGTCCGCGAATCATCGATGATGTCAGAGTCTATGACGTCCTTGGTGGCGTCAGCGTCCATGACAGCAGTAGAACTATGCCGCTCAGGAAGGGCCTGGATACGAGGTTGCTCATATTCTTTAACTTCAACACATGCTTCCATTTTCTTGTGTAAATCTTCCTTCTCACTTCTATTTTCCATTACATTTCTTTCATCCATTTGCTCTATCGATTCATCCTCCGTTTGTGTTTCACTCTCTGACTCGCTTCCATCGCTAGAAAGTACGTCGTCGTTTACCGAACCATATCTCGGAAGTGGTCGTATAAACTTCGGTTTCTGTCCTGGCAGCTCTTCAGGTTTTGTGAAAGCGGTATCAAGCAAATCATGACCCAAGACTATCCGGATTTTTTTGGCGGCTTCACTCTCTTTTTCTTCGCGAGATTTTTTACCCGTTATTTTTCGGTATGACGTCACAAATGCCAGAACGATGGCGTAACCTATAGCTACGCCAAGGATTATGGGTAAGGTGATCAAGGTTACCAAGCACAGGACTCCCGAGTTCTTCCACAGAAGACGACGGAAAAATGATTCGGGTCGCTCAGAGTCTAGATGAAAATAGATTAAAAGTTGAATATATTTGATAAATACATTGCACTCTACCAAGCATTATTTATAGTATTATTAGTACAAATATCAACAAAGCAGAGGAATATTTAAGAGAAACGTATGAAAGGTAAAACTGAGCTAACTGTGATCTAGACAGTGAACACTATACTGTACTAAGCATGTGTAAAATACAATAATTCTTAAAAGCACAATCGTGCTTACAACTGTAATTACCACTAATTATAACATCATATCACATTACATCATAGTATATTACTGATTCTACAGTAAACGGTATAAATGGGAGACTTGGCTGGGCATACCATATTTCTGATTTCTCTGTTGTACCAAACAAATACTAACAATTGTGAAAGTTGCTATCTAAACAATTCAGCCTATCTAAAATGTGGATACTTACCTTTGCGAGTGATAAACGAAAGATCTGCGGTAAAACAATGATTTGACATCTCAAGTAAAGTCAAGTATTTTATCCTTGAACATCAAACACTTCATGAAAAATGTACTATACATACGACCCGTAGCTCAGAACTATAAAGTATCGAGCTATCGAGTATTGGCTATCTGGTTTTTGGTTCTACATATTCTGTACACACACATGGATGTACCATATATTGTGTTGTTTTCTTGTTTTCATTTTGAAGAATATAAGCTCTACGACAACAAAATCCGATAACTTTTCATGAAAGATTCGTCAGTTTATATCAGACGACGACAAATACACGTGATTCGCTTTAAGAGTCAAACGCCGGCTTCAAAAAATAGGTCTCATGAAAATAAAATCCGTTCCAAAAAGAGAGTAAGCAAATAAAAATCAAGACCACTGACATATACAGCAAAATATTATAGACTTTCGTAGATTTTCAGCGTGGTCCTGTGGTAGATAGCCGAGTTTTAATTCTTAAATCAACACAGCCATATTTTATATAAATAAGCTTATTTAAATATTGCTAGGAAACGCTTTCTTGTCAGAAATATGCAAGGGAGCACGTTATTGTCAAATCGTGACAGCAAGTGAGCTCATTCTTCCGAATAGTCTACATAGATTGCATGATTAAGCTGCATAAGTAAAACGCAGGTACTAAGTATGCCGACTGAGAAATGCATACACAGGCTGCATCACAGGACTGGTTGAAAAACTTAACTTCAAACGCAATTTCTGCAGAGCCATGTTATGTGGAAATGTACGCACAGAAAAACAGTGAACATGGTCCGCGTTTCACTCTACCGATATTATCATTTTCATTCATTTCTTTGTTGCCTTCTGGACATGTTTAGCAAGAAGAATAACGGCTATATAGTGTTATGTGGGTCCAGCCTGCTTCAGGGATAATGTAAATAAACTTGACTTACCTTGCATTTTTTATATCTTTTTGGAGAAAAGGATGGCTCACATATTGTGAATCATTACCAACATATACTTTATTTATTTCCATATAAATGTCTTGCATGGAAATGGTTTGTTAACCTAAAAAATAAAGATGGGCAGTTTGTTAACGAAACACTACCTTGGGATTAGTCTATTAAATTTGATCATTGGTAAAACAAGTTTAGCAATTGTAGAAGGCGAATTTCCCTTTCTTTATACATGGAAATCATTTTAGTGTATTTAGGTCCTAGGGGGTTCGCTGAAGGATAAGACGAGGAATGAGAGATTGGTATGGACATGTTATAAGAAGAGATGGAGAGCCAGTCAGAGACATTATGGAATGAAGAGATCAGAAGAAGATGTGGAGTGGTAGACATTGCAGAGAAGATGAGAGAAGCAAGACTGAGATGGTATGGGACGTAGTAGGAAGAGATGAAGGAGAGCCAGTCAGAGACATTATGGAATGAAGAGATCAGAAGATGTGAGGAGGTAGACATTGCAGAGAAGATGAGAGAAGCAAGACTGAGATGGTATGGATATGCAATAAGAAGAGATGAAGGAGAGCAAGTCAGAGACATTATGAAATGAAGTGATCAGAAAATGTGATGTGGTAGACATTGCAGAGAAGGTGAGAGAGGCAAGGCTGAGATGGTATGGACACGTAATATGAAGAGATGAAGGAGAGCCAGTCAGAGACATTATGGAATGAAGTGATCAGAAGATGTGAGGTGGTACACATTGCAAAGAAGGCGAGGGAAGCAAGGCTGAGATGGTATGGAACTGGAGATAAAGAGAACTGCAGAGGATAGACTGTTGAGTGACAAGGGACAGAAAAAGATAGAGGACAAGAATCCAAGCAGCTGGCCACGGCTACGTCTGGGACTAGAGCTTCACGACTGTTCAAGTTGCCTGTGATAAGTTGTTTAGTATTGCACAGAGAGATAAATAATGCTTTAATATGCTCCTCGTGACAAAGGCATAAAGAAGTAAAACTCGGAGCAAATATGATCGTCTGTATTAAGAAAATAAAACGACAGACATGTGAGAAGTAAAATGAAAAAATCTGGTATTACGGATAAGTAGAGTGATATCGTCATGAGATTCATGCATATATCAAACATATATCAAGCATAGCAATCAAAATTAATGTCTATTCATTACAATTAAAACAAGCATTGTGTAAGAAACATTATTTGCCTACGCCTTGTATATGTATAATAATTCAAACTTTCAACTACAAATTTGTATCCCTTGCTTAAAATGACAGCCATATTTTTACATTGTCAAAAACTAGCTTATAAATATCTATAACAGCAGTATACACGAGTTGAGATGTATACATCTATTCAAATTTAAATGAGGCACATGTTGTTAGTGTTATTGAATATATAATTTCACGGCCGTCTGCACAAGAAAAACAACAAAGTCAGGGATGGATAGTTAGTGATAGTGTGCGGCATATATTATATCACAGATATTCTATACTGTGTTCATGCTATACAAATCTATATAGACATTGGGAAAATAGAAATATTGTAAGCATTTCATTAAATATGAATATGGCATGTATTATATGAACAAAGCTATATGGGGTCAATATTATAAAGTATAAATACATACACAGATTTTTTGTAGGTTTGCATGGGGAAAAATATATAACTGTTTCGTTGTGTGTAAAACACCATGTCTATTTATTTTGGCAAAGCTTTCAATCCATAAGCCAGGATCTTCAGGAGTACAAATAGATCAGGGCTTAGAGATCGAAAGCTCCGTCAAATATATAAACTTGGTGTTTTCCACAAAACATTATATACATGTTTATAAGTTTGGAAAAAAACTTTTGACATTGTGTTAAGACCTTACCTGAAAAATTGTCCAAAACTCTTGATATTATTCTGAAAAATGATTTTACGCTTGGCAAGATCTCGGTGTCTCGGGCCGCAGGCTTGTTCTTTTAAGCTTTGAGCAACGGCTTGTGATAAACCGTCCCATTATGAAGTCACAAAGGATCGTCTGGTCTAAAATAAGCAAGGGATTGGGAATGAGTTCGATTTATTAATTGTATGCACGCTTTTAGTACGCGAGAAACATTTTAAATAGTAATCGGTGTCGGGTTATAAGACTGGATTAAACTAAACTCCTATATTTATACTGGATAAGTCTATCAGTTCCAAACTGTTCAACCTAGAGATCAAGAAAGGATTTCTTATTGCCCGCTCTAGTGTTACTGCAAGAAGAAACCTAAACAGTTATATTACAGAAACCAGACATGAAAAGCACATGCGATCGACACTTTTTGAGAATATGTAGATAAGGGCCAAAGTTTTGCTCGAAAGATCGTGGTTTCTTGATGTCTTTCAGGTAGTTTAGACTGAAACCTTGTTACCGTGGTGGCTTAACAATTTTCTGATCTCGGTCAGAACAGGTTTAAATTTAGAAACACACGGCACATGAGAACGGCACTTGACGTGATTAACATGGACAATGAAAAGATCTTCAAGCTAGCCATGCGTTGAATGTTTCTTGCTTCGATTCTATACAAACTCTACACAAGAATGTAAGGTTAACGTTTTCTCTGAGGATGTACAGTGGGGAAGGTAAGATGATAGAAGTATGCAATATGTTTTTGTGTTGTTTTATGAAGATGTTTCGATATTTTACAATGGGAACAGGGTGAAAGACAAAACAGCCACCAGTAAGATATAATATAAATCTTTTCCCTTTGTACTATACGGTACATATTGTGTTATTATAGAAAAATACATTCAAAGGAACTATTAACTATTTTGTGTTTTCTGAAGAATGAAAGATCCCATCTTTCTGATACGTGATACGATTGTCTTTTCTACAAAGGCCATATACTTTACCTGTTCTCGGATCTGACTGGTAGCACGCAAGGCTGTAAAAATCTGCCGTTTCCTTGTCCCAATAATTTCTTAAGTCTCTGAGAGTTAGCTGATTAACTATGTAACTAAGTTTTTAAACTTAAAACTTTTTTTTCAACGCGTTACTAAGCAACAAAAGGTGAATTCTCACTCCAAATATTTCGTAAAGTATCTGTCACTAAGTTATTTAAGTATCAACTCCACTGAGGACATTGCAACCTTATACTGAATTATACACACAGAATGTAGTCATGAATAAATAAAAGTTCAATTCCTGTTCTTTTTTCGGAGATCGTGCATGCGACTACAAGCGAGAACATTACAACAGATTGGTTGTTTTTCTCACCAGCTCTCTAGTAATTCTGTCAAGCATAAATAACATTCCAATGCTCCATTTTCAGAGATCGTACACGCAACTGCGAGCCAGAACCTCTCATTTGCAACAGGCTGGCTGTTCCTCTCGATCGCTCTCGGTTCAATCCTGACCTTCACATTCTTCGCTGCGATATCAACCTCATTTTACTGCTGTCAAAAACCCATCAAAAAAGATGACAAAGATATGCAGAGCCTCATCAACCAAGGTACACAGGCCTTTGATCATATATATAGTAATTGATGCGATGTATATTTTAAAGGCAAATGTAGGAGGTGCTTATCATCCTTACTTGCAGCTGAGAGCTAAATTGCAAAAGACGCAGCCCAAACGTGATTGTGTCGAAGGCTTACTAGAGCGCCTCTGGCTGCCAGCAAACGACCCATGTCTGATCACCGAGCACAGCTAAGGTGGAAGGGTTAGTTTTTGGTGAGGGGGGAAACCCCTCGAAGCACGGGAGAGGACAAACCAGAACTCTACAACATGAGTTTTCAAGCACATCAAGTCACCCATCCTAAGTAACGATACTCTCCCCTTTGTCCTTCAATAGCAGGCTTAACTCAATGGTAAGGGGCAGCGTGCTAACCGTTTCTGCCACCCGTGCTACGTATTAATATTATTTTATGTATTATTAGGTAACCCTGTACAGAAACTCTTCTTTCCAAATGTACCACCCACAGTCTATCCTACTACTCATTCCATCTTACAACAAGAGGACAACGAAGTGGTCGATTCTCTAATTCCTGCATATAGAGAATTACCGAGCACACATTTTAGTTACATAAGTAGTTTTAATGGAAGTATAACTATTGATCCAACTTGCTGTGGAAATCAACAAAGTACGATATATCCTAATAGTACTAAAAGTTCCATACATCCACACACTTCGTCTGAACAACTAAATATGCACTCCAATACAACTAGTATATCTTCAGACCAATTCAACATCGCCAGTCAAGCCAATGACACTGAACAAAACATCGCATCAAGCAAACCCAACCCTATCAATGATAGCAGCATATCTATCCATATAGCCAGCCTAACCAATGACCCTACAACATCTCAACAAAATCCCTCATCATCCAACCATCACCCTATCAACGACAGCAGCCTATCAATACATATCATCAATGCACCTGAAGACCCCCAGCGGTGTATGACGTCATCAACAAGCGGGATAATTAGTGAAGGAGATCTAACAGTACAAACAGAAGGTAATGAAAACTCAGGACACGTTCTTGAGCCTGCGATGAATGGGCCCGCAAGTAATGACCAGCGGTTGAATGAGCCTGCGATGAATGATGGTCGGTTGACTAAGACCGCACTAAATGACCAGCGGATACACGAGCAGCAGTTGGATGAGCCTGGGACCAATGATCAGCGGGCATGTACAAACATTTTCGGACCTATCGAAAACGCAGCAACTTTATCTGCTCAAAAAACAAACCACAATGCAAGTACCTATGACAGTTCTCGAGGTGCAAGTAGTTTTGGTGGGGTAGAATTAAGTCCAAAAACCAGAGCGTTTTCACCCGACTATTATGCATTGACATTTAGAAGAGAAGGGTCAGGTCTCTCAGACGTCAGTTGTAGTTCAAGGCGAGGTGCCAGCGTGTTTGCAACTTGTGAACAGCCGAGAACGCCAATAATGATGAGCCCAAATTGTGTGGGTGAAGTTGAGGCAAGAGGGGCAAGTGTGTTTGGACAAACCTCGGAGGTTAAATCATCTCAACAAGGAACTTACACGATGAAAGAAACAACAGATAAAGCAAGTCTGCAGACAGAAATCTTAAACTATACTCAGGAATCATCAATTCACCGTAGTCCTAGCGCTAGTGAACTAATCATAAACTCTGTTCACTCTGAAGTAATAGAAGCCAGCCCTCCAACACTGAGACGTGAAGAAAAAAGTATTCAAGAAAGCATCTCCTCTTATAAGAAGCTGTGTGTAAGATCAAATACAAGACCAAATTCTCAAGCAAGTGTGAAATCTGTTCACACTAAAGAAAAAGAAAGCAGACATCCACTACTGCAATGTGAAAATGTCGAAAACAAGAGTGTGGAAAGAGCCACTCGTGAACAACAAAATACACAAGACTGTATAAAATCCTGCTCTTATAAAAGTCACAGTCCAGTTGCTACTGACACACGACCAAACTCTAAGATAAACCTGAACTCTTATAAGGGTAGCATTGAAAAAGATGAAAGGGAAAATGGAATTGCATTAAGCGGTTTAAGCTCACAAAAATACAGTGGAAATAATTACAGTGAGAATTCTATATCCAACAAGCTGCAAATATACAAGAGTTCTGAAGTAATGTCAAACAAAAAGCCAAATTCTTTGACTAACAATCATATAATACCAAACTCCAAACAACACGGAAATCTTGATAAACCAATCATAACGCGTCAAAATACTCCACGTGATAACACTACACCAATCACAATCCTTCAAAATGTAGCAATTCATAGCAGTGAACCAATGAAATACAAGGATACAAAAAGCATTCCAACCAAGTTAAATACTACTTACCAATCCCTACGCGGAGCCAGCCAGCTTGGTCGCCTTGGTGATGATGATGGCGTATGCTCTGACAGCGATGCATTGTGGGATAGTGTTAGTTTGAGTTTTGCGTACGAATCACCAAGTGAGGACGATGCCGTCTCTCGTTTTGGATTTAAAGAAAACTAAGAAAGATAAAGTTCGGTTATATTTATTGGTGGGTTTAGCGTTACAGGGCAGCAGATGGTGGGCAACTTTAGAAATGTTGACACTGTTAGGAGCAAGCAAATTAAACTACATCTCTCAATTCTATTTTTTTGTGAACCAAATATAATGAAAATAATTATTTTCTCATTCTGAAAACTATCGATTACGAAACGACCACGTTAGCGAAATTTGAAATTTGGAGTTACGGTATTAAGTACAAGATGTGAAATTCTAGTTTTTTTTAAATATTCATTTATTTTCTACTTTGATCAATTTTATTGTGTCAATGGTCATCGAATCGCGTTTTCTAAGCTCCTAAATTAATTCAAAGCAAACTATCTTTAAGAGCTACTTTGTAGCGATATGTATTTTCATATACATTTAAAACAAACATGCGATTAATATTTAAAAAGATATAATACGGTATCTTTAGCTAATAATTGCTAACGTTTTATTGACATAGGTACCCCACGCGTATAATTTCATTATCTTCAGACAATTTAATGAAAAATCGGAGCAGTGAGTTTTTTTAATAAATGGGTAAACAACGATTTAAAGAGTCTCTTAGTTCTTGACATGAGAAAAAACAGATCATGATTTCGTGTACCTTTGGGCAGTAAAATTGACTTTAAATCAATATAGAGTAATGATGTACAACTCGGAAACAGTCAGCTACTGCGGTTTGTGTCTGAACTACTTGAACTATGTATTAAGCCCTTCTTTCTTTAACCTCGTAAATTGTAGTGATTACTAAACTTATTATTTATACGATGCACACTCCGTTTTTCGTTACAATAATTAATTTGCGTAAGCTATCTTTTTTTTACGCAAGAGTAAAATAATTAATTAAGAACTAATTAAATTCATTATCAGCATTAATTACTCCACTTAGGCTGGATAATTGCTATTGTTTCCCTGGCAACAAGGTAAATTTTCAGATAATGTATTTTTAATTTGCTCTAGCTCGACATTTAAGGTGTTTTCCAACAACGATCAAATACGTCCAAATCAGAACAAAACCATAGGATTCAAGAAGGCCTGGAACGCTACAGCCTATCCTCGTGGCTACAGCCTATCCTCGTGGTACTGCCCAAATTGAAACAAATTTTAGAGGGAAAACGCGACCCAAGCTCGTTCCCAGGGTTTTCTAGTAGGCACACTGCCGTAACTAAGGGATGACCCTTACTAGACATCGAGGGAGAACAGTTTAGAACTGATAGAGCTATCCAGTATAAATAAAGTTAGTTTAGTTTAGGTTTCCTCCTGTAGTAACACTGGACCAAATAGAGATGAACCTTACTGCATGACCTCTAGGGAGAACAGTTTAGAACTGACAGAGCTATCCAGTATAAATAAAGTTAGTTTAGTACTTTTAGTTTAGGTTTCCTCCTGTAGTAACACTGGACCAAAAAGAGATGAACCTTACTGCATGACCTCAAGGGAGAACATTTTAGAACTGATAGAGCTATCTAGTATAAATAAAATTAGTTTAGTTTAGGTTTCCTCCTGTAGTAACACTGGACCAAAAAGAGATGAACCTTACTGCATGACCTCTAGGAAGAACATTTTAGAACTGATAAAGCTATCTAGTATACAGTATATCCAGAATAGCCCAATTACGATTACATTTACATCACAAATCACTTGAAGATATGGATTATGGAAAATACAATTGAACTTGAACTTGGATATTAAGCTACCTTAACATGGAAAGTGCAACTTATACCCATATCATGTTTTCAAAGTGCTTTTCAGACTTTCAGACTTTTAAATGACATTTATATTGGCCAAAAATTCATTATGGTAATTTGCCAGTCATAAATATGCTAAATCTTTAAAAAACCACAAAGCCGTATTTACTTAGTGTAGTTTTATTGAAAAAACTACTTTAATATTAAGGGATAAATATAATGACATATACAAAATAATGTAACGACGTTTGTTGATGAATATGGTTTAAAAATGCTATATATATGGTTCCTTTTCGATAAAATGTATTGGAATGATATGGAATGGTGTTTTGAATAGAGAATTGCGATTAAAACCGATGAAATTATCAAATATTTCGCATAGCTAGGGAGAGAGGCAAGGTGAGACGAATATTTAATGACATCTCGTATTTTTAAACGAAGTTACACCGGCAATTCTCAGCGACAATTATTCGCAACAATCTTGGATGCATGTTGTTGTGTAACGTAACTATAAGCGATGTGCGCCTTCGTACATGATGTTTGTAATGTTTCATAGAGCTTTTGGTTTTAATAACATGCGTCGGGATAGCAAATGATTAATGTCGTGAAAAATTGCGTGTCTAGTTTAAACAGGTCTGGACGAATCCGAAATCATACCAAAATCTGTAGGGTTCCGCCTCTTTGGCACAAATCCATAATGATCCTGTGTATTGCACAGTGAACGTTTTTGTACGGTTTTTGAGTCTCCTGACTAGTATTCAAACAGGGGGTCCTGTATAAAGGTAGTTTTGTATAATAGGCTGTCGTGGTTTGTGTCTGGACTACCTGAAAAAGATATCTCAAACGTGGGGGTTCAGTGTAGGTAGTATTCTACAATAAGCTGTCGTGGTTTGTGCCTGAACTACCTGAAAAAGATATCTCAAACGTGGTGGTCCAGTGTAGGTAGTATTATACAATAAGCTGTCATGGTTTGTGTCTGAACTACCTGAAAAAGATATCTCAAACGTGGGGGTTCAGTGTAGGTAGTATTCTACAATAAGCTGTCGTGGTTTGTGTCTAAACTACCTGAAAAATATTACAAACACTTCGATGTTTGAGGCACAGGCCCTTCTGCAAGAAGTAGCTGTGGCTACTGGTAATTAAGGCAACTTCAAACACCAATCACACAGATTCCGACGCTATTCTTCCTGTACCGTGTACACGTAGTCAAGTCAAAGGTGACGGGCCAATGTCAATATTTCGTATCAAATTATATTTTACTACTGTACTTTTCTAACTACTTTAATTGTGGAAAACAACATTGGTTTGTTCTAAACTTCGATTCTTTAGCTCAAATTAGCCTGTGTAGCAATCTTGACTAAACAATGTTTTGGAGAACGTTATATTAAAAGCTCTCTGAACCAATCCAAACATAAACTCTAAATTGTTGGCAAATTATATCGCCGTCAAATTTGCATACTCTCAGCTGGGTGCTGAAGCCGGTAGTTGCAATAGGAATTCAACTTCCATGAGCTCCAAAGACATTGCAAGAAGAACGTACAACAACATTTACACGTTTTTGCTAAATTGTATTTCCTAGATGTGGTGGGTAGCGAGTGTCGCAATTATCTGTTCTATACTTGTTATATGTGTCATGATTGGCTACGCTATACTACATTGGAGACGGCACAAAGCGGAGTTCGTACTCTCTCAGAACATCAAATATAATCAGAAATACATCCTCAGTACACCCTCGACCTATCACAAACGAGAGCCGACAAGTGGAATTCCGTACACTTCAAATGAACCAGTGAATATTCAACCTCATCCGAAAATATTGCAATATATGGATGTCTCAATGCTTACAGATGAAAACTTCAATAATAATAATTCTAGGTTACAAACAATCCCTGAGTACCAAATACCACTTGTTAGCCACTATGAAAGTGCGGACAACGCTAACCAATCAAGAAAATCGAGGAAAAGAAAAAAGCGAAGCATTAAAGAGTCCTATGGACCAAAAGCAAGTAATGTAATCGAAACTCCGACCATAGTAATATCACAAGTTCCTGACAATAATGCCAACTTCGCAAAAATTGAATCAAATCTAAAACCTGAACTAACATTTTCCATATTTTACGACTCCCCTTCAAAGGATTTACACATTACGGTGATCAGCGCATCGAATTTGCCAGCGTTGAAACGTTTTGGAAGCGAAACGTGCGCCACGCAGTATTTTCGTGTTCGAGTGCGGGTGGGAACGTGCAGCACGCAACGCCACGAAACGCGTTACGTATGCGGGACACGCGAGCCAGTATTTAGAGAAACGTTTATAGTGTCGGGTTTCGTGCATCATACGTTACGTGAATGTACGGTTCGTTTTGAAGTCGTGGAATTTGAGGAGATTCAACATTGTTGGACAGTGGTTGGTGAAGTTAATCAACCTATGACTGATTTAAGAGCAAATGCTCTTTTGAAAGTGACAAAAACATTGCGTAAAACATAACATATTTCTGTAAATATAGTAATCTGTTTGTGTGTTCTTTATGGGGAAAACAAAATAACTTTTTAACTTGTGTAAAGCTTTAAGCCATGCAGGTTTGCATTTGGCCAGTCATAACGATCATGTTCGCATGATGTGTAATAGTCTGGATCTATATCTTGTTGTTTGTGAGACATATCGACACTCGATGTCGACTGCTCTTTTGCGAAAGTCTAGATGTCGACGTATAACAGGCTACCAGGCTACTTTGCGGCCGTCACGACCGAGGGTTTAAGAGAGGGAAGAATTGATAACTCATGACAAAATTGAGGCCATTTCGTGGGGATGAATCGTTTTAAAACTTTTTATGAAATTTGTCAGAAAATTTTAACTTTTGTCTTGCTTTGAGCAAATGAATAAACTTCAATAACATATCTGCATAGAATATCATTCAAGAAAGAGGAAATACCGTTAAACATAAATGGAAATGAATGACGGTAATTAAAATATGATGTTCTTCAAAGCACTTCAATACCACAACCAACGACACAAGTCGATGGTTGGAATTTTTATGTAGTAAATTGTTTTAGATAAAAACATAACTTTTATTGAGAATTCGTATATCAAAAGTTTTCAAAACAATTTAGTCAAACAGACACCTCACTGCAGGTTAGCAGAAAGACGGTTGATTCAAAAAGACCGTTTCAACTTGCAACGGTTTTAAACATCCGCCACCGTTTGAAGCTCAGGCTAGCAACGACAATTTAGTCTTTAATAAGACTTAACCACAAATGACTTGTATTTCACTTCAAGAGCACTACCTACATAGTTGACAACCAACCCTTTGAAAAACTATTCAAATTACTCTCACGGTTTTACAGCCTATACACTCCAAACGCAGAGTTTAATACTGTTTTATGAGAACAGGTGTTAGTGTGGTGGTTAGGTCTATCTATAGCAATAAGCAAATATTTCCAAAACAATTTATTCAAACTGAAGTTAGGATCCCTGTAGGTAACACAAAAAAACGGTTAATTCAAAAGACCGTTTTCAAAACAATACACGGTTTCGATCAGAATCACTCAACCGTTTCAAGTTTTGACGCTGGTAATTAGACGTTGTGTATTTCAATTTTCTGACCACTGCAAACAGTTTTAACTCCGAGGTGACGGGATATCCAAGGATAGTGCAATATTTCAAATGATAAGCAATCGTAGTATAAACAGTTTGATGTTTGCACTGAAAGTCTATACCTAAGCTAAGAACCAACTGCTTGAAGTTAAGGGTATATCGAAAGTTTATCACAATTCACAAAGGTCATGCATTTCCTTTCAAGACGGCGATTGCTTACATTGACAACAAACAGTTTCAAAAACTATTTCAAATATTCTCACGATTTTTCAACCTACACACTAACTCCAACGCAAGGCGTAGTTAAGTTCACGAGAACAGGTGCTAATGTAAAGTTATCCTCATAAACTTGCCATCACTGCACGACAGAAAATTTGCATTAATTGAGAGGGCAGTTACATGGAGGATATGCATAACTTGTCAGAATAAATAGAAGCATTGTTGTCACATGCTGTTCGCGTGCTGTCTCTCACCATGGAGTGTTTTGATTAAAGCAGGGTTATAGTTAATGTTCATGAATGATGAACGGGCTATATCCTAGATTGCTAGAAAGTGATCTGATGTTGTACAGAACTCTGATGTGAGTACAGTTAAGTCTCTGGCTGTGTTCTCTCCCAGTTAACTGAGTTAACTATGGTTAGATCATGCATGTATAGAGGTAGTACATACTACCCTAAAACTAAAGTGATCTGATGTTTCTGATGTTGTAGAGTATTCATGTGAGTAGAGTTAAGTCTCTCCTGTGTTCTCTCCCAGTTGACTGAGTTAAGAATGAGTATAGTTTAGTGGCCCTGCACGTGCGCTCTCCAAGTAAACGTACTCAGCCGATGAAAGAATACTAATATATATGTAGCTATAGACAGTATAGTCTAAACGAACTTATATTGGGCAAATGTAGGGATGGAAATATGTTTCAACATGTTCAATCTGATTTATCTGAGATCAAGACCAGATCATCAGAATTCCGAGTAGATTAACAGTGAAAGATTTGAAAGCTTAAACTGACAAAACAAACAACTTATTATTTAAATTGTTTTTGTTTTAAACACATTGATTGTACTGATTGGTTGTTGTGTATTTCTCAGCAGGAATCATGCGTGGTACTTGCACAGAAATAGATGTATTGACATAGCAACAACTATGCGGGTAAATGTATAGCCCAATGAGTTTGAATTTTTTTTATATATTGGCGTACTCAACGTTCCAAAAATAACCCTAGTATCATGAGATTATACTCAAAATCCAAAATAGAGAGCTCGAATTCCAGAGCCGATCAAATCTATATGTTCGTTGGTTTATTTCTACCGATACTAAAGTACAGACAATTATGCAAAGTGTGAAGAGATTGGCTTCATATTGCCCGATCATGAATTATCGGAATGGTCAGCATTAATAACCGTTAATGACACTGCTTTCCTCGTTAACGATCAAACTACATAATTGCGACATGCACGACGGTTGGCGCGATAATTTACTAAAATAAAGACTATCTTTATACTAAAACATTCCTAAAATTTCATGACGTAATTATATATAGTATTTAAGGACTTGGATTTAAGTATGTGGCTTGTAAGCACGTTTTCTAACTGACCTTTATTATAATCATTTGTACTTAATTTGGTTAGAAGGTATAAGAAGGTACTGGAGTTTTGCTCTTCAATTCCTTGCCAACTAAGCTTAATTAATAACTATTCTTCTAACTTCTTCAAAAGGAAATTTAAACAATTCTTCCTTGACCTCGACAATCATGTTGACAAACTTGAACAATTCTCCTGTACTACATGTGAAAATTTATCAAGATGCCAATGTTATAGTATACAATATGTATATATATCCTTGCTTTACCGTATATCTATGACGTTATATTTCCCTTTAAACTTTGTATATATTACATATATATATATGTATATATTCCCCCCCCCCCTCTTTTTTTGATTATGTACTTGATTAATAAATTTAGTAGTGCGTGAGGGCCATTAGGAAGAATACCGTTTAGGTAATAATGTTGTTCAACCCTCTGTAAATATTGATTTAATGAAAACTTTATTGATAATAATAATAATAATAATAATTATTAATAATAATAATACATCCTATATTGATCAGCTAAGAATTTGCCAGTTTCTACTGCACATCCAAATGACGCGTTCGTTATGCGTCGGGATAAAAGTGATGTATCTGAGGCTGGAAGATTTAAAATACATATCATTTAATACTCAAAATCATTTTATGTATATTAATTATTATGACTATCCAAGACAAAACAATAATGACTTTAGTTGGTAAATACTGTTACGATATTCTCACAGTTTTCGAAAGTTTTTAAATGTATGTACCTAGATATACCAAAATTGGTATTTATGTTGCTGTTGATTAAATCTTTAAATATATGAAACTATTCAAGTATTCAACTGTTTAATCATCCATTCGTGTTTTACAATAGAACTTTGATGTGCATTCCAGTCTCAGTTACATGTTAATTATGATTCAACTGCAATTTTATCTAGACACAGAATGCGTCATTTGGTTGCGCAGTCCATACTATAAGACTGGCTTATCAGATCCATCGATACATGTAACATGTGCATAATATCGTACAATGTACATTACAAACTAATCAAAACAGACTAATGAACAATCTTTAGGCGTAAAAATCGGTTAATCAAATCAGTTTCACTTCCCCAAAACAAGAGGCGTTCCATATTCCTGTCGTTATTTTAATTTTACCGGTATATTGATACTGCAAGCTAGACCTTTGTGCTAGACCCTTCGCTATGACTATGAGAATGAATCTATGACAGCTTCGGTATTTTTTGAAGCGTCAAGCATTACTATTGAGTATTGTATCTTCAGGACAAGACAAGAGAAGTCTACCACAATATAAACACACATATAACTTCAAACTATACTCTATATATCGCAGCAGTCAATCTAGACTACAGCTAGGCTCCTGCCTCCTACTTCAGCACTTATAAATTAAATTAGCATTTTACTGGCTACACCGTGTACATAACCTTAGGGAGTAAAGGTTAGAATATGATGACTAGGTTTTCGCAGAGAGTTATAAGGCCTGCTTTTAGTAGATCTATGCTCTTATAATAATTTCATATCGATAAGATTAATTAAAGTTATTCCAAAGAAAGAGTACTTAGTACATAATTTGTATTCAACTGTATATTTCTTATTATCAATCCGTTTGATCTTCAAGAGAGATGCATGGCGTTAGCGTGTATATAGGTGGGTTTCACTAAACGTTACCATCCAGCGAATGGTGGCCAACCTGTAGTTATCAAAGTCAGAAAATAATGAAAATTATTTTCATTATACATAGTAGTCTTGTAGTTGAAGGCAAATAAATAGAATTGAGAGATGTAGTTAATTTTCTTGCTCCTATAAGTGTCAACATTCCTGAAGTTGACCACCGTCTGCTGCCCTGTGACGCTTGGACTTGGTGAATTCTTTCAGTATATTCTATTTCATCAAATTTGAGCGTGGGTCAAGCCAGAATGTATAACCTATGAAAAGTCTTTATTCCAGAACCCTCCTGTTGGTTTGGGGCGTACAACGTCCAACCAAAAATATTTTTGATTTGTTTCCATGCGCCATGTTGACAATGTCAATGCTTTTGCTATCTCATGCGTTTAATGACTTACTAATGGAGCACTCACTATGCAACGGTTGCAAAGCGTCGGCGTCATCATCTTCCATTCAAATTTTGCTGTACTGCGCCCTGATTGGCTGGCGTGGGACGCGAATAAACGGTAGGGCCAGCCGTGCGTGCGAGATCATTTAAAATGTCAAATCATATATTTGATCAAGTGTAGTGGGCTGAAACGGTCAACGGATCAACATAAAACATTTGATCTAAATGGAGTGGTAAGCCTTATAATCAAGGATTACAATATAGGCTTTGTAGTTGAAATATTTCTTATTTATATACGTTATACACTGGTGAACGCGATGGAACTGGGTTGAATACTTAAATGATAAAACAAAGGGATGAAATTTGGCTGTAGTACCGCAAAATGACAGACAAATACACAAAAGAATGAGTTCGACAGGTTAGCGAGATAACTTCCTTTCAATATAAATCATTCATTAATTTTTAAGATTAATTTCACCTTGAATAAAATATTCATATATATCAAACTTGTTCCTCATTGAAACTCTAAACTCGTAAAAACATCGCATAGAAGTCTCGTGTTACCTCCGTACTGGGGTCTTCCCTGTGATAATGAAAGACATATGAACTAATGACCATGCAGCATATATGCTTGCTCTATGCGCGGGTTCGATCCTCAGCCTTGCAGTTCCTGCTTTGTTTACAGTGCAAACCTACGCTGATTCTATTATATTCTATAATAAATTATTGATATTATAAGCCAAAACTTGTTTGAAATGCGAAAATAAGTGTTATAATATTCAATAAGTTGAAAAGAATCCATTATACAAATAAGCTCAATGCATCATTTACACAGCACATCTTTAACATAAGATTTTTTCAACAATATGAATATACAGGTAAGCCACAATTGCGATATTTTTAATGATTTTACATTACAGACTTTTACGGTTTCATTGTTTAAATTTAAGCAGCTGTAAATGCGAGTCATATTATGAGTACAAAATATATTTTAACATTATCATATATTATTCACTATTGTAAGTGTGTTTAAATTTAAATACTTAATGAATGACTGTAATAGAATATATAATCATTTTTACTCTGGCTAATGTCAGGCAACTGATCTCAAAAATCTGACTGGATTATTGGAGTTGCACGAAAAAACTGTCTGGTATATCTTTAAGCTTAGTGTAAGTCATAGTCGATGATGTTATATAGTCTGGATCTATCTCGTCTTTTGTATGCTATATGCAAATTAGTCTGTACTAACTGTAGAGACACAGAATAGGAAATGACCAGAAGGGCCACTCAGCAGTGCAACGTGACCCGTTTGCAGTTTTCTGGCCAGAATAATGGCGGACCGCCAGTTCAGCGTGTTTATTGGCCAGAAAATGGAATTGACTGGCTAGAATAATGGTAATGAACATGCGTAATGCGACATGCGCAGCGTCAAAATCTTCAAAGTTTCCGCCTCAAGTGGCCCTTCTAGTCATTTCTTATTCTATGGTAGAGATATGTCAAAACTCTATTACATCCGTCACCATGACATGCCTGCAACCGTCACAGCCAAATGGAAAGTCACTTCGATGGCTTTGAAATAAAGTCGAAACGTTACACTCTCAAGAACTCCGACAGCGGACGTTTGGCCCGCGACAGACATTTGACCGACACGACGGATTTACTGGTTGACAGGATATTTGGCCGACAGGACATTTGAACGACAAGACAGATCGGACCACAGGAAATGTCATAGAATATTCAAGTTTTCCACAGACATTTAAAAACTTCATCACAAAGATTTGGTATAGTTAGACGAAGGATGACAATTGGGACGCTAGTCCTGTGTCCAACCCCGATATTTGTATGTATTGTATTGCACATATATATTGGAAAATTTAATAAACTAAACTAAACGTATATCGATAATGTAACTCAGGTCACGCACCATTAACAGTTTCGGAATTCATGTAAGAAGGTCGGATATAGCGATATCCACGGATAGGGATTGTTTTCAAGCTTTCCGAAATTGACCGTTGGTCGGTGTTAGCCAGACTAAAGTTCAGTATTTATCAAATTGTATAGTCTTTCTCAAATTTTCACAAAGGTTGAAAAAATCAGGGTGAAAGAGCTATCCGGCCTTCGTGTTTAGCATTTAGGTTTTGACTAAATTATATGTAAAATGTAAATCATCCTATTTTTATCGCTGGTGACACCCTTACTTGTCCTAGCCTTTACTCTATATCATCCTGTATAGTCATTTCATTGATAGCAAATATATAGAATTGAGAGATGTAGTTGAATTTTGCCCCTACACGTATCAACATTTCTGAAGTTGATCCGACTATCTGCTGCCCCGTGACGCTTACTGAAACCCACCAATTATTGTTATATTTAGCTCTGGTGACAGCCTTACTTGGCCTAGCCTTTGGTATCGTCATTATAGTCGTATCATTGGTAGCGCGGCGTGTATGGAAGCGGAGAAAAGTACCCTCGGAACTTCCATACCGGAAACATTCCACCCCTACTCCAACATCACAACGAAGTACGAAGGGGTTTCGAAGTAAATCCCTTATACGAAACGAGATCCCGGAGTTTGTCATCCCAGGTACGATGTAAGCTAAGGACCATTATCACCATCATCACCATCACCACCACTACCACCACAACTATAATCACCATCATCATAATCACCATCACTATCACCACCATCACCATCACCACCATCATCATAACCATCACCATCATCATCATCTTCGCCATCATCACCATCAACCCATTGTCACATTAAGGTATTTAACAAATTTATCCATCCATCCAGGCACACAATTGCGGCTGGTACAGCCTATAATAACCCCACCGACACCCACGCTCAAACCCACACCCCCTCGCCCCGACAGTCCGTCAGAGTCCACACTTAGTTCAAGACACGATGACGACCTATCCCCAAGGCGACACCAAAGAGGAAACACAGTTTCCTTACCCATAAATCGAAAAATATCCCTACAACCGTTAGTAGGTAAGTAAATATTTACTTAAACACGCTAACCATTTGATTACCAAATTAGGGGCGTATATAATTTAGAATACAAAGCTCAGTACAGTCTATCCTATTTCAATAAAGATCACTGAAGGGACGTATTAGAGAGCTGTCCGTTTTATAAAGGTGTTCGTATTGGGAGGTGTCTGTATTAGAGAGGCGTCCGTATTAGAGAGGTATCCATATTAGATAGATGCTCGCATCAGAGAGGTATCTGTATTAGAGAGGCGTCCGTATTAGAGAGGTGTCCATATTAGATAGATGTTCGCATTAGAGAGGTGTCTGTATTAGAGAGGCGTCCGTATTAGAGAGGTATCCATATTAGAGAGATGTTCGTATTAGAGAGGAGTCTGTATTAGAAAGGCGTCCGTATTAGAGAGGTATCCATATTAGAGATGTGTCCGTATTAGAGAGGTGTCCGTTAGCTAGAGGTGTCTGTATTAGAGACATGCCCGCATTAGAGAGGTGTTCGTATTAGAGAGATGTCAGTATTAGAGAGGTGTCCATATTTGAGAGGTGTCCGTATTAGAGAGGTGTTTATTAGAGAGACGTCCATAAGGAGAGGTTTGACTGTATTTGATTTTTGGAAATGGTCTGACTTCATGTCTAACTTTACTTACTAGATCGAGATACGCCTACATATGGATCCGAGTTGAAACGCAGATCATCAAGTATCGGCATAGTCACACCAAAGACCGCTAGCCCACCATTCGCATCGACTCCATCAAAGAAGCCGTTATCACGCAACCCAAGCTCAAGTTCAATCGATCTTCTCGCAATAAATGTCCCGCCATCCACACGTAGCGCGTGTTCAAGTCGCGAAGGCTCGCTTGACTCTAGCCGCCAGTCCCCTGATGAAAGTCCGCGTTTGTTGCGACTTTTCCGTCAATCAAAACATCAAATCAAACTAACTGGCGCCACTTTGGAGTTTTCGCTACAGTACCAAATCAGTCAGCGTGCGTTGGGGTTGAATATTATGCGCATTCGAAATGTGCTTATTCCAATAGAGCGCAAACAAGACGCAAAGTTATGTCTAAGCGTACAACTTAAGCCGGATAAATTTATCTGGGAGGCACAAACTAAGATCGTCCAGGGAACAGAGAATCCGATTTTCGGTGAAATGTTTACAATCAGTGGTTTTTCCTTATCAAAGTTGCACGATTGTGCGCTACTGTTTCGATTGGATGACTTTAATGTTGATCAGACCATTGGCGAGGTGACGTACTCGTTAAGGGAATTACAGCCCGATGTCTTGACTAGTCGATCATGTCAATTGCAGCAACCTCTCGGTATAGTTAAGGTAGGAGTAGTAGTGTGTTCTTATCAGCAAAAGTAATAGAAATTTATTTAATGTCGTTTACGCCGGGTGTGGTTGCCCAATTCACCGAGCCACAGGCTCCGAGGTACAGGCTCCGAGCCACAGGCTCATGATACAGGTGTTTGACAAGTAAGGTCAACGAGTCCGTTTTTGGCGAGGGAGGAAAACCGGAGTACCCGGAGAAAAACCCTCGAAGCACAGGAGAGAACCAACCAAGCTCTACTACATGAGTTTTCAAGTACAGGAAGTTATCCAACCTAAGTATACAGCTATTTCAATTAAGGTTGTCATGGATGCAATAATCAAATGTACAATCCAAGCCCGAAGAGTATAATGGGAATGACATATTTTATCGGGTAAAATGTATTATAAAGCGCCTCGTGGGATAAGGAAGTCGTGAGCATTGATCATATTTGCATATTTACAAGTAATACAGTTCTTTAAATCAATCGCTTGATATAGCGAAGAATATGACATATATTTAGGCTTACACACACAACTTACGATGGAGAACTATTTTCTTGACAGAAATAATAGGACTGGAAGTGTAAGAAGCAGCTTCTTACTTGCAAACTTCATTTGTAAGTTTCTTACGCGTTGTCGCCGACAAATGAAATGCAAACCCAGAAAAGTATGCATGCCTGCCTCTGGGAATGACCATATCCATCTTGCTGTTCGAGTTGGGATTGTACATTTGACTATTGCATGTGCATGACAACCTTAATTTAAATAGCTGTATACCCTACTACCAATACCGTACCAATACCGTCCATCGACCTTACAGTAGCAGTCTTGATTCAGCGGTAAGGGACAGCGCGTTGACCGCATCCATGCACTCTTAGCAGAGTGAAGGCAGGCAGGCCATATTTCTAGAGTAACGGGCCTGGGTGGAGATTTTCACGCATATTCTAGATATTTCTCTAGTCAATTATCGATTTTTTTTACGTATGCCTCAATTGCCAGGTAACGACGACTTTAAACAAACAAAATCGTTATTTAACGGTCGCGCGCGGGCGTTATTAAATTACCTATAAATCATTTTGTCATGTTTGACAAGCCAAATGTCTCGCCCCCATATTTATAACTGAAGGAAGTCCTACTGTCAATGTTTTGTCCTATACTGTGCTTCGTAAATAACTCGTGCGCAATGTCAGCATGTAATGCGTGGTTACACAGCTGGGTGTCCACTAATGTCCACTAATTATATCATTCCGAGTGAGCTTGAACGACGGTTAGAAATTTAAATGATTTAAACGACGATTGAGTTTGAATTTAAATGTTAAACTAAGGAGCAAATCTGATTCAGAATTAGCAAATACAAGCTACACTATGAATTGTATATCAAATATCATAGATTATATTTTAGATGTAATACACATACTCAAACGCGGAATAAGTTTCCTGAGAATATATAAGTTTCATGTTATAGGATGTAGTGTGTACGTATATAATAGGCGTATATATGTTAGGCGTATAGGAGGTCCTCATCATGGAGTAAATAGAGACCTTACGATTTTAAGACGGCAACGTGACGACGACGGCTACAAATACAATGAAATTTATAGTATTTAGAATAGAAATGAATAATTAAAATCCCACGGGAATTTTAGACGTCATCCTCGCCTCTTTTTACAGCAGTACCACAGAGATTTTACGCCTGTGTTCAACGTCTTGCATCCGCGAGAAGTTGCAAGTGGTACTCAGCAAATTGGCTCAGTACTGAAGTAATCTTCTAAACCAAAAGCGCTTATCTCTCACACAAACTAACTTCCAATTCACGATTGATATAACACACAGTTTTTTATTTAATTGATTTATTTGAAGCAGTTTCTTTTGGCCGTCGTCGTTCGCGTTGCCGTCCTCCATCGTAAGGTCTCTAATGTATTTGTTTCAAACCTAATTGATCATGGAACTACCAAATCTCCAGGCATCCATTTATAGTTGAATTGCTCGGTGTGCATCTTGATGTTTAAAAGAATTGTGAAAGTGTTTACTGGTAAAACGTAAGCTCTGGGCACTACCCAAACGTTATATGTACTTTAATCGAACTCACTACTCCAAAGTGGTAGTCTTCGTGGAAAATACGGATTATGTAATATGCATGCAAAGTGGAGGAGACGAATTATTGAGCAAATCACTTTTAGTTTTAATCAAGCAATTATTTTGGTTTTCAAACTCGTGAGAAAAGCAGGGACGCCGGAACTGGGGGGGCAAGGGGGCGACCCCCCCAGTTGCCCTGCAAGGGGCAGGAGGGCAGAAGAGGTGCTTTTCGATTCAAATAATAATACTGGCAAAGAGAGAATGCAGCTGTAAATTACGCGATCAGCATATTAAAGCTATTGTTTTCGTTCCATACTTCTTTAGATCTATATTTGTATAACATGATAATAAATAATTGAAAATGAAATGAAATATCAAAATCATCAAATGGCAAAGAAAAGGGCGTGGCAGGAAAAAAATTTTTCAATGCTTGCGGTCACGCTGCCCTGTCCCTACCATCCTGGAGAAAAGTATGTAGGTGTGTATGGGAGTTGACCGCAGAACATTTCGAATAGTAACCGTTGGTACCTTAATAGTAACTTAATAGTAACTTAAAAATAACTATACTGTTTGTTGCATTTAATCGTGGGGTTTACTCTCCGTTGTACTTCCTGGTGTGGAGTGGGCCCGTCTGTTGTGTTTGAATTATTGTATTACAGTATAGTTGTTCTTCTATAAAATGCTTTTAAACAATCGAAAGATTTGTATTTGATTAAGTAGTTTTTCTTGCAATTATCTTGTGTGGCACACCAAATTATTTGAAACTAGGAGTTAACGCCTCTTGCTCGCTACATACACACAGTTTCATCAGTTTCATCAGTTTCCCTGATCGACAAGCATGGAATTCTCTAAAATACTAACAGATCCTAGCCTTGCTTTGGTTATGCTAATAAGCCATATGCAGTGGAATTGTGCAGGCATATAAAATATACGATAAGCGTATTAAAGCTGAACTGATGAATGAATTTAGAATGCTTGGAAGTTATGGCAGGAACAAGGCAGCTAGACAAATTGATACATTGAAGCCCTATAACCATGCATAAACCTCTTATAAGATGTCATATAATGATAGAATGCTGAATTAAAACTTAAATAATTCGTACCTCATTTCATTTTCAGGACAGGGATCGTTCTTATGTTGGTGATTTACTGGTCTCCATGGACTATGATCCCACTAACTGGAAGTTGAATATCAGGATCATCAGAGCGAGAGGATTGCCTAAAATGACGAGAATTGGACACACAGGTTAGAATATGTATCTCTAATTAAGAGATGACTCTCACTGGACCTCCAGGGAGAACAGTTTAGAACTGATACAGCTATCCAGTATAAATACAGTAAATACAGTTAGTTTAGTTTAGGTTTCCTCCTGTAGTAATACTGGATCAATAAGTGATGATCCTTACTGGACCTCTAGGGAGAACAGTTTAGAACTGATAGAGCTATCCAGTATAAATAAAGTTAGTTTAGTTTAGGTTTCCTACTGTAGTAACACTGGATCAATAAGGGATGATCCTTACTGGACCTCAAGGGAGAACAGTTTAGAACTGATAGAGCCATCCAGTATAAATAAAGCTAGTTTAGTTTAGGTTTCCTCCTGTAGTAACACTGGATCAATAAGAGATGACTCTTACTGGACCTCCAGGGAGAACAGTTTAGAACTAATAGAGCTATCCAGTATAAATAAAGTTAGTTTAGTTTAGGTTTCCTCCTGTACTAACATTCGATCAATAAGGGATGACCCTTACTGTACCTCTAGGGAGAACAGTTTAGAACTGATAGAGCTATCCAGTATAAATATAGTTAGTTTAGTTTAGTTTAGTTTAGGTTTCCTCCTGTAGTAACACTGGATCAATAAGAGATGACCCTTACAGGGCTTCTAGGGAGAACAGTTTAGAACTGATAGAGCTATCCAGTATAAATAAAGTTAGTTTAGTTTAGGTTTCCTCCTGTAGTAACACTCGATAAATAAGGGATGATTCTTACTGGATCTCTAAGGGGGAACAGTTTAGAACAGATAGAGCTATCTAGTATAAATAAAGTTAGTTTAGTTTAGGTTTCCTCCTGTAGTAAAACTGGATCAATAAGAGATGGCTCTTACTGGACCCCTAAGGAGAACAGTTTAGAACTGATACAGCTATCCAGTATAAATAAAATAGACTTGTTTTTAGACGCATTTGTTAAAATCAACGTGATGCAAGACTTAACCAGAATTTTCAAGAGAAAAACCAAAGTACAGCACCATGAGTGGAACCCGGAATTTGACGAAGGTTTTGATTTCGAGATGACACGTGACCAAATGGAATCAACGAGTATTACAATGAAAGTCACACACAGAGGAAAACTGAGAGATCATTTGATTGGCGTAGTTTTAGTCGGGTTTAATCTAGACCCAGCAGAGACTGGCTACCAACATTGGGCTATGATGATGGATAAGCCTAATTTATCCATTGAACAGTGGCATAAAATATATCCAGTTTTGAAATGAAAAATATGGCATAAGATATATTTTGGAATAAATTTGTTTTTCTAAGGATAATTATTGATCAATGGTTAAGATATATCGTGTCCAGTATTTAACTTGATTGTTAGACTAAAGATTGACATGTAATCAATTACTAATCATTAAAACTTTTTAAGTTATAAATATTTCTATACACATGATATTGGAGAGGTAGGCGACCTATTGATATATTTTTAAGAAGGTGTGTTGTATATTTTTCGTAATTATAAACTCGTGAGATTTAGATATAGACATTGCGTTCACTTATGTGCACAAATAAACGAGTTGCGTCGTCCAGTCTATATTTTAGATCAGTGATAGCAGGTTTGCTAAAATTTTGCAGAATATTCATGAGGGACATGTTATGTATTATCGTATTATAAAGTGATAAACAGGATGTTGTCATTGAACGCATAGAAAACTTAAAATATTATGAGAACTATAATAGCTGCATAACCTTTAATCATTAAATTAAGAATGTTCTACTGAAGATATAATCCACAGTGCAATTACTAAGGTATATAACCCCCGTTCTGTATGTAATATTACATATTTACGGTGTTGAAAATATCAATAAATCAAATACATCTATATGCAGATTTACATTCTGGATAAGTCAAAGTTCAAAAGTGCTGAAACGACACCAAATTGTCTTTGTTTAAAATCAAGTGTGTTTTGAATAAACGCAAAATAAATACATATTTCTACAACGTGAACAATGTTGTTATTGATATAACTACTGTATTTTGCCAGAAACCTGGTGATTTTTATTAAATATATATGAATGTTTTGGTCTTTTGGATTGTACTATTGTGAGGTAGGTACCTTTGAAATTTCATCAGGTCTAAAAAGGATACGTCGATGAATTACGCTATTAACTATTACGTTGTTATTCACATGCAATTTGTATAAAGCCCAAAGGCGTAATTTGATTTAAAGCCCTAATTTGTTGTCTTAAATTCATGGACATTTTTAGCAATAGTGTTGAATCTTATTTGGGCGAGACATTTTCCTGAGTTACTTAAGTATTAAGTATAAACACGGAATATACCAGATTAATCCTTTTAGAAATTTTGGCGCTTTCTCGATATATGCACGCACAACCCCAAATTCCCAACTATATTTGATTTATTTTTTGAATGCCCTTCAATCCTCTTTAATCCAAAGCCTCACCCTAAATCTAACTCTACACAAAAACTTGACCCTTACCCTACAACCATGCACTGTGTATTAATCTATATGGAAGTTATTCAAGTATTAAAGAACCGATAATTCGATTGTTTTAAATGTGATTTAAGGCATACTGGAAAGCCGCGTGGATCACTGAGTAACTGATAGATTTGAAAAGCATTTTTGTTCAGAAAATACGTGCGGTTGACATATCGCTACAGTATAATCTACTAAGTATACCTGCACGGGGCAGGCTCTTGGAAGGCCAATTTGCATGAACACATGTTAAAATCTTGTACAAAGTTAGCTCTCTGTTTCTATTAGCTAAACTCGTTTCAACTACAGGGGTTAAAAAATGCTTGAGAAATGCCCTACGGGGTCGTACGCTCTATAACTAAGTTGGCGTACGGTTTATCGATGTTGTCATGTTGACGTACGATTTTCTGAACTATAGTTTACCCATGTTCTCTGTTGTATATATTTCCTGTTTGTTATAAATAGAAGATTTTCGCGGGCGTTTACCGAGTTTTCAAAACGTTGTTACTCGCGAGTTCATCGTTAAACAACGTGAAATTTTTGGTAAGAATGCAGATAGCGAGATGGAAAATTGATGACGCTAACTCGGACCAGAGTGCTCGTTGTCTGAAGTAATTGTAGGTTAATACAAAGGAGCTGTAGTAAGTGTACGTTATCGTACGTTCCCTTAGATACAATCGTACGTCCGTAAGTCTATTTTTTAACCCCTGAACTGTATATGAGTATTTCCCCTATAAACATACCGTCATGGTTATAAGTGCCTTCCGTTGTAAATGGTCCTTGAACTTAAAGAATTGCCAGACATTTCACTTTGACAATCAATACTCAATAGGATGCGTTCGCATTGACATGTTCTTAAATTTAGTTTTGCATCTAAAATCTCCATTGCAAATTTTGCCTCTAAGTCTTCTCAGTGATGCATGCCCTCGCTTGTTCTATAAATTTTCACTTCATAATTCTTAATCGTGCCGTTAAAACTCCCATTTGGGTGCAATTAAAAACTACTTAACACTATAAAAACCGTATTAAACTCGTTTTAAGTTGTATAAATTCAATAATGTATAAGTTCAAAAATGTGGAGAATATGCAATGTTTAAATGAACTTTGTTGGGATTTTTGAGCTCACCTTTTAGAATGAGTGTGTTATGAAACTCTACAGTGGTGTGTTACAAACCGAGTGAAGTATTACATGTTATACGTTTGTTATAAACTTGTTATAAATGTATTTTGATGGTTGCTTTTCGTATCCAGAAGATATTTGGATGTTGCAGAGAATCAGGAGTCGCTGAAAACAAGATATGATAAAAATATGACAATATGGAACCAAGTAAGCTTTAATAAAATTTGTAATTATACATTGTGTGCTGTCCATTTTCAAAATTGTTATAAAGTAAGCAATGATATTGCGGTTGAATAACTTGAATGTCTTAAGACTTAATGTCCATGGATTGCTTAACTTAGTATCTAATTCTGTCTAGCGCCAGACTATTTTATGCTTTGATAGAAATAGGATAGTGATTGGATAGGAAACGACTGCTTGGGCCAATAGATGCATGGGTTTCACCATAGTTATGGTTTCACTAAGCACTATCTGATGGTGGTCAACCTGTAGTTATCAGACGGTGAGATAGTAATGTTACTTATTTTCATTATATGCAGTAGTCTTGTATTTGGAGATAAATAGATAATGAGAATTGAGAGATGTGTAGTTTAACTTGTTTGCTCCTATAAGTATATCAACATTTCTACACAACTTTGATAAAACTGGGTTAAATATATATTCCTTTGGTTGGACGGCATCTTGATCACGTTTCCGTATAAACAAGCATATTGATCAGCGGTATATCTATTTATGACGTCATGACCTAAGATACGATGACGTCATGTGTATGTATTATTCAATCACATACATCAGAATGCCAGTCTTACAGAGGAAAGACATGCCAGGTGAAGCGTAACAAAATATATAATTATGAAAATCAAGTTCCTGTGTTTAACAATAAGCGGGAATAGAAGTCGTTTTGATTTTCTTTCTAGTTTCGACTATAGCCGGCCTACTTAGGCAAAGAACTCCCAGAATTTTTAGTCAGATACTTGTAACTTTTGGTTAAACTATTAAGACTATAAAGTTTAGTTTAATGGCTAGAAATTGGGTTGTTTACGTCTAACAGTATGAGCTTATCTATAATAGCATAAGTGGTTTCCAGTCATAGATAGAAGTATAAAGTCGTCTTTAATAGAAGATATAATTGCTGATAAAATCTATCGGTGGCACAATAATGAGTAATTTGTCTGGGTTTAACGGGTAATTCGCTTGGATTAATTTGGATTAATGTTCTAAGTCAGATTTTCTTCATATCTTGATTATACTATAATCTCAATACTCAACACGTTTTATTGCCTTTTCAATTATAATCTATAATCTTCACGTGGGACTACAAACCACGCTTTGGTAAACCCTTAATCCTTTCAAAAACATTCCATCAAATACCAAAACGATTCACACGTAAGCAACTGCGTCCTTATCAAGCAAAGTTCAAACTATTTAGGAGCGAATTTCATCCAAGATTCCAAGTAATTAAACGAAATATTTTCATAAAGACTCAACACTTGTAATTGTGCACCGTGCAGTATTCACTCTCTATTAGAAAATCAAATATATTTTATATACACAGAAACAACGATGAATTCGTTAGAAATTGTAAAGTACCAAATGTATACCATCGTGTGTAGTTTAATACACCAAGCACGCACTATTTTTGAGAAGACTTAACGCTGTCTTGAGGAAAGTGAAGGGTTTCAACTCTATTTTAGAAACATCGCCAGAGAAATACACTATAAACAAAATTGGAATTAAATTTTAATCAGGCGCCTGACTGTATACCTACCCAGCATAATCTGGTTAATACAACCAGGAATTAATCCTGGTTGAATCAATCCCAATTTGTGGTTAGATCTGTTCAAAGATACATAAAATAGCCAGGTAATTTAACCAGGAAAATCTGACCTCTGACCAGATAGTATCTTTTTAAATTTAAGTAGGAAGTCGTAACCAGAGAATTTTAGAGTATAAATCTTACAAAGACAAGAACAAGATAAATCATTGGACGTAGTAAAGTACTAAATGTTCATACAATCAAGTTAGTACTTCGAAGAAGGAGGTTTTACCAATCAACAGTACTATAGATTAAACCATATAGCCGTAGGTAGTATCCGTGGCAGTTCCCTAATCCCAGCCCCGCTAGAAACCGTTCTGATTGGTCCAACACGAGTGTATTTACCTTGATTATTTGTTGTGGTTTAACACTCCCAACAAAGACTAACCTTCAATATCACCCGCCCCCTCGTGACGTATATCATTATAACCGGTAAACATTAAATATAAACGCGAATTAGCCAGGATATATATTTATAAGTGGTCACTATACAGTGCCATTGGGAATTCTATACCTTATATCTACGTATTATATATCTATTGGTTGGTTTAATATGTAATATTTGAAGGAATCGTGGGGTATGGTCGACAAAAGTAAAGGTAGGGGAATTAGGGTCATATAGTTGGGAGAAATTATATTTATATATTTATATATTATATTATACAGACAGTGTGCTACTTTTTTCACTAATTTGCATTCACATCCCCTCTTGTGGTTTAAGAAACAACACTATTGGTATTGAGTACAGTGAGTATGGTTATTTGAAACCATACTTTTCGAATGATATTATAATATAATATATAATACCTTATCTTGACTTAACGCATTTATCATCAAAGGTCAAAGACAAATTGATTGTAGGATCAGTTCAAATCCCCTCGTGGATTTCATTATGGTTGCTTCATTAATATGGTTATCAAGTGTGGAAATTCTTATTTGAAACCGGATAAGTTGCGACAAATGTTATATCAAACTATATAATAACTAACGGATTTGTTCATATAACTTATCTTATCTTAACGCATTTAACATCTCCGTTAAAACCAAATAACGTTATAAATAGGATCCTGATTAGAGGCACCAATGATCTATAGTGATAGTAGAATTTGGTGCCTACAACATTAAGGTTCGGTCTTATCTACCATTTAATCTAGATATTTCCAAAACTTCGACTAAAATCTGATTCTTATGTTTCTACTCATTAAATATAGTAAAATAATTGGCGCGTTTCGTTCCACTCTTTATGTTTCTATGGTGAAAATGTCATTTAATATGTATACTGCATTGTCATTGATGAGCCGTGTTCCTGTCAATGAGCATGTAATTATTTTGAAAGCCATTATGAAAAATCACTATCAAATTTATCCTAACTGCCTTATATAATATTCATGTTTTCTTATACATTCTTACACATCCAAATAGAAATCCTAAAAGAGATGTCTGAAGAATACGCAGACTATTTCATCAGAAGTGGGTGTTAAGGGTGCATATCATAAATGCTTTGTGCCACAGCGCCACTGTAAATTAGAGCTGTTAAAGAATGATCAAAGATAGAAAATATTGTTATCCACCATTTAAAATCATTCAAACTAAATAGCGCAAATTGGCGCGCTAAATTCCATTCCTTCGTATCTAGGCCGCACTGAAGAGTAATTTACATTTTGAGTGACAATCGTAGTTCGTGTGATCAAGCATGCAATAACTCTTAGAGTTGTGATAATCGAATTTATCAAAATAATCTTTGGAGTAATCTATCTGGAGAAATATATAGATGTATTAGTAGATATGCCTAGTTTTATGTATGTATGAAGGAAAATCAATATATAGTTCTATGTTATACTCTAGTTAGCTTGTGTGGCATCCTGGTGTATGGAAAATATTCAGACATGTTTCAAGAGTTTTTCATCCGCTTCAGTAGTTTGTAAGAGGAATGTAAATATAATGTTTTGGCTGCCTGTAGATCTCGTTGTTTTATGTTTTACGATCCCGTGTATGATCATAGCTATCGCTTTTTACTTTCACTGATAGTTATCCAACATAAATAAAGTTAGGTTAGTAGCTTTAACGAAGGGCCTTCGCTCGAAACGTCGCAGTTCTAGTTATATTTTATCTGGTAGTTTGACCCTAGACCCTCAAGCATATGAAGAGCGGCTCGCGACCTTTATTATTAATCCAACGGCTGCTGTTTATGCTCTTCCTTGTCCCGGATATAGTTACGTAATTTCAAAATTTCTACAAATTTCCGTTCGAGTATTCCATCTACTAACACCTTCTACTATAAGTACTATTAATCCTATCGAATGAGATGGCGAGAAAAATCTTGATATTTACCCATACCTATAATACTGGCATCACTCCCATCTTATATACCGAACTTGCGGTTAATGCTCAACAACGAACTGGACTCTGTAGCTCAGTTGGTTAGAGCGCTGCACCGGAATCGCAGGGCCGCAGGTTCAATTCCTGCCAGAGGGCCTAAGTTGCATTTTTCGCAACTGCTCCTGGCTAGGTCTAAAAAATATATATAAATTTTCGTTCGAGTATTCCATCTACAAACACCTTCTACTATTAGTCCTATCGAACAAGATGCCAAGAAAAATCTTAATTTCATGCTAGCCTGTCTATTTATGTTGGGTTGGAATGAAAAAGAGGGTAACAAAAACCTGGTTAGCAAAAGCTAATCACTTACTCGGGGCCCTCTATATAACTTCTAAATCTAAGGTATAAAATAATAAATGAGAAAGAGCTAACATGATAAATAACCTGATAACAAGTTACTACATAAACTACCGTACTTTAAAAGTGTTTTTAGTTAATGTGTATATATACAGGTTGTCCCCAAAAAAGTCCCCCTATAGAAATCACTCTTTTGTTGTTAAACGTGCGTTGTTATAGCTACTCTGGGAATTTAAAATAGCTTCTAAAACGAACAGCAACACAAAAATGTCAAATTACAAATTCGTCTTACCGTCAGTTCGAGTAAGAATGGTTCAACTGACTGCAGAGCAACGAGTATTTGTCGTAACAACTTATACGTCGCGTTAAATCATTTGGACGACGGGAAGTTGTAAATACTTCCCCCGTTCATGTACAATTAAATTAAATTCCCAAAGGTATAATAACGCACAAGAGTGATTTCTAAATTCCTGTATTTTATTTACTATTCTAGTTCTAATCATTCCATATTCTCTCATTTTTTAGTTCTAATTGTTTCGGGCGTCCTTGGTTCAATATGCGCAGTCCTACTTATCCTACTTCTATACCTTATTCGAGCTGTGCGTCGAAAAAAACATCCAACGCATCATGAGCGTCAACTCCCCCCGGGAATTATTGTACAAGATCACATCCCCCAGTTTATGCCAGGAACGATACCCCACAGAGTCCAAGGTCCAATCTCTAGCCCTCCACTTATTAACGCTGAGCTGTTAGACACTCGTAACTATGGGCCTGATATGTCAAAATTTTTTGGCCATCGACGTGAAGGTATTTGGCCTATGTTAGTTGAAATATATAATATACATTTTGAAAATATAGTTAAGAACAGGGCGTGGTTGCCCAATTCACCGAGCCCATTGAACTATAATAGACTGGAACGCTAACGCAGGGGGGGAATTGAAGCCAGCTTAATTCAGTTTTTCTGAGTTTTGAGTTGAAATACTTAACGCCGAACATTGGGCTGTAAATGAAATTGAAGCTATTAAAAAGTTATATTTGATATAAAAACTTCAAGACTTTAGGTAAAATGGAAATACTTAAAAAATACAAAAACAACCGCAATTTTGTAAAATACGGCAAATTTTCCCTCAAAGTTTTAAGTATTTCCCTTTTACCTAAAGTCTTGAGTTTTTTATATCAAATAAACTTTTTTAATAGCTTCAATTTCATATACAGCCAATGTTCTTCACCCCCTGCGTTAGCGTTCCAGTCTATTATAGTTCAACAGGTTGGTTTTTGGCGAGGGAGGAAATCTGAACACTTGGAGAAAAACCCTCGAAGCACAAGAGAGAACCAACCAAACTCTACTTATACGAGTTTTCAAACACAGGGAAGTTACCACTGATCTGAAAACAAGGACTGGATAGAGCATCCTATTGAATTCAATGAGCCAATTTTGAAGCCAGAATATTTTTAATGAGATCAGATTTTTAAATCTGTCAAATTCTTGACTAGTCAAATCGTTAGCTGTTTAAATTAGTTATACTATGAAGCAAATATATTTTCCTATGTAACTGAGAAATATAGCTTCCAACATCTCTTCTAATGAGTTTTAGAACGTTTAAACACCACAAAATGAGGCTTATGGCGGCCATATTGGTGTGGCCTCATTAGTTATTCACCAGCAATTTTGGGAAGAAAGAGAGGCCACTGATGATAAAGACTTATCTAGACAATACGTGTCCTTTCCCACCAATAACTAGAAACCTTTAGAACCTCTTTAAACATGTCGACAACACCACAGTAGATTTGTGGTGGTCACGCCAATATGGCCGCCATTGACTTCATTTATGCATAGCAGATGCACTATCCAGTCCTTGTTTTCACATCAGTGGAAGTTACGCAGCCAAGTAAATACCCTACCCTCCACCCCGCAGTAGCATGCTTAACACTCCCTAAGTGGGACAGTGCGGCATATGGTGGTCATCTCCAAAAGACAGTTATCAGAATGACTAAATTGTTCACTATATGTATTCACCTTGTGTTTGGTGGCAAATACATGTAATGGAAACATTTGTTATAAAATCCTTCTGATTTTATTCTGTTGCTGGTTCTCGATCGTTGGGACTGTATACTTTCACAATTCGCAACACGTTTCGTTTTCAATTTTTATTCACACTCGTTACATATGACTGATCACTGCTATCGGTTTAACATTCGTACACTCGTTCACACTCGATCGCTCGTAACCCTCTCTCTCATCAACGCTGACTCCTATTTATACTAACGTGCTGCCCCAACCATGGGAACTTTTCTGCAGAGGAAGGTCCATGTTGACGCACTTTACTGCACATAACTTCCCCATACGCCTGTCTAATCTACCACATAACTTCCTCGCTTGGTTGACCACAGCCTACCTACAAACTTCCCTCACGTATTTTTACATTATTTGTTTCCTATGCTTTCGCAAAGTTCCTCATTCCATCACGTTCTATCGAGTGTTTTTAGAATGTTCAATTATTCAACTATAATACTGTAACATGCCATATAGATATATTCTTATTTTATACTAAATCTAAGGCTAGGCTATACTAATTTATAATAACATTCAGCATCATTTGCTCGCTTCCATAATTGTCAATACATTTGAAGTTAACCAACATGTGTGACACCCACTGATCTGAAAACAAGGACTGGATAGTGCATCTGCTATGCATAAATGAAGTCAATGGCGGCCATATTGGTGTGACCACCACAAATCTACTGTGGTGTTGTCGACATGTTTAAAGAGATTCTAAAGGTTTCTAGTTATTGGTGGGAAAGGACACGTATTGTCTAGATAAGACTTTATCATCAGTGGCCTCTCTTTCTTCCTAAATTTGACGGTGAATAACTAATGAGGTCACACCAATATGGCCGCCATAAGCCTCATTATGTGGTGTTTAAAACGTTCTGAAACTCATTAGAAGAGATGTTGGAAGCTATATTTCTCAAGTTACATAGGAAAAGATATTTGCTTCATAGTATAACCAATTTAAACAGCTAACGATTTGACTAGTCAAGAATTTGACAGATTTAAAAATCTGATCTCATTAAAAATATTCTGGCTTCAAAATTGGCGCATTGAATTCAATAGGATGCTCTATCCAGTCCTTGTTTTCAGATCAGTGGTGACACCATGTAAAACGACTAACTGAAACACGTCATGATCAATAAAGATTTTCTGTTTTTTGTTTGTAAAGGGGCCCAAATTCCGAGTGCTATTTCCCTAGAGTACCTAAACACTCCGGTGGGATCTCCGGCCATCAAGATCAAACACCGTACTGGATATAAAGGAGGTTATAGTTGTCCTAGCAGCCCAACCTCACCTTGCAGCCACGCTAAGCGAGGCTTTAGTGAGCCAACTTCGCCAAAAACTAGAACAAAACGCAGCGGTACGACTTCGTCCAGTTCGGAAGTGGTCGGAAAATTGGAATTCTCGTATTATTACGACGAAAAGAATCGTCAACTGCATGTCAATGTTATTCAAGCGCTCCGCTTACCTGGGGATGAGAATCTGGAGTCTTACGTCATCGCTATTTTGAAACCGGATGAAATGAATTGGCGGCGAGAAACGAAGTTCGTCTTCAACTCAATAGACCCGCTATTCAATGAGACATTCTTAGTATCTGGGTTTACGCATACTAAAATACGTGAATGTAGCCTACAGTTTTTGGTTATGAACAATGCAGAAAATAAGGCGATTGGGCAGCTACGTGTGTCATTAGCAGATCTACAACCGAATAAAATTACAAGTAGATGTCTTAGTCTCAGTCCTATGGTGTCAGACGAATTAGTAAGTATATTATGTTAATATCTTCAGCGTGAGGTTCCAGTGTGGGTAGGCGATGAACAATATTGACGAGGCTGAATGAAGGATTTTACTATCTGAAAATATTGAGAGTACTTCTACTAACTTCCAGACGAAAGGCCTTAGCTCGAAACGTCAAGTTCTTTTAGATTGTGTGGTTACTAGGTCTTTAATCCAAGCTTGTGTATATTATGTTAGAAAGTAGTAGAGCTTTTCCACGAAGTTGTCATATTAAGGTTCCGTCCACATGGGTCGGATGAATACGGAACCGCGTACTCAAATTTGCACGATTTCGCCTTTCGTCTTCACACAAGACGCATAATTCCATAAAACCGGACGGATTTAAGCACAGCTAACGGTACGTATTTCCATTTGAACAAATGGAACTGGGCGAATTCGTACGGATTCTTAGATGAAGAGTACTTTCATAAAGTTTACATACAGTGCATTTTGCATAATATGTCGACTGTTTTTAATTAAAAAAATTTCTATAAGTGATGCTAAACATCCGCAAAAAAACATTTTCAAAAAGTCATTTCTGAAACGATTCTACAATTCTTTGACTTTGCTTGTTAAGACAATTGTCTCACTAACAATTAAATCGTCTGATGTTAGACGAAGTGAAATACTACAGTCACCCAAAATGATTATCTTGAAATTTCACGTACATAAATAATATCGTTCTTACATAAGTTCTAATAATAATTATGCTATATATAAGTAAAATAACCTCACAAGGGTGAGTTATATTAAGGCCGCTCAACAACTTGTATATGTACAATTCTACGATGCAAGATATACCTTAAAAGACAAATCATGAGTTAAGCTACGAAGTAAGCTATTTAACTAGCTGTATGTATGTTGTCCGGCAAAGTAGTCATCTATATAACAATGCTTTACTACTGTGTTCTGTTTTGCATGTTATACGAGACTTTATAATTAGTGTTTCATTATAATTGGGCAAGAAAAGCTGAGAGAGAGAGAGGCAATCACAATGCCAATTCGTTTTGGGAGAATATATAATGTAGTCTATCAATATTCTCAAAACACTTACGGAAACAGCTGATAAAATATGACATCCTAAAACAATCGAGACTTATCTATCCTTTTCTATACCGATAAATTTCATTCAGTCATGATTACATGAATATTTTCAAGCACTCGCTCATGCAGTTATTGTTTAAATCTCTTGCGTTCAATGCTTGTTGCGTTAGAAAATTTAATATACTGACTCAAACCATGTCACTGCAATCAATTTCACCTAGAGCAAAGCAGTCACCAGAACAGAGCTTTTAGAACTATTTTCAAATAGAGTGTGGGCATGATCAATATTTCCTCCATGTTTTCTTTACTTAAATATATTTACACATCCTGCAAAAGCATGAATGAAATAAATGAGAATCGAAATTACTACAGGTGGAATAGAACACAATCCAGAATATATTATGTCTTCTATAATTTGTCAAATGCACTGTACTAGCTCAAATATATTAACTAACACTTTTACTATTATGCATTTATGAATGAAGCCAAGAGTTTTTGGCAGAACTGAAGTCGATCGAACCTTTGACTGCGTGAGCGAAATTTCAAATTTTACTAAAGTTTAACTTTCCACGAAAGCAATATTCCAATAAGCCAGCAAGCTGAGTAATGAAGAGATAAAAAAAATTCACAAAGCCAACATCCAAACTCATCTGTAATCATAAATACGAGGTAATATGTCCTCCTGTTTGACAGTAATTGATAAATCACAATAAAAATCAGCTGCTGAATTAGCTTTGCCTTTAAGGTTATTTTCTGTGCAAAACTATAGCTTTTCTAGATCTTTGAAACAAGAAGTATTTTTGTACCCTATGAATAAATATATTGGCCTTCTCTTTAAGATGTTATGATGCATAGTCTTGTTTTCAAGTGGCTAAGAGCCTGACTGATAAATGCGGTCTCGCCACATTTGTTTTTCAATTATTACTGATATAGGCAATATTTTATTAGGAGTTAGTTTTGAAAATGGCGGAAATTGGATAAAGCTATATTAAATATTTATAAGTTGCAAGAAATGATATCGATAGGAAATATCTAAAGTATAAACTATATAAACTGTACAATGTAAATTTAAGCATATGTACTACAGAATTAAATAGTTTCGATCATTCGATGACTGGAAAACAAAAGAGAATTGCATAAAAACTGAAGTCCTTAACTCGATATTCATTTAAATTATCAGTTTTGCCTCGCTAAATATTTTATAAAAGAAATTTGCATGTTCATATTGTTCACAAATATTGGCTTGTTGGTGTAATATGTAAAGGTGATCACAAGAGATAATTTTATGCGAACTTTCGCGTTGCAGCCCCTGGTGCATGTTATCTTAATAACTGCTGGAATATTAGTAAATATGAGCCTACGTTGCACTTTGGGGTTGTCCACTGATCTGTAAATAAACCTGGAGTATCATATTTACATGAATTGTTTCCACGTTTTCTTAACCTAGAATGAGCCCGAGTGCTGCGAACGTCCTCCATTGGGAGAGATCTTGCTCTCTCTGTGCCACAATCCCTCAGAAGGAAAGTTAACAATCACAATCAAACACGCAAAAGGACTTCCTGGTGTTACAAAATCAGGGAAAGTTGGTAGGTGTATTTGATTATCAATCCAGCTTATCTTCGGTCTTCGCCGTCTATGTTCCCATCTATTTCCATTCCTCTGGTCGCCTTCCATACCATCTCAGCCTTGCTTCCCTCACCTTCTCTGCAATGTCTACCTCCTCACACCTTCTGATCTCTTCATTCCATAATGTCTCTGACTGGCTCTCCTTCATCTCTTCTCATTACATGTCCATACCATCTCAGCCTTGCTTCCCTCACTGTCTCTGCAATATCTACCACCTCACACCTTCTGATCTCTTCATTCCATAATGTCTCTGACTGTCTCTCCTTCATCTCTTCATATTACGTTTCCATATCATCTCAGCCTTGCTTCCCTCACTGTCTCTGCAATATCTACCACCTCACATCTTCTTCTGATCTCTTCATTCCATAATGTCTCTGACCAGTTCTCCTTCATCTCTTCTTATTACATATCCATACCATCTCAGCCTTGCTTCCTTCACTGTCTCTGCAATGTCTACCACCTCACTTCTTCTTCTGATCTCTTCATTCCATAATGTCTCGGACTGTCTCTCCCTCATCTCTTCTTATTACGTGTCCATACCATCTAAACCTTGCTTCTCTCATCTTCTCTGCAATGTCTACCACCTCACATCTTCTTCTGATCTCTTCATTCCATAATGTCTCTGACCAGCTCTCCTTCATCTCTTCTCATTACGTGTCCATACCATCTCAGCCATGTTTCCCTCATCTTCTCTACGCAAAGTCGATCCGTAAGCCCGGATCCAATGCAAATATTATTGGAAAATATTTCAATTCAGACGTCCTTTTATATAAATCAACTTCATTTCTTTCCAGATCCTTATATCAAGATCCGTGTCTTCTTCTGTGGGGAGCGTATTTACAAGAAGAAAACGACAATCAAACATGACACTAAGACACCAAATTATGAAGAATCATTTGACTTTGTTGTAACAAAAGATAAAATGCCACAGACAAGTGTCATCTTAAGACTATACCACCATGGAAGTCGAGTTAATGTCCTCAATAAGAACATTCTTATTGGGGTTGTATTTTTGGGGTATCAATTTGAGTTATTTGGACCTCATCCGTTTATGTTGGACTACGGTGCCAGACATTGGGCCAGTATTATAGAAAAACCACATTTAACTATTGAAGAATGGCATCCTATCCAGGCGTTTGCGACCTGAGAGGAATATATATATATATTGTTATATCAAAGAGATAAAAGAAGAGAGCCTGTACCATGATATGATATATAAATATACGCATGTTTTGTTATAATCAATTCAACTTAAATATACTTTGTGTGTTATACAGCAAGAAAATCCATGCACACATTTCAGAAATGGTTTAAAATTGACCCTATTTTAAAGCGAATTTAGCTTTTTGATTAAAGCATCGTTGTTTTGAGAGTTGTACGGTATCATTCTTGCAGGGGATATCGATTAATCTCGAAAGAAATGCATTTAAAGGCGAAAAATCGAGGATAGTTTCGTGTAACATATGCCAAGTCTGGGCTATTTTGGGCTCAATGTTTCCTTCCTTCCCTCGTTATAAGGAAGTCACAGGCGGGCGCGGGCAAATAGAGCCTGGGCCTCCTGTGGTTAAACATGTTTGGTTTGAATAATTCGTATTGCAGACGTCAGCTTTATTTTTTAATGCCTTTAAAAACTATGTTTTTTCCAAACCTAACGCGAAAAACTTAGGTTAGCTTGTAAAAGCAATATAGTATCATAGCAAACAGAATATGGACATTTGTATTTTGGCGGCCATGTTGGATGGCAGGTGGGTGTTTTTAAAGGCATTAAAAAATAATGCTGACGTCAGCAATACGAATTATTCAAACCTTTTAAACTCGCGAGGGAATAGTTGTATCGACTTGAAATTTGTTATGAATACTTGTTATAATGACATACAAAACATGTTTAACAGCCAGCTTTATAGGTTGCGCGTTAAAGATTTTAGAATTTGGTTACGTGATGGTGCAAAGCCTCTATACGCAATGCAGGTCAAATATTCATTGTTTGACAGTAACGTGACGTAAGGACTTCTAAGACTAAAGTCAATTGAGAGCAAGCAGTCAAATTACTGTGCAGAATACATTCATAAATGACCTCGGCGAATTCTTTTATAGATATAAATTGGTCCTGATGACCTCGTTTAACATTGACCTTCATAATTGGCCAGCAAGTAAATAATTATGCTTTTATAAGCATATAAAATTATGATCTTGTTTAATTTACGTGTTAAAAGTCTCTCGAATTTTGTACTGATGAAAACAAGTTAATATAAAAGAGTTTGTTGTGCTGTGTTTCAAGTCTATAGAGTATAGCGAGAATCTATAGCAAGAAAGACGTGTATCTAACTGTTAAAATGTCTTAAAACTAACTTACTATGTTCCTTGAAGAAGGTTTGCATGGTCATAAATAGAATTGTTTTGTGTGGAAAACAACACGTCCATGTTTTCTATATTTGGCAAAGCTTTCAATTCGTATGCCCAGCCCCGGATCTTCACTATTTGCATTCACGAAGATCCATCCACTGGCTTACGAATCGAAAGCTTTTCTATAACTTCAACAGACAAATTTACATAAATCTTGTTAAAATTTGCTTTCTTTGTCTAACACACAATATGCTCGTTGACCGTGTCGCGTTTTTGTGTAAAACTCAGAGTTGTACATAATTATGGTAAATAATGACGTTGGATCCGTTATAACATGAAAAAACGTGAACAAACCAGGATATGCTGTCGGAAAACATAAGTGTTTCTCATTTCTGTCGGCAAACTGAGAGAATATATCGTTATAATATCCAACATGTAAACGATTTTGTTTGGCATGGTTGATCCAAATAAAGGTAAGAGAAATGTATATCAATTATTGGGAATAAAGAGAGTAATTTTTTTACCGCAATAGTGTCATTACAGCTCTGATTGATGTGTTGCGTCTTGCTCTGTTATATCGGGAAGCAAAGTGTTCTATTCATACCGACCAATGATATAATTTCGACTATTGTGAAGATTTTTTATTCACATATTCTAAATGCGTTTATACAAATATTGAAAACTATTCTATACCCAAGTACTGCAACTACTGTTTCATTACAAATGTATTATTAACTGTTTACAATACTTCGAGAGTTGATAGTTGTGTTATGTGCGTAGTCAGAGTACTTATAATGTTAATTAGTTTCCCCTGGCCTTCACACTTCAAATCCTGGTAAGTCTTACGAAAATTTGTGGAGCTACAGTAAGGGCAAGTCGATTAAATTTTGGTTCAATTTGGATGAAAATTAGTTGAAAATTTTACAAAAGTTTGTATTGCGTAGTCCCGAGCTGAAGCCAATTGAAGCGGAATTAAGGCATGAATAATTTATGCATGGTTAATTTATGCATGATTACTTGACTTAATTTGCTGGCCGAGGTATGCAGTCTCTGATTGCCTTCTAGTTAGAAATGTGTTATCTTTAGAATATCTATAGCTTGTACAGCATTATAATGCTGGATAATTTATGCATGGATAATTTATGCATGAATACTTGACTTAATTTAGTTAGAAATGTGTTATCTTTAGAATATCTATAGCTTGTACAGCATTATAATGCTGGATAATTTATGTATGGATAATTTATGCATGAATACTTACTTAATTTAGTTAGAAATGTGTTATCTTTAGAATATCTATAGCTTGTACAGCATTATAATGCTGGATAATTTATGCATGGATAATTTATGCATGATTACTTGACTTAATTTAGTTAGAAATGTGTTATCTTTAGAATATCTATAGCTTGTACAGCATTATAATGCTGGATAATTTATGCATGAATAATTTATGCACATTACTTGACTTAATTTACTGACGAAGGTATGCAGTCTCCGAGTGCCCTCCAGTTAGAAATGTGTTATCTTTAGAATATCTATGGCCTGTACAGCATTATATTTCAAAGAAAATCATAAATTGTATTAATCCATCTATATTCCTAATCATTCCTTCATCTAGCGGCTATAATAGCCTCAAGTGTCCTTGCTTCAACATGCGTGATCCTAATCATCCTAATAGTATACATGCTCCGAGTTTACGGACGAAGACAACAACTCCATTCCTCCCGGGATACTATAAAACAACCAGATTTCCCCCCGTTTACACCTGTCCACAAACCCGTACAACCACCACTAAGATTTAACGAAGACCAGGAGGATAACATAGAACCTCACAAATATGGACCATCACCAAAACATAACATTTCAAAGGCAACGCGTAATGAAGAGTTTGAGGCTTACATAAATCCTGACAAATATGGCCCTGATATGTACGAATTCTATCATAGTAGGCACCCAAGATCAGGCTCTGCATCACCATCAATTCAACATTCAAAATCAACTGAAAGTTTAGATTCCAACCTAAATTCTGAGAAACACAAGCATGATATCAGAGAACATCCTCATCACCCACTAACCAACTCAGTTTCAATTGATAATCTCAACACCGAATGCAGTTCTCCACGCATTCGTAGAATCAAAACCAAGCATAGACGAACTTGGCACAAACACTCCAGTCAATACAGAGATCTTTCACTCTTCCGAGGCATTTCCGAACTTCATCTGACGGGACACGGTAGCCCTGCAACTTCGTCATCTACGGAAAGTCTCAGAAATTTGGAGTCGTATCACAGTGACGAAAAAAGTCAACCGTTTACGGTAGGTTTGAAAATCATTTGTGCCCAAAATAATGGCGCTTTGCATAACACTTGCCATCCTGTCACGTTTCAGCGACCGGAATGTTCTATTGTCTTTTCATTGTCTTGGGAAGAACCCAGGAATGATTCTACGAACATGAGTTCTGTACACACTTTAGGGTAGCCCACATTCAAGAACATGTACTACCTTTGCATGATCTAACCATGCTTAACACAGCAGTGAGTTCTGTACAACATCAGATCTCTTTAAGTTAGTCCACACTCGTGAACATGTACTACCTCTACATGATCTAACCATACTTAACTCAGCAGTGAATTCTGTACAACATCAGATCGGATCTCTTTAAGGTGAAGGGTTTTTTAGCCCACATTCAAGAACATGTTTTAAGGGTTTAAGGTAGCCCACATTCAAGAACATGTACTACCTCTACATGATCTAACCATGATTAACTCAGCAGTAAGTTCTGTACAACATCAGATCACTTTAGGGTAGCTCACATTCAAGAACATGTACTACCTCTACATGATCTAACCATGCTTAACTCAGCAGTAAGTTCTGTACAACATCAGATCTCTTTAAGTTAGCCACATTCAAGAACATGTACTACCTCTACATGATCTAACCATGCTTAACTCAGTAGTGAGTTCTGTACAACATCAGATCTCTTTAAGGTAGCTCACATTCAAGAACATGTACTACCTCTGCATGATCTAACCATGCTTAACTCAGCAGTGAGTTCTGTACAACATCAGATCACTTTATGTTAGCCCACATTCAAGAACATGTACTACCTCTGCATGATCTAACCATGCTTAACTCAGTCAACTGGGTAAGAACATAAGATCACTTTAGGATAGCCCACATTCAAAAACATGTACTGCCTTGGCATGATTTAATTCAACGTTTTCCACATTTAGAGTGATTCAGAGCTAAGCGAACGTCCTTCATTGGGAGAAATCTTAGTCGCATTGTGTCACAATCCTTCAGAAGGAAAGTTAACAATCACAATCAAAAGTGCTGAAGGGCTTCAAGGAGTTTCAAAGACAGGAAAAATTAGTACGTTCTTGCTAGTGTTTTGTACATTTTTGTCATGAGAAAAAGATGGTAGTTGTTAGTGTTAGTGTCTGTGTTGTTGTTGTTGTTGTTGTTGTTGTTGCTGCTGTTGCTGCTGTTGTTGCTGTTGTTGCTGTTGTTGTTGTTGCTGTTGCTGTTGTCGTTGTCGTTGTCGCTGTCGCTGTCGTTGTTGTTGTTGTTGTTAACGATGACGATTATGTAGACGGCAATTTCGTTTCTTTTGCAGATCCTTTCATAAAAATTCGTGTTTATGACTGTGGAGAACGTAGATACAAGAAGAAAACGACAATCAAACACAACACAACCTCACCAAATTACGAAGAATCATTTGATTTTGTTGTTACTGGAAGTAGAATGCCTCAGACAAGTGTTATTTTACGTCTACATCACCACGGACATCGAGTTCTAAATAATGATGTTCTAATTGGGGTTGTATTTTTGGGCTATCAGTTCGAATTAGTTGGACCACATCCGTTTATGTTAGATCATGGTGCCAGACATTGGGCTAGTATTATAGAGAAACCGCATTTAACTATTGAAGAATGGCATCCGATACAGGCCTTTTCCACCTAAAGGAAGCTAAATTTCTACGTAAATTTCATAGTCTATTGAACTAATACATATTTATTGATGAATTTGTATGACAAAAGTAGGCTCTTGACAATTTCTTAGACGACATGAATTGGCAATAATATAAAGAAGGTTTTATAATATGATATATAGGAACGCCTTTTAAATTAACACATGAAATAATTAATTTATCAATCTTTTGTAGCACTAGTTTCATAACGAACTCTTGTTCTCTAATATATTTTGTATATCTCTATACTTTTATATCGCGACTCAAAGTTTTATTAGTTTAAGGGATAAAGATTTGAGAATTATAACATCATCAAAGTTGAGAATTAGTCAGCACGTTCCAGTCACAACCGCTTAGCTCACATTCTTTTGTCTGAATACCTAGCTTACGTATGTTTAAAGTATTTTCACGCACGCACTTCTATACGCATTTTGTCTACTTCACCTGTTAATTTTTTACGGAGTCGCTTATAATTAAGTGTTGCCAGGTGATGTGGTTCTCATGGCAAGCCCAAGAAATAGCAACTGGCACCAAAAATGATTTTAATGACTTCATAATGTTGTGACAATCAAAATACAATACAATAAATACAAATGCTTTACAATAACGTTCAAAGACGTTACCATGGCGGTTCTATAACATATTTTCATGGCAACCCATTATAAAGAGAAAGTTATTAGAGAATATCATCAAGGTGTTATATGTTAGTTATCTGAAATACTTTCAATTATTAACATATATTTTGCGCACTGCTGTCAGCTTCAGTTCAATGGCTTGTTCATGACATACACTGAAAGAATGGCTCCACAATTTACACGCTATTTCAACAATTAACACGGAACTAGCCATACAAAAAGAGCGGCGACATTTTAGGACTTCCTCTGTTAGTTTTGAAAACAATTGTTCAAGTTTGCGGCTCAGGCAGGAAACAGAGGTTGGGATCTCTAGACTTCTTCCTCACAATGGTGGCTCAGTGAAATATCCTTTTATGAACATATGAATATATGATTTCAATATATAGGAAGACTCACTTCCGGTAAATGGCGAACTGGGATTGGCTAAATTGCTTTTTCGGCGAAGTGTCAAGGACTTGACATGGTCACTAGTCCATAGCCGGTTGGCCCCTAATGAGAAGCTGCAATCTTAGACATATCTGGTTGAGACTATATTCCCTCTATACAAAATTCGCATACCCCATTATGAAAGATTCCTTGTAAAATCATGCTGGGCTACCTGCCCCTCTCCCCAAACTCAATGTTGAGCTTGGGTCATGGTAAATTTTCAAAAGTTGTTTGTGGGAGGGCCACGACGTTTGTTTTGTCAATGTACATTAACTTTGCAATATTGCGAGGAATGGTCTCAAGCGTTGTGTCCGGCCAAGATTGTGGTCGCGAGAACACAGAAGAGATTCAAACTCTATCGCTCCATGACAGGCCAAATATTCAAGCAGATGGGTACCATGATCTAAATGACAACCACTCCATTTCTGCATGGTTATTGTCAACGCTTGGTGGAGAATAAATTTAATTTAATTCGAGTATCTAGGCACTTTCCGATTTCCGCTTTTCTTCCCTTCCTATTTTTCCGAAAGCAGAAGTAAATCCACGCCCCTAGTTCGCGCCCAAACCTCATTCCCACAAAATATATACTCCCACAAATTCGTATCCTATTTTCTTCCAAGAAGAATTATTGCCAAATGTGTTTGGATTGGCCAAACACAATCATGTTTTTGCCAGCCGTCGTAAAATTACCGTGTCTTGCAAGCTAAAGCCGTTTCTCACTAAGTATACTATTTATCATGGTTATAAAAGCATAACAAGCTAGGTAGCCCATTGGCCAGGCATTTTATGTCCGGTTTCGGCAGTGCTTATAGTTAAGTACTTGTATAACATCAGCTCAGCTCATGCAGCATGTCAATTTATAATCAGTTCACGCATTATAAGTATATAACAAAACATGGGTAAACATTTCTGCTAACATGCATTGAAATCAGAACTTGCAGAAATGTTGTCGCTTGTGTTTCTTCACCTTAAGTTTCTGTGGGTGTGCATGGCGATAAATAAACAATCTATTGTGCAGTGGTAAGTGGTTACTATATAGTTATTCTTGATTGTCGGCTACCCCAATCGGCAGTGGTACTAGCAAAGGCAAAGTAATTCATACGGGCAACAAAATTGTTTCAACTTGCAACAAAGGCTGATTTCATCGCCTGACCAAGCTTCCTCAACATGTGCTTCAAAAATCAACCTATAAATCGTTGCTACCCATGCCAGTGTGTGATATTACAAACTTCGCTCAGACATCAATATACACAGGGAAGTATAGACTGGAACATAATGGCCGAAGTCAATACAATCATGACGTCATCATCCGGAGCGGAACAAGCGCAGTTTAAGCGTGGGCCGATGTTACACGATACTTAGTTCTTATTTAAACCGCAGCCAATGACGAAACTAGCGCTACGCTGCTTGGATATTGCATACTGAAGTCATATAATATGCTGAAATACATTGAATGAAACTGAAAGATCTTTCGAGTTGAAATGAAAGGAAGGAAAGCTCTTACTAAACCTGGTTAAGGTGGCTATTTCTTATAGAGACAAGAACCATGCATAGACAATGTAAGTATATATAAGATTTCAAATATATTTATAAACATTCCGACGCGAATTTTGAATTGTCTACCAGTGCGAAGTGCGGACTGGTCTGTTGTTCGTCCCGCACGATGTGCTATGAGTGTTCTGCGTGGAATTAAAAATTTGGAAAAAAGAATTCAATAACTAAGGCAGTGTAGTGTATGTAATGATATGGGTATACGTTTACTTGCTGGTATACTGGTCAAGTATTATATTGGTATTTTTATACAGTATAGTGTGGTCGTTGATAATAATTTACACTTGCGGCTTGATCTATTTGGTCCCAGGACGGCTGGATATTCTATTATATAGGTATATGAGAGACGGCATAAAGCTCCGTGTAAGTCTAGCGCAGAACTGTGCTGAAATTCGGACAAAAGACATATTGTTATACAAAATCAAAATATATTTTGATATTTGTACTATATACTTGTATGCTAAAGTACTGTTCTTTTCAATATATATATTATGTACATATAGAAGTAAAGTGTTATAGTGGCTACTTGAAAAGCATTTTCAACTATGCAGAACCTAGCGATTTCAACTAAAATCGATTTCATACATAACAATTTTATATTTCCTGAAGACCGCCTGTGGATATTTTCCAAAGCAGGGACAAAAGGTGACGCATTTAAGGTAGCTTTGATTTCTCGAATATAGTCGATTGCAAGGTTTTAGCGACTTTGGTCTGGGAATCTGTGAAATATTACTGTCAATATATACTTCTTTGATGGGAATTTTAATGAGACGGAAGTTTTAAGTACTGGATAAGATCAAATTGTTGGGGCACAGTGCGATTTAACCAGGCAACGCACATCGCAATCGACACCGATAATTATGTTCTGGTAAAAGCATTATGTTTGAACAAAGGCGAGCTGAAGCAATTCTAGATCATATCAGTTGAAACTACGTATTTTTCAAGGAGTAAGGTTTAGCTTTGAACAGACCTCAGTACTTAACGCTCAACTGAACCTACTTTTTATTAACTTCAGTTCTAGTAGATGAATAGCTGTGATATTGGCGTATTGTTTCCGTATATATAAGTGCTTGAATTTTTTAATATACGCGGATACTCGCAAAAAACTTTAAATATATGGAATTTGTTTGAGAGCTTTTGAACAATGTTACCTCTTCATGCATTAGATTTTGTTTTATATTATCTATAGAATGTAACGTATATGTGTACAAATATATCTATGTCTATACATATATGAATTATATACTATACATATATTGTTGTCTCGTGATCAAGATATGATTGTTCATATAAAAAATCTAGGCATAAGCCTTTTTGAAGAAAACATTTTTTTACTGTATATTATTTACATATAGAATGTAATGTATATTGCATTCTTTTACTGTGTATATATTATGTAATGCACACACAGTGCACAAATGTAAAATATTTGAATTAAGCACGTTTCAATGGTATTTCTCGCTTCTATATTATATATATAGTTCCGGTTAAATTTTTAAAACGCTTTTTAATACTGTCATGCTAACCACTTACAAAATAAATTTTATAATATATATTATCTATATATATCAAAACTTTGATTATATAGTCTCGTTTGAATTGCGTTTCTCGGTTTTACCATATAGTTTCCGGTCAATGTTCATAACTCTTTGACCTGTCTGGACACATACACTTCGCTTTACAATTTCAAATATTTATATGGAGTGCCATGCAACCCCAGTGCAGACTTAAAGATTACCTAATATTTGTAAAAGGATTGCATCTTCTTTTCACAATTATTTAAATCAAAATTAGTGCAGTTAGCAAAAGCGTTCAATTACCTATTTATCTACCCACACGAAATGCAAGAAAACTTCCGAACCAGAAAAACTTCCTAGGCTACGCTCGGAAAGCTTGCATAAATTTAAGCTTTGCAGAAGACCTGTCAAAACACGCAAATCTAGTATCGTTTTTGTACAAACATAAACCCTATTAATAAAATCCACAAACTTAATCCGGCTATTCTTTACTCTATTGTGCCAAATGTTTGCGTTAATCGTGAAAAGTAATTTCAGTATTTAATTGTTTTTACCAAGTATTTAGAAGGGTTTACATAAGATTTAGACTAGTTTTGTTTATTGACTTAGCCATTTACAAGAAATGACCGTTTGCTATGACCGTTTTATATTGGTGCACGTTTCAGTAAAGGTACGTCTATACGTACGCTGCGATATGTCGGGCCGATTTCAGATATATGATGTTAAGGGGTGGACCATTAGTGGTGGGGGCAGGGTGGGTGGGGAAAAGCCAAAAAAATATCGCACAAGGGAAAATGAATGGGAAAAAAATTCACGCAGTGCGAAGTAAACAATTCGACACAAGCAGGAAATAAATTCGTGCAAGTCGAAAAAGTCCCACTCCCCATCACTTTTCTAATGGTCCGCCCCTAATGATATTTGAAAAATACGTGGCAAACGTCAGCATGACGACATCATCAACCCAAAACTTTCGTCATTAACATTCAGCAAAACCCAAAATCGGCCCGGACAAATCGCAGCGTGTAAACGGACCTTAAGCGTTACGTGGCAGCAGATGGTGTTTGGCACTTTGACACTTACAGACGTAGCAGAATGACCACCATCTGATGCACGACAGTGCTTAGTGAACGAGCTATTATAAGGTGGGCTATTCCAACCTTGACTGGCTTAAATAATAATGTTGGGTGTTTCGGTGTCACATGCAATCATATATCGGAATTTGTGGGAAATTTCTTATAGTCTTTGTTGAAGAAATTACCGTTCGGTTTGACGTACTAAGGTGGGCTGTTTCAACCTAGACCGTCTATGCGTGGGCTACCTAAATCGGTTTGGGTGTTGCATTGTCACATGCAACCATAATGGCATTCATGGGAAATTCTTTCGGACCATTTTAGGTCAAAGCGTGAGGGGTAATTTACACGGCATTGTATTCAAATATTGTGATGAGCTACAGCTAGATGTCACTTACGGTTTTACCAGGAAAATTCCTCTGCTTCTGGTTGTTAATAGTTACGACTTGGCAAGGTTCTTCCTCATTTTAACCAAACCCTTTGAAATATAGAAAAAAACTATGAGTCAAATAATTTAAGACAAATTAGGTTTAGAATTGTGAGATCTAGAAGAAAAACATGTCGCGAGTGCCTATATATTTGTTAATATAGTATATCGTTAACTTTGGGTTTATATTTTGAACTTGGAATTAACTTATTAATTGCAACTTGAAATTGATACTCTTGTAGATTCGGGTGCTATTATACCAAGTAAGGCCTCAGCCTTTGCACTTTGGTATATGGTTAATTGTCAACTCATATCTTACAAACTTGGGTCTTTCCGAAAATTATCAAAGACATTACTAAGGAAACGAATATTTAACGGTTTCTTTCAAATTTAAATTTTCTCAATGACTGTTTAAGTGCTATGGCCGGTATCCCAGGAAACGGATGATAACAGCTACTTTGAATGGCATTGTGCATGTTAGTGCATCTGCCTTTAACCTTAACGACTGCGGTTGACTCTACCAAACGCCGCTGGTTTTCTCCGTGTATTCCAGGTCCTTCTGTAGTAACACTGGATTAATTATGGGCGGCCTACACCACATCTATCACACATAGAGCCATTCATTCAGTATAAATAAAGTCAGTTTGTTTCTCTCCTGTCCTCAGCTCGCCTCCTAACATAACATTGTAACAATATGATCCTTACTGGACCTCTAGGAAGAACAGTTTAGAACTGATAGTGCTATCCAGTATAAATAAAGTTAGTTTAGTTTAGGTTTCCTCCTGTAGTAACACTGGATCAATAAGAGATGACCCTTACTGGACTTCTAAGGAGAACAGTTTAGAACTGATAGAGCTATCCAGTATAAATAAAGTTAGTTTAGTTTATGTTTCCTCCTGTAGTAACACTGGATCAACAAGAGATAACCCTTACTGAACCTCTAGGGAGAACAGTTTAGAACTGAAAGAACTATCCAGTATAAATAAAGTTAGTTTATTTATGTTTATCTATTATTTCCTTTCCTTTTCTCAACAGACATCCTACCAATTGCCTTGGGGATAGGCACAGGTCTATTACTACTAGCAGCACTATTCCTGCTCCACAAATTATCCTCAAACCGCTACCATCGTCAACCTAAACGTCCCAAGAAATCCACAACTATCAATCGCACACCTACAATACGCCCTCATGATATCCCAGGATTCAGTCTGCCCCTAACACGCAAAGTGGCAGTCCAAGAACCAATACGTTCGGTCAGCGGGTTCCCTGATGACGACCTCTCGTCGGACGAATACGAAGTTCACACGATTGGTATGCGAACCAATAACAACATGCCAATCAGTACCGTGCTTCATACCAGTCAATCAAACCCCGATATAATAAGAGAGATTTCAAAAATGGAACCAATAAGTCCACTTAAAAGAAAATCATTCAAAAATAAGTTGTCTGGATCTATTTCTCTACAAGATTTGAATATTTATTCGCCCAAAGTGAGAAGGTTAGTATATGATTCTTTTGTGCAACACCACTTTAATACAGACACCACTTTAATTTAACACCACTTTAATGTAACACCACTTTTATTACAGTCGGAGATCTCCTTACGGACACCTCTCTAATACAGACACTTCACTAATACAGACACTTCTCTACTACAGACACTTCTCTAATACAGACATCTCTCTAATAAGGACACCTCTCTAATACGGACACCTCTCTAATAAGGACACGTCTCTTATACAGACATTCCTCTAATACAGACACCCCTCTAATACAGACATCTCTCCAATACAGACATCTCTCTAATACAGACACCCCTCTAATACAGACATCTCTCCAATACAGACATCTCTCTAATACAGACATCTCTCTAATACAGACATCTCTCTAATACAGACATCTCTCTAATACAGACACCTCTCTAATACAGACATCTCTCCAATACAGACATCTCTCCAATACAGACATCTCTCCAATACAGACACCTCTCCAATACAGACACCTCTCTAATACAGACACCTCTCCAATACAGACATCTCTCTAATACAGACACCTCTCTAATACAGACATCTCTCCAATACAGACATCTCTCTAATACAGACACCTCTCTAATACAGACACCTCTCTAAATTTTAGTTTTAATTCAAATTTATTTCACAGGTTTAGCGCGATTAATGAGGACATGCAGCCAAGTTTAAAATTTGCACTTTATTATGGAGTAGCTTCAAGCGAACTAAATGTGACAGTTATGAGTGTGAATAATATAACAATGCTGACAAACCAAAGTGAAGAACCGAATCTATGTGTTTGGGTGCAAGTGGAATTCTCAAAGTATCACCAAGAGTTTAGAACGAAATGTTGTTCATCTGTGAATGTGAATGAGTCAGTATTTCATGAGACATGCGTAGTAAGTGACTTTCCTGCAGATCTGTTTAATGGTACGAAGATATCATTTCGTGTTATCGATAACGCGACGGTTGTGGCGGAGGCTGTACACATGGTACTCGGTCTGCCGCCCTCGTTCCCACGCAATGAAACGATTGAACTACATCATCCTGGCATAGTGCAGGTAAATATCGTCAATATATAAATCAACTGTGTGTGTCCAGTGTTGGTAGTATTCTACAGTAAGCTGCCGTGGTTTGTGTCTGAACTACCTGAAAAAATATCTCAAACGTGGTGGTCCAGTGTAGGTAGTATTCTACAATAAGCTGTTGTGGTTTGTGTCTGAACTACCTGAAAAAGATATCTCAAACGTGGGGGTCCAGTGTAGGTAGTATTCTACAATAAGCTGTCATGGTTTGTGTCAGGACTAACCTAAGCAGAATTTCAAATAGGAACTATTATCAAAGATCACATGTCTCACTTTTATTGCCAATCATATGTTTTAGACGAGTCAGTCGCCGAAATGTGGTGAGATTTTGATTCGTTTGAAGTACGACCCGATTGACGAGAGTGTCACTTTAGGAATCGTCGAATGTCGGAATTTGAAAAGTGCATCAAAGAAGAAGAAACCACTGGGTAAGACTTTGAGGAGGCTTTGTTTGTCTGTATCATTTATGCATGAATACTTTCGTTGGTGGAGGTATTGAGTCCCTGCTGCCTCGTCCCCAATTGCTTGACGCTGATATATGCTAAAATACGAGCCTGTGGAAGAGGCAGGAGTCTCTGAGTGCCCTTTAAGTTTGGACCCATATTGATAGGCACTGTAGTGATCGAAAGACTAAGTGTGTTGTTGATGAGCTGTTGGTGTCACAGTGGTTTGTGCATGTGCCTTCCATCTTAGCGACCGGGCTTCAATTCCTTCAATATGCAGTTGTCTGATTATAATTTCACCTCAGTCACATGTGAGAAGAGTTCTTCCAGATTGACTCTACCAAACACCACAAATTTCCTCTCGGTACACCGGTTTCCTCCTTTAGTAACACCAGGGGTGGAAAAAGTATCGGACCAATTCCCAGAAAATTCCTAGAATGCCAACCTGTACAACAGTCAACAATCTAGTATTTGATATTAGAGTGTATACTCTAGAAGCAGATGACCATAAGATATATTTTAGATACATAGATCTAGATATTTGCTGATTTGCAGTGCAGTTGTGAGATCAACAGGGGTTGGAGGGGAAGGGTGGACACGTTTGGCTAAGCTTTTCGTTCTTTGCTAGTTAGCGAACTGCCCGAATATTGACAGAATTTTTTTTGTTTGATCACATTGGTCCCAGAAAGAAATATTTTTTTCCAGGCCTGAATAACATTGGATTAGTAAGGGATAGTACCCTTACTGGATCTCTAGAGATAACAGTTAAGATACAATTGAATAGCTCTACCAGATCTAAACTGTTCTCCCTAGAGACTCATCGTTATTGGTCCAGTGTTACTACAGGAGGAAACTTGAGTAGAGGTGTTTGGTAGAGTCAAACTGGAAGCACTCTTCTCACATGCGAAATTATAATCAGACAACTGCATATTGCAGGAATCAAACCCTGGTTACAGAAGTGAAAGACACATGAACTAACCACTGTAACTCCAACACCTTCTCATGTATATATATATTTATTTTTCATCCATTTCAGACACTTATGTGAAAATCCACGTAATATTCTGTGATGAAATTGTGCAACGCATCAAGACAAAACTGGTTGCAAAATCCAACAACCCTTCATACGCAGAAACGTTTCAGCTATCCGGTTTTTTCTCGCGTGTGAAAATGAAACAAATTCTTGTAAAACTAACAGTATTTTCCAAGTCAGTGACAAAACAAGGACTTGGTTATGTGTTTCTAGGAACTGGCAGACAAAATGATATCACAGCAAGTGGTTATCAACATTGGGAAACGATTATTGATAAGCCGCAACTGAGCATAGCTCAATGGCATGTGTTAAAACCTGTGAGAACGATGACGCCTTGATGCAGGCAAAGTAGTGTAGTCACTGGTCTTTGTATGTCACTGGAGTGACATCACTAGAGTCCAACCTCTACTAGACGTTTCCCAAGATATCCTCACAATCTCGATTCAGACCTCTCTCGCGCGGTTTTGTTAAGTACATTTTCCGAATTGTGTTGAAATATGGCTGAAAAAAGCCGTCATAATATCAAGAGAAATGCATTGTTGAAAATTATTATATATACGTATGTTGTTTGCCTTATTGTATACTTCGTTTTTCTATCTTATTTATTGTGTTATGTATTTTGAAAATTGTTTTAATTGCCGAAATATGTGCTTGGACGGCTTTGTTTTGCTTAGATATTTTTGTAGAAAATAGATTCTAAATTACAAATTATATATGAAAAGAAAGCTTATAGAAAGGTTAACAACACAGGTACTAAATTTATTGAAGAAAAACATCGCGAAAACTATAGAAATGAGTCAAATTCGGAGAATGTACTTAGCAAAACCGCGCGAAAAGTGGCCTGAGACGAGGTTGTGAAGCTATCTTGGAAAACGCCTATTGACATGTAAAACGGTCTTCTTTGGTGCTCGTTAGTTAAAGGTCCGACTGTATTCGAGCTCCCAAGGTCAATAAAAATATTTATAAGAGTCCGTTCGAGGTTGGCATCAAATTTAAAGGTTCATGCCTTCCTTACTGAACAAAGATAAGTGGGAAACGAACTTTAACGTCATAGCCTGGGAGGCGTTTGAACTGCCCACTCAAACTTGGATATGTTTGTAGTCGATCTCGAGTGAATGGCTGACTGCCAATTTGAAACTCGTTAACATCGTCCACTCAAGATAAAGAAACATTTTATACACACAATGACACATATTTTAAGAAACATTCGAACCCTATTCGCTATAGATGAAAGATATAAATTATTTGATTTTACTGTAGATAAAGATCTCTCTATTTGAGTAGAAGTGAAAAAAGTGTATATATAGAACAACTGCACGTACGTAGCTTTAGAAATGGAAGAGTGTTAAATATTAAAGTTTAGTTTTAGCAAGTGTTGTTATACGTTCATGCTCATTTTAACCTGGAAATTCGAAGAAAGACCTAAGATATGTGCCTCGCGACAGGCATAATTTCTTAAATATAAAGCCATGCTCAGTAGACATTAGTCATTACAGACGTATGGAGACACAAGAATACTCTGAAAGTCTGCAGAAAATTTTAATCTTAATGTTGTGCTCACAAGAAGAAAATTATTTTTTCCACCCCTGATACACTTTACTAGAGAAAACCTTCAACAATACATTCTTTATATTATTTTCTAGACTTGCTACAGCCTACAAGTCGACTCGAATTATTTAGACGCTCGGTAAAGCCCAGACGCGTTAAGCCCAATTTTCTTAAAGCGCGAGTCGGAGATTGGGTTTCATATATGCTTCATCTTAGTTATTGCAACATTTCTATCATCAATATACTTCCATGTTTTTTAGATCTTTCAGTCAGATTTTTTTTTATTGCTTGATGTTTTAAATCCCCAGCCACCTTAGAATAGAACAATTTTTGTAAGAACTTAGCAAAGTTAAAACAAACCGATTTTGAGAGGTACTTAGAAACGATTTCGAAAATCAAAACTATGCGATAGAGCATTAGAGGGGAAATAGAGTTTGTTATCGTGACAGGAAACTGCTGTTTAACGTCAATACGAGTTCAGGTTTATTGATCAAATCAGTCAAGCGTAGCAATATTTTGACTTTAATATGATCTAAGCCTACAAATATACAGGATTCGCTACTGACACTGATCCTAACCTTAATATTTTGTTGTATTTAAAAGATTACATAAAGATGCAGTATTTCCTATTTTTGGTATTATTGGGTAGCGTGGCAGTTCATTGTGATTCAGTTTTTCAACTAACAGATAATGATTTCGATCAATATATTAAGGACAAGGAGGCAATGCTGGTTGAATTTTACGCGCCTTGGTAAATATTGTAGATTGTATATTACTATTATTATTGAAATTTGGATGATTTCGACATAGCTTTCATAAGCTTTGCATAGCTTTGATAAAGTGTAATGGTTAGTTGGGTTTTACTTGCCTTTAGATTCAGTACAGCCTTTAAATTGTCTTTGATTATATATAAATATAGCATTTATAAGTAAGCAACATAATCTGCAATGACTACAATCAGTTTGATCCTTAATAAACGGCAGACTGCAGTATATTAAAATACTTATATAGAGGGGTATGCATATATAGGAGGTGTGATGATATTGACGTATTGAAATTAGCTTAGTGAAAATTGCATTATTCTCCTATTGATACGACTACAGGACAGTGAGCTCTATATATATATATCTGGAGTGAGAACTTATGTCCAAAAAGTGAAGCCAAAGATGGCGGAAATTGACGTCCAGTGCCAATCCCTTTCTATTGTTTTCGACTTTATGAACTAATAACTTGATTAGCGATGCGATCTGTTAGTATAAACTGGAATTAGCTAGAAAAATGGTATGAAAACTGTTTATGACCTTCATGAGTTTGGACGTCATATATATGGAGCTCACTGCTACAGGATCGGCTCAACAACATTTCAGATTTTCAGTTCGTTCTTTTCGTTTATACCTTGTCCTTGTGACAGCTTGAATAGATCCCAAAAACATTGTCAATCGCGCAATCAAAGAGACTTACTTAACATGAAGGAAGGATTATTTCTGCAATGTTTGTTTTTCAAAATTCAGGTGCAGTGATTGCAAAAGATTGGAACCGAAATACGAATCAGCTGCGTCCATACTTGGCGCAAAGAAAAAATTTGTTTTAGCCAAGGTAAAGTTATTTTCATCATCGCATATATGCTACTTGTGTATATATGATGCATATTAGGGAGCTTTAGCAATGACTACGAGTACGACAACGAGTACGAGATTCGTCATTTTCGCGCCAAACGCCGTGTTGTTTGTATACGCCATCTCACAAAAGTCGTAGTCGTTGGGCTTTTGACTACGAGATTTTTGATAAATCTCGTACTCAACAGCCCGACGACTTCGACTTTTGCGAGATGGCGTATGGAAACAAGACGCGAAAATGACGAATCTTGTACTCGTAGTCGTACTCGTAGTCACTGCTAAAGCTCCCTATTATAGAAGCGAATACAGGGTGTTAGCCAGAGGAGAAAAAAATTCGGCAATTTAATGAAATTGGGAAATTCCGTTAGGAGACATTTCTTAACTCTGAACGTCACGTCTCTTACCGCGCGTTTGGGCAGCGATTTTTAAGCAGAATTTAAACCGCCCAAGTTGAGAAACCTTGTTTTTATTTTTTTGTTATGTTATTTTAAAGCCTTAAAATATCGGTCGGTATAGTCGTCTGACTCGTCTGACAAAATGTCCGATGACTTTCAGTTTGGGTCGGACATATGTATGATGTCCGACGACCTTGAGTTCTGTTTGGCTCGGAAATAAGTAAAAATGACACAAATTAATATCAGCACAATGTATTAATTTAATTTTGAACAGTAAATGTTGTGCCAATATTGAATAAGTTGTGTCATAATTGTCATTCATATACTTATTTCCGAATGTCCGTTGCTTTCCGCTCTACGTCGGACAATTCACGAATGGGTCGGACAATGTCCGTGACCGACCGATATTTTAAGGCCTGTATTTTTGGCAGATCTAAATTGGGAAATTGCAAGCTAAACGTAATTGGGAAAACGGCGTATAACGCCGAATTTTTAACTGTAGCTAACACCCTGGAATAGAAAAGCAGCGTGATTTGTTAGCGACAAAATTGAGTGTGAATATATTTTTCTATTTCAGATTGACTGTTTCGGGACAGGGATGGCTACATGTAGAAAATTTGGTGTTCGAACTTGGCCGCAAGTAAAACTCTTTAAGTATGGCAAATATGAAGGAGAATATTATGGAGCCGAAGATTCATGTAAGTTCACATTGGAGAGAGAGCTTCAAATTTAAAGAGGCCCTGTTAGGGTGTGTGTGAATAATCCATAATCCAAGTTAAAATTTGAGTCCAAGTCTAAACAAAAATATCCCTAAAATATATCCAACAAACATGAACAGTACAAGTATCAATAGTAAACATATTCAATGCGACCGATGTACATGTTGATGCGGTCGCCATTTTGATGCGTGCGTTCCGGCTCGAAACAGATTTTAAACAGATTTTAATGTCTTTAATCTGTGTCTCCGGCATGTTGGTGATGTTATTCACGTTGATATGTTGACTGGCATCTCAACCTTTAAATTTTACCTTTTGTTTTCATTGTCAATATAGCGGCAAAAATTGATTTATGATATTGACTTAACAATAATCCGTAATCCTAACTTCCTACCCAAATAATCCATAATCTCGTTTTTCATGCCCCAATAATCCGTAATCCTACTCAAAAAAGCCAAATAATCAATAATCCTAAAACCCTAACAGGGCCTCTTTAAAGTGCAGTCGATGAGTAGATTGTACTAGATCAATTTCAAATGTCCGTTAAAGAGATGTGGGTTAGATATGTGTATCCCTTCATTTTGCCGTATACTTGAGGGTTTATAGGATCAAACTACCTGAAAATATAACAAGAAGTTCGACGTTTCGAGGGAAGGTCCTTCGTCGTCTGGAAATTTGTTGGTTAAGGTACATTTACACGCTGCGATTTGTCGGGCCGATTTCAGATGCACGTTAATGATATTTGAAAAATACGTGGCAAACGTCATCTGACAACATCACCAACTGAAAATATTCGTCATTAACATTCAGAGAAACCTAAAATCGGGCCGACAAATCGCAGCGTGTAAACGTACCTTTAGCTTCTAGACGAAGGACCTTCGCTCGAAACGTCGAACGGTTCTTGTTATATTTTCAGGTAGTTTAATCCTACAAACCCTCAACTGCATATCGTTTATCGCTACCTATCACTGAAACCACGTATTCACGATTTTACCCGTTAATTAGAGCGTTTCTTTCACCCATAATGACGTAACTACAATGTTCTAATTACTATTAGTAGAATCATACTAGTATACTATTGCAAATGCTGTAATTTGATTGGCTACGCTACTCTCTATCTAATTGTCGATAGATAGCGAGTAGCGAAACAGCCATCTCCTCGGCGCGATTTCTAACGAATTTATTTCAATAAATTATGAAAAATGTTTTGAAATACTGTTTTCTTGCTGGTTTCTACTAAAACAATTATATTAGTCGCTCTCGATTTCTATGAGGTGATAGTTCATTCGGGTTTCGCCCTCATCAACTATCACCTCATAGAAATCTTGAGCTCATAATCTAATTGTTAAATATATAAGCGAGCGGCCAAAATACTGCATGATATATTGATAGAATTAAATTTAAAACTATTATAATAAAGCATATTTCGTACCGTGAAACTTGAATACTTTTTCCGTTACCCAGTTTCGTAAGAATGTAAGCGGTATGCTCAATTTCCTAAGAAGATAAAGGGCAAAAATAACGTTGACGGTTGACCCATGTGAAGTAACTTTGGCAAAGAAAAGATACTTCGTCTGATAATTCGTCTGTGTAGAACAAACGACTCGTCAAAAAGAAATATCGGCGTCAAGTTCCTCTGCAGACAAATTTGCGCGCGTAGTGCATTTTGAGGCTGAGTCATCCATCTACGAACGTAAGCAAAGAAAAGACAGTATGTCTATCGTTAACTGAACGTTGAATGGTTAGTTTTGTAGATGAAAATTTCGAGCGAAAATTATAGACATATTTTAGACCTAACCAGAAGCAGTTGCGAAAAATGCAACTATAGGCCCTCTGCCTATAGGTACAAGGTAGGAACAAATTAAGCCTGCGGCCTGCGATTAGATCTATCAAGCGCGATGTCTAAATTTAGAATATGTGTATCGATAATTCGTCTGCCGGTAAATACGTGGTATAAACAGATCGTCAAGACGAACTACCTGCGTAGTCTATCTGCCTAGTTCAGTCGGATATATCAAATTGATACGATCGTATTTAAGCCCCGCGAATCTTCATCGTTGAAAATCAAATGGAATCGTTTAGCAATGAACTAGTTGACCTCTTTCAATGTTCCCATCACTTGCACCGTGCGCCCATTTCGCTCGTTGTGGATACTTCGTGTAAGTTCTTTGTAAATGCTTAAGGTTTATAGCTCTGCCAAGAGAGCTATTTGACATAACTTATGCAAATGATCTATGTTTATGATAGAAAAAAAGTACTGTTAATTTTCTTGTATTTGCAGACGCGATAGCAGCTTTCATGGACGGATTGGTCAGTCAACCAGAGACCCCACCAGCAGTACAAGATGCACAAGCTTACAGCCAAGCTCAATATGGTGCCCAGGCTCCAGCAGCTGCTCCTGCAGTACCATTTTATAATACAGCAGGATAAAGGAATGACGGTTGTAAATAGATACACTGAAATGTTTGAAATCGTCAGGAAACAAAGAAAGGACAGAAAAACGGCAAAATATTTGTGATTTCATTTGCAGTTTTGTTTGGTTTTGGGGTTTGTGATAAACTTTCATATAAGACAGAGATAGTAACAGACAGTCTTTCATGTACTTTGAGGTATGGTAAGGCTTCAAGTAATAATTAAAATATATCAGTCTGAGAAAATTTCAATGAAATGTACATATTATTACTACTGAAGGATCAATTCACTTTTTTAGATTGTAACATAGAATTAAAAAAATTACAGATCTGAACTATAGTATGGCCTTGATGGGAAGTGTTGTAAAAAATGTTTCTCTTTCACACATCTAAGAAGTGGTCAGTATTAGGCTTGTGCAGTCACGCGAGAATATTACGGCAATTTTGGGGGGCAAATCGTGGATTTCACGAAGTGCCGTTTTCGTTTATAACTTTATATCTTGCGAAATACCGAGAGTTATAAGATAATCTATACCTCTCTAGAATCCTTGAACAACGATGAGTATTTTGGTGTATAGTTTGTTGCTTTAGCATGTCTAGAACTCGAGTTATTCAGGAACGTTGGCGTACGTATTGATGTAAAAAATTGTCAGCCATGTTGAATTTGCCACCCAATTTCGAGTTGTGATGTCACTTGCACAAATCAAGCCAGTGGCAGACAACCTGAAGCCGCTATGGATGCAAATTGTACTGATCAGAATGCATGATCAATAAGATCTCAGCCATGATTGTACAAATCTATTTTTAAAATCAACTATTTGCAACAAAAATACACGTAATGTCGTAGGCAAAGTATATTTTAGGCTTTTCAGTCCGCCATGTTGAGAGCAAAAGTCGTTACGTAAATTTTAATTTATTACTATTATTACTATTAAAATATAATTAGAATTATTTAAATAATCGCAATATCGATGTATTTTATCAAAAAAATACAAAAAATCGATCAATTCAGTTCATAAAATACACAATACATCGCTCTGACACTTCATATTTCAATTTCTGTAAAACAAAAGATATTTTATAGAAACAGTAATTTTACCTGGAAATCTATTTTGATTTCTCCACAATAAGAGAGTGTGTATAAAGATATTAAAAAGCTAAAAACATTTTCGAAAACTGCCATTTTTGATTTCGATTCATCCTCCACCAAATTTTCCCGCCTCTTCTCCAGTCTTTTTCAGTGAGCACGGTCATACACTGATCTCTAGCGAACACTGAATGCACTTCTCATCCATTTTAAATCTTCTCATTCTTCTGTATGAGATCAGTGTTAACATATCAGATCCCAATCTTAACAGTAATAACCTTAATCCTATGCTCTAATCCTTACCCTAATCCTTATCCTCACCCAAATCCAAATCTAATCGTAAACACGACCCTATAAATTTTAACTTTAACTCTATCCATAAACTAACTCTTATCCTCGTGCTAACCCTAATCCCAACCCAAAACCTAACCCTAATTCTAATCCAGTAATCCTAACCATGTGTCGTCATCTCATAATCGCCAAAAAAATCGCTTCGAAAATTTTATCGAAAATCTTTCGCAAACGTTCGAAAATGCAATTTATCCAAATCTATTCAGGCATTCAAATCCAACCAATCAGAGCATGCCACGAATGCACCACGTGGTACAAACGGACCAATAAAACGCAGACAAAAAGTATTCGATGGAACACATGTACACGACGAACTCTCTTTGATCAAGGTTTGAAAATGGCGACCACTAGTTTTATAATTCTCGCATTTTTGGGCGTTGTGTACGGCTCAGATGTAATAGAACTAACAGACAGTAATTTTGGGAGTAGAATTAAGTCTATGGACCTAGCTTTAGTAGAATTTTTTGCACCTTGGTAAGTAAATTTAAGCTCAAAACTATATACGCAGTGCAGTGGCTGTATACTTGCACAATTTTGTGACATGGAAACTGGTTTATTTCGGGCTTTAAATTGTGCTGTATATTCTGACTTGTTTTAGGTGCGGACATTGTAAACGGTTAGCGCCAGAATACGAACAAGCAGCAACAGCGTTAAAAAAGAGCGACCCCCCTGTTTCGCTGGTCAAGGTGAGGATTGCTGCTTGCAGTGACACGCAATTTATATATATATTTCCGATGGCTTTTGTTTAAACAATGTACTATATTCCTAAAAAGAGTACTATAGAGTAGTGTAGTAATATCTGAATTTGTACATTATAGTTTTTTTAAATGACTACCCATTAATAATATTATATTTACAAAATTGAAATGTACAATATAAATGTTGTACATTTCACACCAGTTTCGCCAGGGGGGAGCGAGAATTCTGAAAAGTTTACGTGTTGTGTCAAAACTCAAAACCAGATACTTCAGAGACCAAAAATTTAACAGTTTTACACTCAAAGCTTTCCCCTTGAGTAAAATCATCTGGTGTTAGACCAGAAATATAAGGTTAGACAGAGTATTAAATAACAAAGTAGAGGCGTAGAGCACACAAGGGCATATGGCAACTTAATGGGTTAGACAGGTAATGATCGATATATAATCAATCTATTAACATTCATGACAGTTTGTTTTATTCCCCTCGTGAAATCAACCAGCTGCCAATTAAAGCCATCAATTTAAGTTCTAGTGGCAATTAAAACTTTAGTAAAGTGATTGTAGTGTGTGCCCCAGTCGTTCCATCTGCAAAAAAGGCAGTGAAAGGACTGCACACAGGTTGTGTGTTTGAAGATTATTGCCTGCAACTTAGTATAGCATGCTTATGTTTGGCTGGCAGGACTTAATTCAGAACTTTATTTCCTGTTGTCTGTTGCCTTCAATTGCTGATTGTCAAAATTAATAAATATAATAACAGAATGGTTGGATAAGGCTAGTATTTGCTTACGGCTATTTATAAACCTAGTTCTCCAAATGTCTTCAGGTTGACTGTGCAGGAGAAGGCAAGGACACTTGCAGTAAACATGGTGTGAGTGGATACCCAACTTTGAAAGTCTTCAGAAATGGTGAAGTACAAAAAGATTACGACGGCCCTCGGGAAGCAAGTGAGTGTTTCCAATAGATGTAGCATGAATATATCAAAAACTTCTATATTTGTGTTGTTATGGGAGGAATATACGGGTTCTTAGTGACATTATATTACCATTACATGCACATAAGACTAGAGACCTTGCATTTTGTATGAAACATAACTGACAAAATGCTTCTCTGGTTTCACTAAGGAGATTGATAGGGGGCAACGAACCTAGTGGCATGAAAGCGCATAAAAATAGATTGTGATACTCAAACTGCAAAGTCTGAAACTAGGTTTTTTTACAACCACTTTGTACAAACCAAGTTTTGTTCAATTTTTAGAGGGTATTGTGTCAACTTTGAAGAAGCAAGCTGGACCAAGCTCAAAAGGTATGGAAGTCCAAAAGTGTCAGTTTTATAACTTTACTGCCAAGTTTTTAAATGCACATAATTAGCCCATGATAGCTTTTTGTTAAACATTTCATTTAATCAAATATTTTTATCCATATGTTGTTATCATAGAGGTGACAGATGCTGAAACTATGGAAAAAGTTCTGGGTGGATTTGATGCTATCCTTGTTGGTTATTTCACAAGTGACAGTGACCTGAAAAGTGAATTTCTTAAATCTGCCGACTCCCTGAGAGATAAATACCGGTTTGCTCATACGACTGATGAAGCAATCATGGATGCGCAAGGCCACAAAGAGTAAGAGACTGACAATTTCTTGTAAATAACAAAAATTTGTATGTTTTATATCAGACATTTTGTTATTCAGACAAAACGTAAACCTGTGTTCATATATAATTGCAAGAACAAAATATTAATGCTTATGCAAATGTTGGATATTTTCCTCGGCCCTCAGACCCTGTAAACCACAGTCTTAAAAAGGATGAACCCTCGTAAGTGGGTATTACATTTACATTTCTATTGATGTAGTGAAATTGTATTATATCGACCAAATCGTCTGAAGAGCAAATTTGAGGAAGCAAAATTTGTCTATTCTGGCACAGCAAGTCGCAGCAGCATCGAGAAATTCGTTGAAGAAAACATGTAAGGATAGTGTACCCTAGCTTTTGAAACAATTGTGTGCAAAGTTGATGTAACAATGTTGTGCTAACATTCTAACATTGTTACTTATAGCCATGGTCTTGTTGGTCACATGACCCCAGACAATGAAGATTCATTCAAGAAGCCGTTGGCCATTGCCTACTTCAATGTTGATTACACCTTAAATCCTAAAGGTATGAATGGTTTTATATCATAATTTATGCCAATGTTTCATTATTATTTCAGAGCAATATGAAATTATATATTATATTTATTAGTATATAGCACTATTATTGTCTACATTTTCTGAATACTGCAGCACTGGCAGCTATTGGCTAATTAAGGCCAAAACTGGCCTTGCCCTTTCTTGCCCAAAATTTGACTTGTGATACTGCTTACACCAGAACCCCATGTGTGAGACATATGTATGTGTTTCTTTAGGCACAAACTATTGGCGAAACAGAGTCCTGAAAGTTGCCAAAGATGTCAAAGACAAGCTTAACTTTGCCATCGCATCAAAATCTGAATTCTCTCGTGAGCTGGAGAGTTTTGGTGACCGAGAAAAAGATGAAGAAGTACTTGTTGCTGTGAAGAATTACGCTGGATCAAAGTTCATCATGGCTGAGAAATTCAGGTAGAACTTCTGATTAGTTTATCATACCAAAGATACTGTATGCCATAAATGCAGCTTAAAAATTGTGTTAGCATATTTAATCCCATTTTGATCATATTCTTCCACCTGTGGTTCCAATTTTAGCTTCTGTTGTTTTGTCCATGAAACAAAGTTCAAAACGCTGTAGTCTGTAGCATACTAGCCTGGTTTATAACTTGTTTTCTTGCATGCAACTTAGAGATTCCCTCAATATTTCTAACCATATTTTCACCAATAACGTTTCAATTGATAACGGTAGTTTTGTTACTGATTGAACTACCGACGTGTAAATGACGGTTTCAAATATTATTGATTGAATTGCATGAGCTATGGTTTCAATTTGAACTTGCATTATGTGTTGTTTTTTCATCAGGAAGCTTTCTTCCTTGACTATATCTTCCAGACTTATTTATTTCCTTGTTCTGTCAACTTTAGTGTAGATAACTTTAAACAGTTCGTCACAGACTATCTGGATGGCAAGCTCCAACCTCACGTTAAATCAGAAGACCTTCCTGCCGATAATGACGGTCCAGTCAAGGTACGAGGTTCAGCCTTTCTGTGTTGATGAAGCTCTGTTATCCAATGTCTGCAGTATCCTCTTGTTATTCCTTTCAAGTTCCATATCTCCTTATAATTATCTTGCTTAATTAAGGTTCTTGTTGGTAAAAACTTCGATGAAATCGTGAATGACCCAGAAAAAGATGTTCTTATTGAGTTTTATGCACCTTGGTGTGGACATTGCAAGAGCTTGGAGCCAAAGTATAACGAACTCGGTGAGAAGGTATGTGTTCACATTGAGGTCAAACCCCGGTTGTGACGCGGTCAAACCGCGAGTGTCTTGGGCTCAAACCGCGGTTGTGACGCGGTCACACTGCGGGTGTCTCGCGTTAAATGCATTATATCAATGTTATAATTTGTGATTGATGAAAACGATAATACTTCTTTCAACAGTTCAAAGATGTTGAGAGCATCGTCATTGCAAAGATGGACTCAACAGCCAACGATTCACCTCCTCAATATGAAGTTAGCGGGTGAGTACGCTATCCATATCTGGGATATTTTGATTCATAAGAGAACGGCAAATTTTTTTGTGCCTATGCGCAGCATAAACTGTAAGTTGTATAGATGCAATCGTTTATTGACAATTTCACCAAATACCCCTGACAGAGCGTTGGACGATGGATATTTTAGTAACGAGTTTGGAAATCACCAAAATGATTCTGGTTTTTTTTTCAGTTTCCCAACGCTCTACTGGGCGCCAAAGAATGGCAAAGACAAACCTGAGAAATACCAGGGTGCACGAGAAGTCTCCGATTTCGTCGAGTTCATCAAACGAAAAGCATCGGATCCTGTCGAACTTCCAGAAGACGGAGAGAAGATAAAGAAGTCTCAGAAAGACGATGAAGCTTTGTAATTCTTAGAAACGTTTTTTAGAAATGAACGCTTTGGAAGTAAACAGTCAGGAGAAAAGTCCGTACTGCATTGGAAGCCATTTCTGCCTTGCACATTTTACAGAACAAATAGACAAGATAATTTTCAATAATCATTTAGTACCATGTATGATCTGAGTTGGATTTCTGTAGACTTCTTTGGTCAATGTTTCGCGTAAAAATTATTTGTGGTAACATATTTGTGTTTCTATTTTCTTTGGTGGAGATTTTTTATGGTCATATTGTATCGTTACTTGAGGCCGGGCTCCACTTGCACGTACGTACACACAATTGCACGCACGTATATGTTTATACTTTCGTGAAATTTGATTGGTTAAAAACTTGACGGCCGCACAGAAAGTAGAATACAGTTCTACTGTCATGCGTACAAAAAGTTAGCCGCGACGGTCAAGATTAGCGATCATTTTCGAGTCACAGAGCATGCGCAAAATCGGCCGCGCTGGCCGTACGTGCAAGTGCTCTGTGACTCGAAAATGATCGCTAATCTTGACCGTCGCGGCTATAACGAAAGTATAAACACATACGTGCGTGCAATGGACCATTCCCCTATTAGACTAACTTTTGAACTAGGAAATTGTATCAGTACAACTGGAAAGAGCATCCTAAGTTTAGCAAAATTGCAAGGTTTGGTTGCGAAATGTGGAAAATATACACTTTTAAAAAGTGGTAACCGAAAATATAGAAAATTTACCAACTTTATTTTCCACATTTTACGACATTTCGCAACCAAACTTTGCAATTTTACTAAATTTAGGATGCTCTTTCCATTGTGCGTACGTACGTGCAAGTGGAGGCAGGCCTTTAAGCCGGTTAAGTAGTTCGTTCCGTTTTGAAGCGAGCATGTCGGGATTACTAGGATGGTCACAATTCCTAGATCTAGGCCCTGCAGAATTTGTGTGTGACCTTCCCATGGTGCACCAGGACCTGTAGATGAGGCAGTTGTCCATAAGTTAATGGCAGCTTTAGCAAACACAACGCGACGTCAAAGAGGACGTGAAAATGGCGTAAAAATGGCGTGGGCACATCCAGATGGGATTACGTCATTTTCACGTCCTCTTTGACGTCGCGTTGTGTTTGCTAAAGCTGTCTAATTATGACTGGAACCTAGTTGTGACGTCATTTATGGGGAAGGCGCAGCTAACCCAGGCAGCAATATGACAAAGCGAAGATATCAGAACCTGAGAACTAGATTGTCATTACCATTGGCCATTACATGGAAACGTCATATCGTGTACATACGGAAATATATAATATACACGAAAATATTTCCGATAAACCCAAGCATTTCATTCACCAAGAAACACCAGAGAGTAAGAGACACTAACCAACCTACCCAGAGTCTGCGATCCTTTTGGCATTCAAGGTAGAATAACACCAGATATTATTTCGGTTCTTCGTCACGTAATAACTATGTTTAACCCAGTGGTTTAACCCGACGTCATTACCATCTAATTACCAATAAAGAAAGAGAAACATAAATTAGATTAGAAGTATAAAGTTTCAAAATTTGGGCTGGGGTTGGAATTAGGATGGTTGTTAATATGAAAATTGACCCAAAAAACGAAAAGCTTTTAAGTTTTGGCATTGCTCCATGTTAATTCTCTTCGGTATTTCCTTGCGTTTATCTTACCGAAATAATTGTTGGAATTATGTAAGATGTTTGAGAGGATGATTTTGCTTAAATAGACATATTTACGTCAGAACCACTGAACGCGGAAAACATGGAACATGATATGGCAGGATCCAGGAAAGATTTCGCGAGGGTCGTTACTCGAATCAGCAAAAAGTCAGACTAATTAAATTTGTCTGAATATAGGAGCATTTTTGAACCGTGCCAAAATTTAAAGTTTGTGAAGTCTCCCTATGGTTACGGCTCATATATTCCAATAACGAGGAACAAGAGGCATAAAAAAGACAAAAAAGCTAATAAAAAGTCAAGTGAAATATCAAGTATGTGACATAAGCTTGAAAGAAGGTATATTTAAGTACAGCGTTCTAAGCATAAGCTGTGTTTCAAAAATTTTTAATGACTGTTTTGCAATGTCTTTTTAGAATTATCGGTCAAGAAAAACTAAATATCTCAAATTACTAAATATCTAAATATATCCATTACAAAACGTTTTCAGATGAATTTTGACCATGATCTATTTGAAAACTTAACAAAATCTTCGTCTCGTTTTTATCTTGCCTCAACATTTTTTTAATACTCCCACTTTTTCCATCAGGTAGGTAAAAAACTGGTCAAAGATAAGCGCACATATCTTTCAACACCACAAGATGTAAATTATGTATATAAACCGTCAAATGGGTGTTAAATTACAAACTCTTTGATGAGTCCGTATTATAGAAAAGAAAACATAAAAATATGGACTTCCAAAGCATAAGTCCAGTTTGGGGAAGATTTGTGGTTGTTTAAATAAATGAATTTTGGTTTAATTTGATACGGGAACTTCAACTGGAAATCTCCATCAGTATACTGGAAGGAAGCTTTAAACATCATCCCAAAAGGTAGTACACTTTAAAAGTAAGTACTATGTGAGCACAGACTGCCATATTTCAAGCATTACAATATACAGAGCTTTAGTTAAAGAATCAGTAAAACAAACATAAACTGAGAAGTTATTACAGGAAACTCGTATTCTAAAGTATCTTTGGATCGAAATCGTATTTTAGCTAAATTAGCGCAACCGCGCGTATTATGCAAATTACAAAATCGTACCGAGCGCGTGTTGTTGACATAAGCTAAAACGCAGTTTTATACGAAGGCAATGTATGCTTCTATAGTACAGCGTGAAACTAATGCGAATATTGCTTCCTGGTCTGTGTAAAAGATATTGAAAAGATTATCGCTTCATTGTCAAGTCAGGTCAAGTTTTAATCATAGGTAAAGGTTATATATTTCATTGAGATACATTCTCATATTTACACGAGACAGGCACAAGCGTACGCAGATTAAATATCGATTAAATAGAATAGAATAGAAGACAGATTGTGTCGCAAGAATACTAGAATAGTAATCTTGCTGTACCGGCAAATATAGCGTTGAAATTTTAAATGACTTATATAATGCACAAGAATGTTTGGTTTGTATATCAACAAAGCTATAAGTTCCGGAATAGAATGACAACATATTGAAAACTTAACACCAGAGATAATAGAGATGTTATCGTGCTAGCTATTATAGATGCTTATTAGATGTATAAAACGAAGTATATAAATATAAATAAAATAAACATTTTCGATTTCTATAATATACGAAGTTTCTATTTAAAATACAACAACCCAAGTCGTGTAGACAAGACATTAATAAAGGTGGGACAATCAAGGAATCGAAATAAGATATGCCCATAAGCCATACAAATAAAACGTTTTATGTTTTTTAAATACCAAGAAGTAAACATGATTTTTAAGTTCATGCTTCATTTCTTATTTTTATTGGAAAATATTTCGTTCTATCTATCAACTAAGTATGTATTTATTAAATAGTCATAGTGTATATTAAAATTGAAATTTCATTCAACAAAGATCATATTTTTTGTTGGTATAAAATCGACCTTACTTCATCAACACAAATAAACAAATACTATAAATACTATAAATACAATTTTTATGTTTTTACTATTCATTTAACCCGTGGTCGGAACAGGATGACACCCTAGACAGGACAAGCATTGCGGCTAAATACCTGCCCGACTTTTGACACCCATACCGGCTAATCAGGAAGGTCATTTTCTTCTCAGATCTGCGAACCAAGGAATTATTAATATCTTTTTATCAGCAAATGATGAAACTATGATTGATTTGAAAATAAACACATTTTACAACATCTATAACCAACCGTTTTGTATTGTAGTCGTGCGCGTGTTGCTATCCTTTTACTGAACATAGATATTACAACTGCATAAAGAACGTACTAACATTTCATTCGCATAAACAATATCCGTAAAAATCGACGATTTCCTTTAACAAGTTATTTCATTAGCTGGTTAAATAATGAATGTCATTTGGCAAGGTGGTCAGATCATGTAGAGGTATACAAAACTCCCTCCCCAACAATAGAACGCCTGTCATGCAGGCTACAGTAGTAGAGGTAGTACATGGTCTTGAATGTGGACTACCCTAAAGTGATCTGATGTTGTACAGAACTCATGTTAGTAGAGTTAAGTCTCTCCTGTGTTCTCTCCCAGTTGACTGAGTTAAGCATGGTTAGATCAGGCAGAGGTAGTACATGTTCTTGAATATGCGCTGCCGGCTGCCCTAAAGTGATCTGATGTTGTACAGAACTCATGTGAGTAGAGTTAAGTCTCTCCTGTGTTCTCTCCCAGTTGACTGAGTTAAGCATGGTTAGATCATGCAGAGGTAGTACATGTTCTTGAATGTGGACTACCCTAAAGTGATCTGATGTTGTACAGAACTTATATGAGTAGAGCTAAGTGCCTAAGTCTCTCCTGTGTTTTCTCCCAGCTGACTGAGTTTAGTATGGTTTGATAATGCAGAGGTAGTACATCATGTTCTTGAATGTGAGCTACCTTCAAACCTCGGCGCCATAGGTGAACACTGTGCAACTGGCACTCATTAATATAGTCACGATCATTATGATGGCAGCGACAAAGATCTAAGTTTTAGTTATCCAAATAAACTTTGGGTTTAACGAGTTTTCTTTTAATTTACAAACTAGATCTATTCCAGGTTGAGTACACAGTTTAGGTTAGCTATTACCAACATGTGGTGAACAGACATGAGTTATTTTAGCTTTGTATGACGTCATCACACAGGCGGAAAGGCCGTGTAGTAACACTGGACCAATAAGAGATTACCCTTACTGGACCTCTAGGGAGAACAATTTAGAACTGATGGAGCTATCCAGTATAAATAAAGTTAGTTTAGTTTAGGTTTCCTCCTGTAGTAACACTGGACCAATAAGAGATTACCCTTACTGGACCTCTAGGGAGAACAGTTTAGAACTGATAGAGCTATCCAGTATAAATAAAGTTAGTTTAGTTTAGGTTTCCTCCTGTAGTAACACTGGATCAATAAGAGATGACTCTTACTGGACATCTAAGGAGAAAAGTTTAGAACTGATAGAGCTATCCAGTATAAATAAAGTTAGTTTAGTTTAGGTTTCCTCCTGTAGTAACACTGGATCAATAGGAGATGACCCATACTCTCACTCAGTTTTATTAGCTAAGGTTTCATTATGTACATTTAATTTAGTTATACTGAAGTCTTTGATTGATGGACAAGCTCCCGACCAATCCCTGTTAAGCTGTGATGTCATAGATCCAAAACCGAGCGCCCACATATCTTGGGACTAGTTGCTTGGTTTAGCCCCCTCCAACATGTAATCATATAATTAGTCGAAAGAATTTTCCCGCCAACTATATACGCCAACGCGCGAGTATTAAACTGTGCCGTTTCACGAGTTGAAACTGATTACGAGACAGATACTTACATTATATTGATCAAGAAGCTACATTTTCTACCTCCCTCAAAGCACTTCACTTGACATCCGTTATATATTGTATATATTTCACTATTTAATGGCTTGCAAATGAATTGAGAGCGCTATATATTGTCAGGAATTTTGTTATATACACTCAGTATATGGATAGCTTTGTATGAAGTAACATATTGTTTTAACTTGTGCTACAGGGGAAAAGCAGCGATAGCCTGAATTAAGGAGGATTTTATATCCGTTCTTTTAAAGCGACTTGATTTAAGGTTAGTGAAATTCAACTAAGTACGGCTGACAAATATTGCATAGTCTGTTATGGCTGTCAATATATCTTATGGTGTTGTAATTCAGTGCAGTTTTCGATCTAATTACCTTACTAACTACCTGACTGATTTACTAACTTACTGATTAACTAACTAGTTAAATATCCAACTATAACTAACGACGTACCTAAGGTACTAATTAACTGACTAACTGACGCAGTGACTAACTCTAATTAACTATAACTAATTTCACATAACTGCATGACTACCTAACTAACAAACTACCTCAAGGATGTTTTATTACGACTTTACTTTTGAAACTGGGTTATGTGCACACAAACAACAACGATTGATATAGTTTATGCTTGATAATCCGTAGTTCCCATGAGCAATAAAGCTATATATAATCAGGAAACGTTGTTTCTTTTAAGTAAAAGTGAAAATAAGATCAAATTGAAGTTCAGAAATCCCACACGCGTTGTTTTGTCTTTTCCTCTTCAGTTGTACCGTAGATATGTAAATAAGTTTTTTTTGGTGAAAAACCTATCTGATAAATGTTAAAATCCATCTATATATAGTTCATCTACAACAAATATAGGTAAAATTACTATTACATATTTCAACTATATATTAAATGACGGACAAGTTCTACAAATAGAGAAATTACTAAAGTTTAGGAGTTTACACTTTCATGGATAAAAAGTTCTAGATAAGGATAATGTGATTTAGAAAAGTGGATTATGTCCTTATTTTTTCATATATAAAAATAGGCTTACTAGATTCTAGTCAATGTAAACATAGAAATGTAAATATCGAACGTTCCCAGAAAAGACCTTTGTTCGCGGGAATGCTGGCAGTGTATGGTTTGAATGTGTGTTTCATCCATCTCTTTAGTTTAGAACTGAAAGAGCTATCGAGTATAAAAAGTTTAGTTTAGTTCGATTTAAGTTTCCTGCTTGCAATAACACTGTTTCAATAAGGGATGCTTTTCACTTAACCTCTAGGGTGAACAGGGTTAACCTCTAGGGTTAGAAATGACAGAGCTATCCAGTATAAATGGGGTTAGTTTAGTTTAGGTTTCCTCCTGTAGTAACACAGGATCAATAAGGGATGGCTCTTACTGGACCTCTAGGGTGAACAGTTTAGAACTGACAGAGCTATCCAGTATAAATGGAGTTAGTTTAATTTAGGTTTCCTCTTGCATATAATAGCACTGAACGAATAAGGGATGTTTTTACTGAACCTGTAGTGTCTAGAGAGAACAGTTTATAGAAATGATAGAGCTATCTATATACTAAATAAAGTGTTTAGTTTAGGTTTCTCCTGTAGTAATACTGAACAAATATGGCAATAGGGATGACCGTTACGGAGAGTGAACAGCTTCGACAGAGCTATCCAGTGTAAATAAAGTTAGTTAAGTTTCACTAGGTCCACCCTGAGAAAATATCATAAGAAGCCATTTCTGAAGATAGCAAACAGAGAATCACTTGGCATGGGATAATATTTAACATAACAATGAGCTCAATTTCTCTATACTTCGCCTCATATTGCCGACCAAATGATATTTACTCCAGGAAGAAATAAGTTCACACACACACAGGAACCAATAACAAGACCACGGCATTGATACATTAATTAAGTAAACGGTTACTTTGTAAATAGACGAATATCCCTAACCCACAGCGTCCCTGCGGTGCCATAGTCAAAACAACGCGAAGGCCAAGGCAAAGGTACACAGATCAATAAAATAGCCAAGACGTAGTGGAGAGTCGATGAAGGTTATCATCTAAATTTAAGGCATCTCGCTCGATAGAACTGAACGTTTAATTAAGTGTTTTTGTAGATGGAAATTTTGAACGAAAACTATATACATATTTTTAGACCTTATAACTAGGAGCAGTTGCAAAAAAAGCAACTATAGGCAGGCCTTCTGAATTCCATCTCCATGGATGGGACATTAGTCGCGATTGCAAGTTAGTCGCAAGTAAAAACCACCGCTTAAGTCGACTATAGGCGATAACACAAAAGTGAAAGATATAGACTTCATTCACACGAGTTCTGTATACAACATTAGATCACTTTAGGATACTGGGCCCCCTACATCCAAGAGCACCGCGCATGTACGACAGCACAACTTAACTCTACTTGGTCAATGAACATGAATACGCATTACCTCTGCATGATCTAACCTTGCTTTGCTCAAAAAAGACTTAACTCTACTCTATAGACTATAGCGTACAATCAAGAAAATGTATACTACTATAGCAAATTGTAAATTAAGATTTAATTCTCTGGATTTGATTTGTAACTGCATCAAGATATCAACCTTCACGCTATATTGATGCGGTTATATTTCATTTGCGCATCCTCTCGCGGGCACAACGTCATGCATGATATTAGCTTTTACGCAGGTTGCACAATTTAGCGATGATTTCATTTCCTACAATGTCAATTGCTCTACTGTCAGTTTTAAAAGAAGGCGCAAGATTGTGACAAATGAAAAAGACATGAATGAAATAAAAGGACGGAAGCAAGTATATGATCTGACTATCAAACGTGCACAAACATGAAGCAAAAGTAACATAAGAATGAAATATTACGTCCATTGCCTCCTCTTTTTTAACTCGAATCTAGAGTTCCAAATTCAAAAAGAAATAACAAATATTTTTTTGCGGTCCGAATTCATATTGTATAGGGTTTCCTGCAATCTGATTGACTACGCGAGCGGTCCGTGTGAGGCCGTACGGACCGCGCGAGATTTTGAGACCTTGGGAAATATTTCCCTAAACGGACCTCCAAGCCGTAAACATGTAATAGATACATACTATATATATATTTTTTTAATTTAACAACTTTATTGGTACCATAAACAACATAAGTATAACATATTAAATAACTATTATCTGGCCCAAAAGGAAAGGTACGAACAAGACTGAATACAAATCCTATGCAAGACACCTCCCTTTACAAATACTGTAAAACTACTTATACGGGGTAAAAAAATGTTGACCCCCCAAATTCAAAACAGCAACAACCCATTGCATTAATTCAACAGCTCTCATCCTAAATTCCATGATTTCAAGACCCTGTGTTTTAACGCATCGATACTATATTTGATACTATTATACAACAGTTGAAAAGAATATAACGTTGGACCCATTGCAAAAAGATTGGCAAAAGGTAATCATATTTAATATACAGCAGCATAAAATGATTGCGAAATAGGCGTGTTACAATTACCACGTGAAATGATATCAATAAATGCCGATAATATTATCGCAGTCAAAGAAACTGAACAATGCGCAGTAGGAAGAACTAAGGTCTTTTCAATGTAATTAAGCAATGATATTATACTCATTCAAATTATTTATTATATTCACTATAACAGTAAGATCTATTAAATTGACTAGCAGTAGGACATGACTGGTGGTCTAATAATGCTTTACCATATATAGTACATGATGATATCAATATGGTATATAGGTATTCACTCCCAGTAAGCTCAAATACCATGAAACTATTTCTTATTATGCTATTAAGTTATCATCATCATGGTACGACAAGAATCTACAGCAGTACAAGCCACATTCTGTCAATTTATCATCTATAAGAAACTCTTTCTACACAACGAAGTTGTCTCTATTAACAGGTTAACGCTACTTCACATATATAGGGTTAAAATATTTCATGAAAATTAGCTACATGCACAATTCGAACACAGTTAGAAATTGCAGGCTATTATAGATTGTATAAATTGAAAAAACTAAAAACTGAAGAAATAGTTCTATTTATAGGGCTGCATGTTAAATTACAATTTACAATTACAATTTACGATTATACAACAGCTTTAATGGCACGACTTCATCACAAAAACGTATTGCTAAAGCTTTCATGATATATAAAACACAATAGGGCCATTTATATGGGAGAAGATAAGTCGCGTCTTATATGGGCAAATTCCAGTAAGTCGGGACTTAAATAAGAACAGGGCTTCAGGCTGTTCCACAATAAGTCGCGACTTATTAGAATTTGACCATTTACACGAGTATGTTCGCGTCTTATATATAAGACGTCAATCTTATGTAAGTCGCGACTTATTTTCTGCCGTATAAATGGCCCTAATTAAGGTAATTAGAGCAAACTAATTACAACAATAAACAATATGAATATAGTAACATATCAAAATTAGGAATACATAAATATATATTTATATATAATATGTGTAGTTTACTTATAATTAACCGGTTTCAAGGCAACTATATCTTTCTTCAAAAAAGGAAGTTATAAATTTTGTAACATGGGCAACGGTATTTCGATCAAGTTTAGATAAATTATCACTTAATTACAAGTTATAACAGTATGTGTAGGCATTCGATCTAGAAAACAAGAGATATATTGCAGGAGGTCAAATCTCAGAAGTGGTAAAAAATAGTGTTCTGTGTTTCCTTTAGCAATACAATATTGTCTATATAAAGTTGTTTTAAGAAATATAAATATAAATGATCACTTAATTAGAAGGTGATATATCATTTTGGGTGGAGCATTCGATCTAGAAAGCAAGATATGGCACCAGGAAGTTTAAATCTCAGAAGTGGCCCAATGGTCTTGCCATAAAATATTGTCTGCGCAAGTCTCTTCTGAAATAGATACAAGAATAGATTTTCCCTTACAACTTAGAACAATTATGGGGTGGAGCGTTCGATCTAGGGAGTCAAATCTTAGATGTGGCCAAATAAATTTTTGATGATTTGCAATCAACTTTGCAGAGAGAAATGTTCAAACTTTTAAATACACTGAGTGAGAAACGAGACAATGGACATACTGATCCAACCATGTGCAAATGAATGTGTTTCCAGAAGTGGTCAAATACATTTTATCATTGCTTGAGATCAACTTTGCAGGCAAAAAGATTTTCATAAGTTGTAAATAGACTGATTACATCATGAATGTATATATTGTGATCGTGCATTTGTCAAATCAGAGTGTGTTTTACCCCACTTCTGTCTTGATGACTTGCAAAACAACTTTGCAGGGATAATTTTTTTACACAGATTGTTAAAAAGCAGATAATGAACAAAGTGATAGCCATGCATTTCTAATGAGTATAGTTTACCCCACAAGGAGCTTGTGGCAAGCAAATGTTGATAAAACAAATATATTTATCAAGTGTGGTCAATATTAAACCAATGCTAATAAGAATGTCAGACTAATGTCAAACGAACTGTCTGTAACATTTCAAATACAAGGAAATCGAAACCAATTCGTAACTGCATGAATACCGAGAAATGCATGGGTGCCTATATATTTCCCTGAATATGGCTGGAGGGGAAAGAAAAGAGACCATGTGTACCCTTACCCCATGATATTCGTCAGAAGTGGAGAGGGGGGGGCAGATGAGGATGGGTTCGCATTATTTACTATTTATTATTACTAACAGAGCTAGAAGTATTTAGCTAGGAATATTTGGCAACTACAATTTATAAGTGCTATATACATCTTTAAAAAATTATCATATTTGTGCAGCTGCATAAGACGTGCAGCCGAGCATCTTGCTATCAACATGGTACACCAAAATATACGCCATTAACTTGAAACGTGACTCATCCTATGTATATTCAAAGCACAAGGGAAATACTAACGCACTAAAATAGTATCAATTAATCTCATCTGACAAGCCCGACGTTTCCTGTGATATATCACATGTTTCTTAAAAAGATTCGTTGTTCTAATTGATCATTTTTAGTACAAAGAACATTTAGCAGCTAATGCATGGCATCATTAACCATTTCCTGCGCCCTTGAAGACGTTTAGAGTGGGTCACATCTGACTGGGTAATTGGACAGTTTACTTGAGATTAACCGTAAGGTAAACCAGTTTTGCTAAGCAACTATAAGGGTGCTTGAGTTCTTCAAAGTGGTGGTACACGATTGAGCATAAAGAAGTGCCTTTTAATAACTGAAATTTTGAAAAGCTAATGGTTATAGGAAACTCAACTATCAGGGAGGTCCATAAACAGGGAAAATAGTTTAAACAAATTTTCTAAATTTGGAGTGAGGATAGGTCATAGATAGGTTCTATTACATGTATTTACCACAAACACGAGGTCAATTACAGTGAACAATTTAGTCTGTAACTATCTTTCCTTTAGGAGTTGACCAGCATGTTGTAGTCTCACTTAGTGAAACCTATATACGTTCTTTTACGAAATATTTGGAAGCATTATAATATGATAAACTAATAATCAGTTAATGTTATTCTGGAGGTCTTAATGTGGGACTTTGATAATGTCAGTTAACATTGAAGCCAATTGTCAGGTGTCAGCATTCAGCAAGATATTTTCTAAGGCTCTTGCCTATTTTTCAATACGGTATTGGGTCTCACTAAACAGTATCGTGCAGCAGATGGTGGTCACGAACCTGCAGTTATCAGGCTGTAAAATAATATTATTCTTCTCATTGCATATGTACGTTTGTATTCGATGAGAAATAAGTATAATTAAGAGATGGAGTTTGTTTTCATGCTCCTATAAGTGTCAAAGCTTAGTATAAAGTGTGCCACAATGTACTGCATTGTAACACTTACTGAAACCCAGAAATTAACATGGGCAATGTTCCAGGTTCTATTGAGATCAGTGCGTTCCAACCAGGCCCCCCTTAACTCTGACCAATTTATTGCGTGGTCGCAGCGGCGGCAAAAATTGCGACACAAAAATAGGGCGGGAAATTGTGGCTAATGACTCATTACATCAAATTAGCAAAGAAAAATGTTACATTAGATTGCAATTAAGGAAAACAAAATAGCTTAGGTATTCTTTGTCTATACAGCGCGCGTTTGGATAGAAGACATGAATGCGGTTATTATATTCTATTATAATCTATTAATTGTCTTTGAATTATATCGATACCTTAATACAGTATTGGGGTCATAAATATATAGATCATGCTTGAAGATTTGTAGGATCGAGCTAGTTTGATCCTTCAAACCCTCAAGCGTATCGTCCAATATCGCTATCTCCACGCATTCAAAATTATATATGAATATCCCACTTAAGGTGAAACCGTCGATAACAGCCAACCTATTCTTAGTTAATATTATATATGACCTCACAACATAGCACATCGTCTATAGTATAACGCGTCAAGGGTCATAAATCTACGATCATTGGGAAGAGCAACGGTAATCTGTGATCAAAGACATTTTACATTTGTTTACCCCGTAGGAAACCAACAAAATCTACTAAGGTATTTCAGTTATTTTAAATCCTTAGCTAAATACCCTTAGCAATTTCTAATGTTTTGCAGATTTGACTTCACAATCCATCATGTAAACAGAAGCATGTCGGCCACTTGTTTTCTTTAATAACAATTGCCTTTGGTCCTTTCGGCCTTGAAAACGTACACAATATACTAGAATATTATAGAATAATGTCCACGGATCTGACTCCGAATGAGGGAAAACCTTAAACTAGAGAATTAATGAATTTTTATAGACAGCGGTAAACCGTGTTAAAATCTTGAATGCGTTGCAATTGAGGTTTGAGAAGTTGCAAATTCCATGCATTAAACAGGCTTTATATACGCCACAATGCCACATATTTGAGAATGGGCACCTACTTATGGAGTGCTATTTGTATAATATAAATTATTTGTATAAACAGTTTTAATACATAATATATCTATACACGATAAGCTCTTAATATTGTTACTTGTTGCGGAATATCTCCCTGGCTTACGAGATAAGATGCATATGTAAGAGACAAAAGAGAATTATTTATCTTTTCCGATTGAAAATAATTAAGTCTATCAGGTACTCGATCTATTACATATGTCTACTATATGTTATCTTATATATCTTACTACACAACACACAGATAGTTACTATGCTGTATTGAAAATTACTCAAATTTTTGTAAAAATTGCCCAAACTTCCCAAACGTTTTTCGTAGTGTTCTTCTATAACTAAATTATACTGGGTATTTCCCCACAACGGTGAGAACAATTTGTCCACACATTTTTAAAATAGAGATCATTGATAGTTTTAGGGGAGGTTAAGATGTGTAACGTTGCAAGGGTTAGGGAAATAGGACAATACTTAATAACATGGTGTACCCCAGGGTTCCATGTTGGGCCCACCAGGGGATCCCCTTGAGCAGGCAAACAAGGGCTGGACCAGTGTTTTGAGTGTAAATTGAGGAAAAGGCTCACGCTACGCGGCTTATTGGGGCTCTAACTAGACAATAGCGTGAAAATAAATCATTAATATATATTATTGGCCGCACTGCAGGACCGACCTACAAGGCAAGCGTAATTACCTGAGCTCCAAGGGTTCGTGTCAAATTGTTTCGATTTTTCACATATAGCGATTGAGAGAAGATTGACAATCAGTTTTGAGACGAATACTTCAAGTGAGGACATGCCAAGACGAAGCTTAAGGTATATATAGATGTATTTTACATTCTTTGGTAAATCTTTGGCAACTCACGTAGTCTTATAAGAAGCACAGCAAGACTGAATTACTAAATTTCTTCATTTAGTGACTGAGTGTAATTTCAAAATCAATATCGACAGAAATACTTCAAGAGAGGCCATAGGAGTGGCTTTAGACATAAGGATACATATAGATGTGTTAGACTTTATAATTGAAGATTAGATTGAGGTGGCAATTGTAGGTGTTTGGTGTTATATAACTCGTCTAATTCTTGGCATAACTTCTTAAGAAATATTTCTCTTTTATATTATAGAGTACAATTATAAGGACCAGTGATCAGTGACAAAAGCTGAAAAGGGAAGTTAAAGCCAGAGGCGAGTGTTAAAGGTTGGTTTCTTTTGTAAGATATTACTTTCTTTTGAACAAGTCCGGATACATGTAAGAATATATACATGGCCACAGGTGAAGATTAAAGGTGTAAATTCTTCACTGTCTTGTTGTAATGACTGAAGAAATTGGAGGAGAAATTTGGATATGTCGGATGCAGAGAGTCTCGATGCGATTTTTGTAGATCTTTTGAGTTTTGTGGGAAGATCTGTTGATCTATACATAGAAGATATTGCTGTAAGATATTATATCGTTTATTTGCGTCAAAGATCTACATAAGTTCTTTGCATTTCACGTTTCTTTAAGCAGACAAATGAGTAGGAAAAGTCAAACAAGATTAGTTAAATATGTTTACAAGATTAATTGTCTGGGTTAACGGCTTTGAGTTAACCAAATGCCAAGATTGGAATTCTCATATTTCGGCCAATTTCGCGTTTGTTCGCTAAAGAACATGCATGCAAGATTTGCAAAAAAGATTGTTTCCCTAATAAACTATAGAGTATTTAATTGTTTTTACCATAGAATAACAAATACGTCTGTACACGGTTTGTCCGTGCATGTTGGTAGAGGCGGAATTCTGTACTGTATAAAGATTTTGACTGCAGAATGAGAAGGGAATGTTGTTTAATAGATTTATAGGAACCTGCTAAAACCAATTTCACGCCTCTCTACTCTCTTTGTCTCAATGCAAAATCAAATGACCGACTATAATACACAGAAGAAACATCGTGTGTGTTGACTTTAAAGTATTTAAGCCTATTACGGTGTTCTCCCCCTTCGTTTCAAGCGACTCTATAATGGCGGATATCTGGTCGAACTAAAAGCTTATCTGTAGAGTAAACAATGAATTAAGAGCGAAGGCGGGATTAATCGGTGGCATTGAATGTCTTGAAATTGTTTGCATTTATAATTATCCGTAGATATATGATAAGACGTTTTTGGTGCATGGTGGTAAAAAATGCTTAGCCTTTGCTCTCAGTGTAGGTAAAGATCTTGAAATACACGTCATTTGTCACTAGTCTAAACTTCAAACGTTTAGTTATTTACGTATATAAAGTGGTCTTCTTTTACCAATCTAAATGACCCAAACAGAGTAGAGATTCGAAGGAAGCTTTTGTATGGGCTGATGAGAATCTATCACAAAGTGAAGAACGTATATTGCAAGATCTCATTCCAATAAGCTGAGAACCCAACGTTTCAAAACACAGCTGACCACGTTATTATAGTTATCGCATTTAGTTCACCGAATTTTCACTGCATAAATATTCCAATTAAGATGTTGAAGTCGTTTAAACATTTTAAGGTTTGATTATACCGCAGATGGCTTAATATGTCAACTATTGATCTCATTTACAGAACATTTATAGTCTCAATTATTGCCGCCTTGTGTTGCAATTATGATTGTTTTTCATTCCGATTATCGACTTAGCTCTTTCTATGCTCTTTCCGTCCGCGATCTCTCCCACTGACAAAATCGCCTAGCATTGGAAGAGTAAAATAATAAAGTCAGGAAAGGGTTGTGGAGATCTTTCTTTATAGCTAGAAAATTGCAAACTTTTCCGGCCAATGATTCTCGTACTAGCATATTGAAACTCGTCCGGCTTTAAAATGAACTTAGGTTTAGTTAGATACATAGCGATGTAGAGAAGCCAACGCCTTATTTGTTCCGTGACACGGTTATCTTTTGGAGAGTGAGGATAATATAAGCACAAAAATCCCACCTATATATTCTACTTACTTAATGTGGTGGTTTTTGATGAAGAGCCATTGGGCATTGTGAGAAAATTGGTATCAAGATCTTTTACTTTGGAATGAATTAGTGTCAAGTATACTATTATATCTTCTCTATAAGCATCGACTCGTGTTTTGTGGTTTAACATCTATTTTTATATGTCTATATACAATTGCCTATAAAAATCATCTATTCTATAAAACTCTTCAAAGAAGAACTACTTTTATAAGCGGCATGGACTAAAATTGTGTTTTTATAAATCCAACACTATGCCAATACATATATAGGAAGTATTTGCAATATTTTCCACACTGTTCAAAGGTGTTTCATTTTTTACCTGCAATGCAAATATTTGGCTTTCAGGAAACGGGTTTCGTAACCGCAAAGACGTATTTTTTCAAAACAAACCAAGAACGATTTACTTTATTTATTTTACCCAATATTTATTCACTGTGTCAATAAATCGCGCCATTGTTAAACAGGTCATGTGTATTTCCAAAGTATATATTGACTTTTGTCCGTTAGGTTGAAATAATATTGCCGATGTATTGTTAGTTGATGGATAAGGTGTACAATAATGTATAGTTTAATGAATAAAGTAATTTAGGCTTCCTTATAATTATATATCTTACAAGGTTGTTATTAAGGAGGAATGGTAGTGGAATAAGATCTACAGTAATGTAGTTTTAGCTATCATAATATAGAGCATTTTAAAGGGGCCGCAATATAAGCATCGTCTATATTCGTAAGGAATCAAAGTTGAGATTACCAGATGCAAAACTCTATAAGCTATTAGCTTGAAAAACTTAAGAAACAGATCACATCATATAGCCATGTTTTAATGGTATCATTCTTGATATTATTCGTGCATATCCTTCTGATGATTTTCTGAACAAGATCAGATTATACCCAGGCCATATGTCATAACGCATTCTTCAGTCTGATGATGAATTTGTAATAAATTCGTAGCATTACTCTCAAACCTTTGTGTTGAGTTTCAATGTGGACCTTTTATTCGAAGCTTGCACTCTATTTTATGAAGTTACCGGCAGGTAATATGGATTGAAGCCATAACATCATATTACTTAAAAAATTAAGCCGTATTTACCGCTTATGGTAAACTATTAATAGTTTTTCATATTACAACCAGTGTGAATAGAAGACGTTTAAAATGCGAAATCTAGTGAAGCACAGCATTTTGAAAACAAAAAATTCAACACCCCACGAAGTGGGCATAATGGAAAGAAGCGCGAACCAATCAGCTTCAAGACATACTGTGCGATAGCTCGATGGGGGAAGACGTATAGAATTGCATAAAATTTTAAGCGTATTCCGTGCGCGCTGATTGGCTACGCTAGTTTGTTTATAGACTACGGGCCTGCAGATCGGAGTTAGACATACTGTGATCCAATCATACTAAGGCCTTAAATTTGGCTAGCTGATATGTCCCAAGCAGATGGATAGCATGACAGATGCAGGGTTTAAGCACTAGGGGGTGATTCTCCTACCTTTAAAGCAAACTAACCCGATATATAATCTGTCATTTTATAGTTTCCTGAGCTGTGAGGCAGAGCTGGGATTTCGAGGTCGATTTGAAGTCTAGTATCATACGTCTTGACTATCGCATCGTGTTGAAGTGTGGGGGAGACATCGCGTTATCGCGTGAGATCGAAATCACGTTAAAGTAGGCGGGCACAATCAGACAAGGAGTTTTGGTTAATTGGGAAGCTGTCATTTCTCTGATTGATAGCCATATTCATTCATTTTCAAGGCTATTGCGAGTCAAGCATCACATACACAGAGGTCGAATACAAGACGCTCGACTGTAGCATGATCGTGGGTCTGCAACTCGACCCAACATGTTCGATGTGTTAAGAGCTACAGTGGAGTTCATCTGCAATGCGAGACTATTCGTTGCTACAAATATTGGACTTTATACTGGAAAACAAGAATTGTTGGATCAAAGTATATTACTGTAGCCGAAATTCTGAATTATGGTTAACAACCTTATCGAGAATATAAACCAAGTAAACTTTCGTGTCTGTGTAGTATTTGTATTACTGTTACTTATAGACTGTGTCCGTGGCTTGAGTCTGTTGGGCAAATCCAATGATCTGTGCCTAAGATGTAATATAGAAAATCGACAGTTAGAACCGATATTCGAAAGAAAGAAGATAGAAAATCCACGAAAATCGTGTGTGTATGTTAAGCAGTTTCTACGGTGTGCGGAATCGCTACAATCTAAGTGTCGACAAGACTTAAACTTCCAAGGAGCTCTGACTGTAATGTATTGGTTTAAGCAAGAACATAATTGTTCTAGTATGAATATAACTTGGAATGAAACGTTAACTGTTAAGACGCATGTAGAACGAAAGAACAAATGCAGAAGACCAAGTTTCAAACCGGTCTATAAAATATGTGGTTTGTTTGGCGACCCGCATTTAAGAACGTTCTCAGACAAAAGACATACATGTTCCGTGCCCGGCGCTTGGCCGCTCTTTGCTAACAGATATTTAACTGTTCAGGTCACAAATATACCGCTAGAGAACAGCTCCAGAGCTACAGCAACTAGCAAGGTATGTGTAATGAAGGTATCTTCTATAATTTTAAATCACTATTCGTCTGATTAAAGGGATTTACATCCATACAACAGGAATGAGGTTTGCATGACTTATGTTCCAAACCGATTTAAATAATTGCTGGTGAAAAACCAAAACATCGGTTATCATTCGAACCCTAATGTAACAAATATAGGATTAAAGTAACAAATATTCATAGTTCTAATTGAAAGCTTCGAATAGGATCGGTTAATAGCCGAAAGTGATGAATATCATACGTTAATATAAAGCGCTAAATATTTATACTCGATATTTGTTTGCCACACACGGTTTTATCTTCGCTTTGGGAGAGATGAAAATATCTTGAATATATTATGGCGAGCTTGGCGGGTGACAAGTAGTTGAAAAGCCGACAATCTGCTATCTGATTTGAAATATCGACGTGGTTTGTGTCCATGAGCTCGATGTTCTCATTGTGTGTCGTTTGTTTACTGTTTTATCTGATGTGCAATTAGAATGATTATCGTTCTAATCTGCTTGATTAATACCCTCTTTTATTCTTGCCCCTTCATTGTGTTTGAAAGTGAAGGATTTTGCTTAGGTATTCATTGCATCTCATTGTTTGCCGCGCACAGCTTGTGGTCTAGCTTATCGTGCACGAGATCTACGCTACATCTCTCGATACACTTTATTGCTTCAGACACGCGCGTAGTGTACATAGAAAACTGTACAAATGTCAAATATATTTCGACTTGGATATATGACAATATGTATGTTTACTACACTTATTTAAGCTTACGGCATGTCTAAAGTAAAGCCAATATTCAACGGAACCTTTAAGCTTTACCTCACGATTTAGTATTGCTTAAATATATACTTGCACTACTGATCACAATCGCACAAAGTGCATAAATATATTATTTAGCATCTTACGGCAAATTGAAAGTTGAATTATTCCTAAGCTTAGGCCATATCCGAAGCTGAGGATCGCTTTGCCTACTTGAAACACATACTTTATTCATATTGTATTAATCGCACAAGCGCGAGGTGCAATATATTTGTAGCTGTACTTGGCCGTATTAAGTAGTATCAGCGTCCTCCTAGCATGAGTTGACAATTGCAGGATAAGCCATAACTCATCAGACATAAGACGTAAGGATTAAAGCTTGATCGTGATAGCTGCTACTATAGCATATTGATGACTTCAGTTCAGAGGCAATAAAGAACTGATGAGTTTTGGTTAATTCCGAAGTTTGTCTTGTATTTCAAAACATTAAACATATCCTTACGCCGACACTTATTACTGTTATATACACAATAGCCAAAGCATGGGCGATCTTGTATATGAGTTGATCATAACAATATGAAAGTCAAATGGAAATTATTACTAAACACGCTTTTAACAAACTTTAGAAGCTGTATTGTTCAGAGTAAGAGGAAAGACACACACGAGGTGTGAATATATATATTTGTGTCAGTTTATCATATTAAATTACGAATAAAGCAACATGATGCTGATAGGCGAAGGCATTATTAGTCCAAGTCTAAGCTCGCGTATACTAGTGTCAGTAGTGATATTGATAGCTAACATTCAAGTTTATATCCAACAATGCTGAATAACTCATATTCCTAATTCATATTTCCCAAACAAGTTAGCAGTCGTTAGCAGTAGTTTAGTATGTTTGCGTGTTATCGTGACAAAACCAAAGGAAGGATGTAATAAAAAGCAATCAATCACACCTCTGAAGTGTCTATAAAGTATAGGAAACGTGAGAATCAAAACAGAGGAAAACACTCGAGCTCTTTTATATGATCAGAACGACATCTGTGGAGAAACACCTCTACATAAGTGGATTAAACCATTTTTATGCAATACTTTCATTATAACAATATGTAAGTTTCTACATGAGTCAAATTCATCCTCTTTGTCTACACGATGTAAGATAATACGACTTAAACACAGACGTGAGACGTGCAGGTCAGACAAACATGTCAACTGTATATTAAACAGAACTGATTTCAATTACAATTTACAGGCGTACATTTTAGGAAATTAGTACAACGTTTTAATAAGCTGGAGACGGTTACATTTTAGAAGGCCTCCATTTATACACACTTTCACGAAACAGCAACAGCTTTTGCGCATCATCAGTGATATACGTTATTGAACTTTTGTTATCGCACATTTGATCTAGACCTTATTTCTCTTGATATGTGTATATGATTAAGACAACATGTATAGAAATTAATATAGCATAATTAGTCAATGTGTCATACATATGTCTGTAATAACTGAGCAGAAATGAATAAAATATAATTTGAATTTTAGAAGTAATATATACAAACCGCGCGAGATGTATTTATCTGATTTAAAACATCGAGGCGCAGCCGAGTGTTTTAGATATGATAAAGGTCGAACTGCAAGGTTTGTATATGACTTCTAAAATGACTCGTTTTGTTTACTACTGAAGAGAACATCGTTTGCTGAGCACTCCATATCAAATATATAGATCCGCTACTGGTCATGAGTTTGATATATACACGCCAACTCTGAGTAGAACATATGTGGACATAGTATGATTTAATTATGATTCATAAAATGACAGTCGTACTTTTATATTTCTGTTTGTTTCCTAGAAGGTAGTCTTTACTGGTATTTCAAAATTATTTTAAGAATGCTAATGATGAAATATAGTTTCCTGGCTGTGAGCTGTGTGGGTCACAAATGTGCTAGACTTGTAAAGTGTTAAGTTTAACACCGTGTAGCCGAAGACCCGAAGTGTGAATTTGATAATTAGGATGTTAAATGTATAGTGCATGTACTTTTTCACCTCTAACTCTGTGAATACGGTTCAATTCGTGCATTGCCAGTGCCATTGGGAAGTTGAATGATTAAATAATTGTGCGAGGAGTGCTTCCAGTTTGATTTCCAGTTCCCTGCGTCAGTAGTAACATTGGACAATGCAATAAGGGATATGAACCTTACTGGATCTCTGGGGAAGATAAGTTTAAAACTGATAGAGCTATCCAGAACATAAATATAAAGATATGTTCTATTTTCTTGCTCCTATATAAGTATTAACATTTCTGAAGTTGACCACAATCTGCTGCCTCACTGAAACTCACCAATATACAACGTTAGAACATCGAATAAAGGTAGACTATACTGCAAAAACAAAGGTGTTAAAACAACACGCAACACGCGTGTTATATTATTGCGTGTCGATTTAACACGTCAATAAACTTTTACGTGTTAATTTAACACTCTCGTTTTTACAGTGTATAATATATGTATTTTGATGCTAAAACCTTTAAACGATTCCTTTGTTACAGGTAACAGTGATTGTGCGAGGGCTGAAACGTAAATGCATAGAAGAAAAAACGTACCAAGCTCGAAGCTTCTCACTCCCGGCACATTTCTCAGACGGGACGAAAACCAGTGGAGATAAAGACTGCCCAACTACTGTCACACAACTGCGAAAAGGACGGCGAATAAGGATCGATATTTGTCCGTTGAAAACGAAAATAATTATAAGACAAGTTGGAAGATATTTAACTGTCCATATGCGGGTACCGAAAGACTTAACGAGACGTAAAACTTTGGGGCTCTGCCAACGTGGTTGTCCACGAATTGAGCAAATGAATTTAGATAAGATGAGTCGCGTCGATAAAGTGATTGCATCGTTCTATAAAGAAGATAAACTTCAGAAACTGAGCAAGCGTGTCAAAAGACAGAGACAAGAGCGAGCCAGGAGACTTTGTGGAGCAGCTAAGGTGAGAGGATTTTATTACAAGTCGTGTTTGTTTGATATGCTGACTAGCAACGACGATAGTTTTGTGAAAGCAGCTCGCAAGGCAATGAAAGATTTCAGGAGTATAAATAAAGATGACGAAGGCAGGCCGATTGTCAATGAAACAGCAAGAGATTTTTGGACGGGGCCAACTAAAGCCCGGACAACAGTGAGGACTACTGCAGGTACGACCCTTGGTCTTATACCTAGTTCGTTGGCGTTTCCAGTACACAAAAGTAGTTTTTCATTGGCACTGTTAATGTTGGTCGTGTCACTGCAAGTGTATGCATGGTGACGGTGATTGCTAATCCTCTCTCACGCAGAGGTATGACTATAGTATGTTGAAAATACGTAGCGCTATACGTTAGTTCTCAGGGCTTAACCAAGAGGATCAATTGAAGTACACAACCCACATAAGTTAGTGCTGTATAGAGCTGCTTCAATCTCTCTTATTTTTTTACCTCCCTAACTACGGGATAGAAGATTTTGTAAACATCAAAACAAAATGATTATGCTTTAGTAGTTTAGGCTAAGTTTTAATGGTAAAATACCCATTTGTTCCAATAATTGGTCTAGACAGACAGATATCATCAAATTCCCAAAGCGTGCCCTAAACTAATTATAAAGCCAATTTACCACAATTAGTCGCTGTCACTTTTCAATCAATGCCAAACCCAAAATCTAGCATTTACATAATACGAACAAACTATTTTCCTTATATCCTTAAGGCTTGAGAACTAAATGTACGTGTTGTAACAGTGTGGTTAATAATACGCCTTAATTTAATTACGCGGACAAAAAAGTGGGTGGATTGACGCTAATTGCCACATTTGTACGGTCCTTTTGTAAAATCAAAACAGCGAATAACGTCTGCCGCCCACTTTTTAGAGAACTTATGCATGCCGGACGGTAACTGAAGGACGATGCATGTCAACACAATGATATTCATGATATAGGTTCGCACCGAACCGGATGAATTCGAAACATAGTTTTAACTCCAAACAAGCTTGAGAAAAATGCGTCGCCGTCATTCTTGCGTTTCCGTCTTAAGTTCTCTGTTTTTACGATCTACGACTACTCAAAGTCAATTTTGTAAATTATTATTATTCTCGGGTAATGAGTATATATATTGAATGTATGTATATAAAAATCAACACATGTAATTTATTCAATCTTCGCAATTTTGTAACACAAAAATGGCGAGACTCAATTAAAATTGGTCCAATATTTTTGGACACTGCTTTTATGATACGCTTGGAATTTTGTAGTGCTGGGCTTTTAAAATTGGGATAGTTTATAGAGATAAGACCTTTCGCTTCGTTTTTATTTTGACTCAAGCCGTGTTGAAGGAAGCAATCAATTTCCGAACGCACGTTTTGCCACACAGCTTCTTATGTAGAAAAGTACACACAGGAAAACAATGAGCAAGACCAACGATTTTCTCGGCTGTATTTTTCATTCTCGTTTTCTCCTTCATGCCTCTCCATAGTATATTCATATTATTTCCATAGTATGAAATTTTTTTCCATAGTATTTCCATGGTATGAAATTGGCAATTAGTATATGTAATTAGTATAATTTCCATACTAATTGGCATTTTCATATTATTTCCAGCTAGGATCCATACTATTTCCATTGTGAAGATTTTGAGAAAAAATTTCCAGTATCACGACCCGCACGAGACTTTGATTTTTGGATAAAAATCTTTTACAATGACGTATTTGCATTAGAATAGAAACAAACAAATCTAAATTTGTCTACAATCTTTAAATGCCTTAACCTTGGCGGACGAACAGTTTTAGGTTTAAATTTTTGCCCGTGAAAGGTTACCCCTTTGAGACATATTAAACCAGCTTTCGCAGCTTCTTTCTCTGCAATGGTCCAAGGTGAAAAATTGTTTTGACGAATAATAAATAACCAGCATAGTTACGATTGTTTGTCTTAGTAAGCTGGAGCCGCCATTTTGGGCTACTTGCTGTTTCCATACTGTGCATGAAAAGAGTGGAGTTTTATTAATACGCGCCGGTCCAAAAGCATTTTCTATTAAGACCATGCTGACCGGAAGAAGCACCCTGTGGCCTCTGTGAGGTGACCACGTCAAGGCTGTGGTGAGGATGCAGGGAGAAACCACAGGGTAAAATGAAATATGCAAGATGGAATTTCCTCTAACAGAGACTGAGAGACTAACATGGCGGCAGTGATATTACCGCGGAATAATTACCGTGTGTATTGCTGGGGAATAATTGCAACTTGGATATCGATGAAATGATATGAAGGCGATGCAACACGGGACGGTTTTAAACGACATTTCGCACTGTGAATGAAGTGACGTTTGATTGGCTCGGCAACCATGTGGTTTGTCGTTCAAAAATTGTTCCGTGTAGGCTATAGAAAAGATAATGTAGAAAACAGATCTAAAGTTCACCGACTTCGACACTTTAACACTACAATCTTTATCACTTAGTACTTCAATACAATATTTTAGGATTGCCAATTTATATATAACCAACTATATCTATAATCTGGTAGACACACAAAATTATAGCTGGTTGTACTAGGTAAGTAAGTGGGGGTGTGCTAATCATCCTTACTTGCAGCTGAGAGCTGAGCTGAATTGCGAAGGACGTGGCTCGACTTGGTCGAGTCGAAGGCTTATTAAAGGCGCCTCTGGCTGCCACCGTATGACTCATGTCTGATCAGGGAGCACAGCTACGATGGAAGGGTTAGTTGGGGCTTATCCAAACCCACCCTGTCAACATTCCTTGTAGGAGGAAACCGGAGTACTCGGAGAAAACCCACGACTTTCGGTAGAGCGTTGGCTGACTCTTTCACATAAGTGTCATGAGTCCCCAGCGAGAATCAAACCCACGATATCAGAGGTAAAAGGCGCTTGCTCTGACGACTGCGCCACCGAAGCCCCTTCAAAGCCCGTTTGGCTTGAACGGTCATAACTGTATGAGATAATCCATTCTTGTCCTCTTCTACTATTTATCTACTTCTAACCATCACGCCAAACTTTAAATGCTAGAAATAGACAGCCGGGGAGATGCTCAGAGTACTCTGAAAACGTCGTATTCTTGCCAAGAGAGGCAGAAAAAAGATGCACGATTTTGATACATTAAAAAGAGGAGGTGGTTAGCAAACAGACCTGTCAAATGTAGAACGACAGGACAGTCAGACTGGGCTTAGTCTTAGAGCGTGTTCTCTGCATGAATGCATCCATGCCTGTAGGTTTTATTTTTGAGGAGGTAGCCAATCTTGGAATGGAGCTAGGCTATTAGCGACTTGTGGCTGTAGACTGTAGTAACCTTGTGCATCTAATTAAAATTCTGTATTACAAAATACGATTATGATGAGTTTTGGAGTTGGTTAGTAACTCCAGGCTCAGATAGCTAGCTCCACTGGCCCCACATGATTTTTGGAGTTGACCTGTAACTCTAGAACTATGCTTTGAAGTGCACATTTTGAATTTGGAGTAATCCCCTTAGGCTATGGAAGTAACGTCGCTTCATCGCTCCCTAACGTCTGCAGCCATGCATGCATCTTCGTCAGGTTTATCATGCTAACTTCAATGCACAAGGTCCTCAAACCTGGAACCTCTGACTAGAAAGGAGTTCCACCCAATCTTTCTTACAATGAAGATTTTCTTTCTGGACCTTTCTCCAGTTTAGCTCGAAGGTTTCAACGCTCGTTTGGCAGCACAATAACCAAGGAAACGGTCACGAGCCAGGCTTTTACGTTTTTAGATCGATGCTATCGTTCGAAAGGGTGGTCTTGTAAGTCTTTCTATCGCCTACATTGGCTCTCTTCAGTAACTAATCATCTTGATTGAGTGGTAGTCATGGCCGACCTCCATGAGTTATCTTTTAAATTAGAATAAATAGAGTATTTAATTTCTTTATTTTGAACATAGAAGAGCTTAAAATAGTTATAGAATATATCTATGACCACCAGCTGTTAGCTCTGCATTCGAAAACACTAATCAATAAAAATCTACTGCATAGCTACAACGCCTTGAATTCAACCCCTTGCAAGTAATATTTCTAATAAGAATTTATAAAATTTCATGCTCGTGAGATTACTATAAGTTACTGCGAAACATTCCTCTCGTAATTAGCAATGTTCTAATTCCAGCTATGTACAACATAATTGTTCTAATTGCCTACTGAAATAGTCTAGACGTAAAACCCACAATTTGCATAAATATAAAGCGTGGTTAAGATATATGATTAAGAAGCATGATAATAATTAGGTATCCAGTACAAATTGAACAGCATATTATCAACACTATATTAAGAACACAAAGAAATATAGAACTTAAATAGCATCTTGAAAAGTAGCATAATAATAGCACATTAGTAAAATTACATAGGTGATTATTGAAAATTCTCAACGCTGATTGGTTGCGCTACCTCGGATTAATACGCGATAATCACCTAAAGCGTTTTTAAGCCGCTTTTATCGTAAATATTCAATTAAAATATTTTTGAAATGTGCATTTTTTTTTTCCCAAATAATCACCTATGTAATTTTACTAAAACAATTATTCCCCTCAAGCTCGGTGAATATTGGTGAATAAAAACCTCGACTTCGTCTCGGTTTTTATTCATCGATATTCACCTCGCCTTCGGCGAATAATAGCACAATTTTTAGCAATACAAATAAATTATAGAGAATATATGCATAGCAAGTAAATCTTTGTCATATGTGTAAGGTAATATTAGCAAAGAATTGTAAGATTGACTGTATATAATATGCTCTTTTATGCGCTAGAATTCGTACTGTATGCCTTGACTGCAGAATTCTTACTGTCTGCCCTGACTGCAGAATTCTTACTGTCTGCCCTGAGCCCCTGACTGCAACAAACTTTACAATACTAATATTGATATTTTTGCAGAAAATTCATCCCTCTACTGAATTATTCTTCGGTATTAAGTTTGGTAAGTTCGAGATATTAAGTTTGGTAAGTTCGAGGTAGGTGTACATTATTTAACAGCTCTACATCTCTTAGGTTTATGATGTTTTTACTTCGAGATGTAACTTCAACGGCGTATGTATATTAGTGTACCAACTATTTACATGTACTTTTGTACACCAAGACGTCCTATTTTTTCTTCAATTTCGGTATAATAAATGCTTTCATGAATGAAGACAAAGTGGGAGGCACACCAGTGCTGCTTCGTGTGTGGTTAAGAGGAAGTGTCTCCTAGAATGATAGAATACGTTTGGTATCAAGATTTATTACACAGACCAGTGGCCAATGGTAAAGGAAGAGTATTGAAGAAAGAGTTACTCATTTAAAGTTTAAAATACGGGAACCAGGTATAATATTAGACATGTTTTCGCTTGCTATTTTGGTTTAAGTAAATGAATGTAATCCTCGAACAAATTACATTCGCGACCAAACGTTTCCACACTCCAGTCTGTTGTCTTCATCAGGGATGATCTCCTATCATCACAATCGGTGACGTCATCCCTCGAGTATATTAGGAGCCGTGTTCTGGGATTGCATTCATTAACTTAAATTGAAAACAAGGGATACTGCACCTGGAAGATGGAGCTTGTGGTATTAAAGAAAGTCGTGTTTTCTTTGATACTGTATAATGTTCTTCGTTTCTTCACAACCGGTCTCTCTTGCTTTGGTGCTGGTGCCTCTCTGGTAATAAATAGTAGATATATGGCTGGAGTTTTTAACTGGATCTTATTTAATTTTGTTTTCATGTATTCCACTGTATTCTATTGTATTCTGATGTACTATATTCTATTCTATTCTACCGTATTTTGTTATATTCTCTTGTTTTATTGTCTACTCTGCTGCATTCTATTGCATATAATTATATTCTCTTGTAATTAACATAATAATCCTAGCTATCTAATTCTTAATTTCAATCTCGTAAGCCAGTTTCTTTACCTCCACGCCAAAACGTGTTTCGGAGAGGAAGTCTAGAGCTTGGCTTGCGATGTTGAGTCAAGAGCTTGGCTTGCGATTTTTATGTGCAATAGTGTGGTAATAAAATAATTTATAATATCTTACTTTGTATTTGTATCTTCTCCTCCATCAGTCTTCTTGGTTGATCTTCCTGTTTCAGTTCGTTTCCCTTCTACAACATTTTCTCCTGTTTCAGCTAGGTCACGTTTTCTCCCTCTCTTGCTTTTTCTTCCATTATTCTCTTTATCTCCATCATCCATTTGTCCTATCACCTCTCCATTTTCCATCCCTTCTTCGCCATCTACAGCTACTCCATGACTGGTCTGATCCTCACCACCTTCAGCCACGTTGTTCTTTCCTTTCTTAGATTTCACTTTCTTTGGAATGTTCACTACAACAGTATCTGATTTCCTTTTAATCGTCTTTGGGTTCTTTCCTCTTTGTTTTTTTCTGTTCAACTCCTCTTTGAGATTTTCACATTTGGCTTCTTTACTCTCAACTTCCACATCATCATCTTCAATAACTTCCTTGCTTTCGTCGTGATCTTTTCTTTCATTATCGGGCTCTGCCGATTTCCTTGTAGTTGCCTTTGCATTCTTCCCTCTTTGTTTTCTGTTGGTTGATTCCTCCTGCTGTTTCTTCTCAAACGCTTCATCCTCTTCAGCTCCCACAACTTTCTTGCTTGCGTTATGATTTATAATTTCACCATCGTGTTGTTCAATTTTAGGCTCTTCTGATTTCTTTTTAGTTGCTTTTGTGTTCTTCCCTCTTTGTTTTCTGTTGTTTGACTCCTGTTGTTTCTTCTCAAACGCTTCATCATCTTCAGCTCCTACAACTTTCTTGCTTTCATTAATTTTACAATCGTGCTCTCGTGATTTTCTTTTATTTGTTCTTACCCCAGCTCTTCGTGACTTGTTGTCATCGGAATTATTTTCATCATTGCCTGATTCAATGGGATCATTCTTCGATTCCATAATCTTCTCCCTTTTAATGGTCTCACGAATTTTATTCGGTGCATCTTTTGTATTCTCCTTTCTATCAGTTTCATTTGTTTCCTTCAAAATTGGTGGTTTGTCTGCATCATCATCTTTCTTACTAAAAACCTCTGATATAATTTCGGTTTCATTAATGTTAGATTCCCCATTATTGTCTTCATTTGAACCAACAATAACGCCCGTACCTTCAACATTCTTATTAGTAATGGCGGATTCATTTCTGATCACGTTCCCTTCTTCGTCGTCACTTTCAATCACCCTTTTCCGAGTTTTGACTTTTCGTACATTTTGATCGACTTCATTCAATTCATGCTTAAACTCATTATTATCATTATCACTATCCATTATCACTGCCTTTCCTCGTTTTCTTTTCCCATCGATTTCATCGCCATCATCATTTTCTTTATCATCAACCCCGTCATCCACTTTAACAATTTTCGTTTGCATCTTTCTTCGACTTCGTCTTCTTCCACCATTTTTCGTTTCATTAAAGAATTCGTCCTCGTCTTTATTGTCTTCCTCTTCTCGATCATTTTCATCAACTCCATCTTGTCCTTGTTCAACATCATCATTATTTTCAACCGGTGTTTCTCCACGTCTTATTTTCTCCATGGCCTCAACTTCACTCTCAAGTGGAGATAATTGTTTTGGTGTAGATTCCTGTACTATATCAGCCTTTTCGCTGTTATCTTTCTTCTCTACATTCTCACTATTATCATCTTCAGCTTCATTTAGTATTAACATCAACTTTTTTCTTTTTTCTTTGGTAGTTTTCGCCCGTTTTCTTTCACCTCGCCGTTTCCTTGCACTTCCTTGCTGTTCATCGTCACGTTCTCTCTTGATCACAGGTTTCCTTGCTTTCTTTGCTGCTTTCTTACACTTTGCCTTTCGCACTTCTTTAGACTCATGTTCCAAAGCAGCTTTGCCTCCAAGATTCTTATCTCCATCTTTTTCAAGATTCTGAGCAGCATCTTCTCTCTCCACATTTTCATTGTGGCTTGAAGCGTGAACCAAATTATTCTTCGCAACTTGTTTAGAGCCTTTCCTTTTATTCCCCCTTTGAGCTTTTCTCTCTTTTTCATCATTTTGCATTTCTTCATTATGAAGCTCGTTTGATTTTACCTCATTACCAAATACATTCACCAATCTCTTAGATGTTTTTACATTATTATTACTGGTCTGATGCCTCAGCCCTCTTCTTGGTCCATTATTGCCCCCGCATCCACCTGTTTCTTGTAGCTGAACATTCACTATCTCATCACAATTACTTTCTCCGGAGTTGACTTGTTCTTTATCTTCAAGAATGCGGGTATTGGTTTTACTCTTTGTCTCACCAGTATTCTCAGAGTCAGAATTCAACTTCACTTGTTCAGACTGACGATCGGCAGATAGCAAAATATCTACCTCCACTGAAAACCTTCTCTTTTCTGTCATCTTTTTTGTTTTTTCTTTCTCCTTATCAGCACTAGTCTTCTTAGTTTCTCCACTATCCTCAATTGCCACCCTTTGTTCACATTCCTTTTGACCAACCACATTTCGTCCTTTCTTTTTCTTAGATTTCTTTCTTAAATCTTTCCGTTTCCTATCTTTAGCCAGATTTTCATCCAAAGCAGCATTCATGTGAATATCAACATTCTTCTCATATTCATCACTTCCACCGACTTGGCGAGATTCAGTTTCCTTCTTCACTTCATTACATTGCCCAGTAGAACCATTTTGTTTACTCTTCTCGTCCAAATTCTTTGTATCCACTATACTTATTTCTTCCTTATCGTTTCCAACACCAAGCCCACACTCAATTTCTTTACAACCAGATTCTAAGTCCTGTCCAATAACGTGCGTTTCACGTGCAAGAATATCATCAAACACTGGTAATTCATCTTCCCTTGCATTCTGATCATGTGTTTCAATTTCCCCATTAGAATCATTAATCACCAGTTCCACGACTTCTTTACTCCCATCAGGTAACTTAAATTCCAGTTCATCATTGAAAGTAACTCTTCTTTCCCTCCGTGTTTTATCCTGTTTTTCACACCCAGTCAAGTCATCAGACTCATTTTCACCATCACAAATTTTGGGTTTATTTCTTTTTAAAACTGAACGTCTTCTGCAACTTTTTAACATTTCTTCTGTTACTTCCAAGACAGATCCTACCTCACTTTCTAAGAATTTCTCTCCGCTGATCGACTCTATTTTCTCAGAGTTATCTAATAACATATTAGATGCGTCATTGTTACCACTACATTCTCCTTTCTCAGAAACGTTATTGGCTTTTTCAAGACCATGGTCAGTATTTTTATCTTCAATGTTCGATGTGGTAACCGTTTGACCGTTTTGTTCACTCAATACTCGTGTCTCTTCAGACTGATCTTCTTTGACTCTTCTTTTTTTACCCAACTGTTCATGGCCATTTTCAGCTGGGGCTTCCTAAATCAATTATTCACCAAGATAAGCAGCTGTTAAAAATTACCTGACTTGAATCTTTTTTTAAACAAAACAACTCAATATATACATTGTGCTTGATTCATTGTTTGATTTATTCTGTGCATAAAAATTCAAAAAAGGTTGGGTATCACAGACGCAAAAATTGATTTCTTTCGTTTCATAATTGCTCTGTCTGACCATAGAGATTCGTGACTTTATTAATTCTCTCTAGACAGCTACTGTATTCATGCAATATATTTACAGACTTCTTGATGATTCTGTTGTTTTTCTTCACTTTCAATGATTCCTTCACAGTGCAAACGATCATGAATTTTGCACTGTCAAATCAACAATTGTATTCGCTATCGTTGCAAGTCCTCAGCATGATTCCGTCAAAATTATAAACTCACATCTCTCTTTGTACATAACCAAAATGGTTGAAACAGTTCATGAACAAAATTTGCTCAAATTCATCTGATGTTGATCATTCCAAGTCAAAACTCAAAACAGAAACACAACTAATAATTCATGAAATTATCAGTCTGGAAAATTTGCAGCACGACGTTGGATGTATAAACTATATAATTTTCATCCAGGACTGCTGAAAACGCCACAAGTTTTGCATACCACATATGGCATGTCTATTATTTTCTTGGTTTTGCAGCTGATAGGATTGGCAATTTAAATATGTTTTGTATTGCTGCGTGAAATTCACGCATATCATTTGATTACATAATTTATACGTGAATTAGGCCATGTAGTTCAGTACATGTATGGGCAAAAGCATTCTTTGAAATTTAGCATCCTTTTAAATATTTTTTCCGCAAAAACAGCTACAGCGCTCAAGGCCATGCACACAGTATTTCAATACTACTATTAGCGGAATATACCGTTATGTTTGCGCAATTGAATTTTATCAAGTATATATTATCATTATTATCACAACAACCATCACACAATTTTAAGAATATACACCACTTTGAGATCAGTGACATTCACATAACCCAAATAGACACTAGAAACGAATAACAGAACAGACCTTGGGATGAGACAGCCTTTTTAAATCTTGTAGTTCCTTAGTTAGTTGAAGGATTAAGTCATCTTTAGATTTTATTTCATTTTCCTTTCCCTCCTAAGGAGTAAGACAGATAGACACTATATTCAATATATATATATTATTATTGTGTAATACTAGACGTGAAGGTAATGTAAACGTTAGTTAATAGCTAGTAATTTTTTTTCAATCATACGCACTTCAAGTACGAAGTGCAGACATATAACATCATTACCCGAACCAGATCGCGAAAAAAACCCTCTCGCCGAGTACCTGAGTTCTCGGTGGTGCAGTTGGTCAGCGCGCTTATCTAGAAACTAACAGGTCGCCGGTTCGATCCCCGCTCGGGGAATCAAGTATCAGGCTTTGATGTAACTTGTGGATGTTTTAGACCTTGCATTTTTTATGAAGCAGGATAATGGTAAGTTGCTCCCCTGGTTTTGCTAAGGAGAGTGAAAGGCCGGATCACGTGACAGTCTCCAAAACTATCATAAGTTAAGTACTGATTATTTATTAAATAATCAGTGAATTAACCTAATGCAGCTGGAACTATAGCAGTATATTATAAATCAACACTCTCTTTTAAGAAAGAGAATGATCGATAAGTCGATATATGATTTGTCCTTATGATGTTGTCATCATGCTTTATTACTTTTATTAAAAAATCATTTTTAATTACTCACTGATACTGTATTACCTTTAAAGACTCAATTTTCTATTAACTTGTCTGTTTTTATCCTCCATTCACCTTCCACGTTACTCAAATCTTCAACCGCCTTGCTGGCCAGAACTTCCTTCTCATTTGTAAGATTGACATGAGTTTGCTGAATGAGATCAGGAAATACTTATTTAGATCCTTGCCAAACAGCCAATCAAGATGGTGGAAGCAGTACGCACATTGCTTAGTGTCAGCGTTAAGCAGTTTGGCTTTTTCTAGCCCAGCCAAACTGGCAACCATAGTTAACTTGTGTCATTGTTGGGCTAGAAGAAGCACTATTGTAGATTGATTACACTGATTATTTTAATATGCTGTACCATAAAAGATTGATCTAGGATTAGTTATATGCAAGTCGTTCTGTGCCCAGCTACTTTAAATACAGTTACCACAGGTCCACAGCCAAGTAATGCAACTATGCAAGTATTTGATGGTGTGTTTTTCAGGGATGGATCCAGCTTGATCTGGCAGGGGGGGGGTGCTGAGCAGGTGCTGGTCATAAAGCAGGGTGTGACTGTTGACCGAGCCAGGGTGCATCATCACTGAGGACCCCCAGCAGGGGCTGTTGTCAGAAAAGTTTTGAAAAATAGGATTGCCTAGATGGTCAAAGAGGCCCCCAATGGCCCAATATTTTATTTTTGTTTGATAAATGCCCTGCCAAATCCAAAATTTTATATGGAAATTGGCATCCCTCCTGGCTCCTACACCCCCTTGGCCAAGGATAGGAGGGGTGTGAACCCCCTGCACTCCCAAGAAAATCCATTCCTGGTGTTTTTGATATATTCAGTATTCACTTACAATGTATCATATTGTATACCAAACATCACATAAATAGGAATACATGTATTGATGTATATAAGTAAAAGAATAGGATATGTTTATAGGTAAATTGTTTGCTGGGCAATTATAAACAAATAGACAATTTAATTATTATAAACAAATAGACTGTATTGTTTGCTAATATTCATATTTCAACTTTGTATCTTTGCATAAAAGTTATAAAGTATAACATAGCATTTGTATTAGATAAACTACATAAATCGAGTTCACTGAAAAGTAGTTCCATATTGACATTAAATAAAGAAAATAGACAAATACATGTAATATTCAATATTCTAAACATACAAATATTCAACTGACTCACTTCGGCTTGTTGTAGTCGTTCACAAACGGCTTTCTTTTCATATTTCAACGTAATTCTTCGCTCTTCTTCCAACCGATTTTGATACTCAAGAATAAACAGTTTACAAAACAACGAATCTTGTCGTACTTTCAACTTGCATCTCTCGTAATTTGCCTCTAAATATTTCAGTTCACAAGGCCACCAGTGGCCTTGTTCACCGGCCATTTTGAACTTCTTCCCGCGCATTAATGCGAGCTTCTGATTGGCTATTAGAATTACACTGTTTCCACAACAGAATTTCAAAAAATCCTTTTCATTGTTGTTTAAAAGGAAATTTTCATCATAACCCGCAATACGGGCGGCAACACGTCATAGACCTAGGGACCTGCCCGACCTCCGCAATTCATTCAAAACTCCAAAACATAATTAAACATGAAAGTTTCAACTTTTTTTCGACTTTTTTTCAACTTTTTTGCTGTTTTTACGCTATGGATTGATTGTGCAAGCTCTCTGGACAACGGACTAGCTTTGACACCACCAAGTTAGTAATATTTTGTTTCTTTTAAAGGCTTTTTAAGACGATTTATGCTAATTTCAAATACGACGCAAAATTTGCCAAAATATATTCTATATTTGCAGTGGGCTGGATGGCCTGGGAGAGATTCCGATGTAATGTTGATTGTGATACATTCCCAGATACTTGTATCAGGTCAGTGGGTATTAATTTTGATCACCTCCTGGGGAACCCCCCCCCCCTGCCTGGCTGTCCCACCCAAAATGATTTTGTAAATGATATGCCGAGACAAATTACGTCAAAGCAAACTTGCTATTTACCAGGGTGCATTCGGTGTAGTCTAATCGGAAGATCTTCGGCATAGAGTTACAGTAAGCCTTGGCGTACTGGCGCACAATCATCTTTCCTGGCGTAGTGGCGTACGCTGTTTTTAACTTGGTGGCGCATAAATACCAATAAAATAATAAATATGTGAAACGATTCAAACGGCGTAACACGGTAACAGGTTTACGGCCCAAAATAATGTCACTAAACGGCGAATGACTTTAAACGTCTCAAAAATGGGCCTAAAACGTGTGGAATTTTTGCAGAACTGACTCATACAGTCATACGTCCCTGGCGTGGGTGAGAGTCGGAAGAATGGGCCAGGGTGGGATGTTGGCGTAGCGTTGCAACTGCTTTGGCGTATCTTCGGCGTAGCATTTACACCGAATGCACCCTGGGCTATTTACCAAGGCAAACAAAATATCACACCGATCCAAGAAATGAGATACTCTCACATTTACAAAATGACCAGATTACATAGGTTGAATGAACCATGAAAATATATGTACAGTAGTTGAAAACATAAATTGAGAACATGCCAAAAGTACCATACACCAATATGCTTGACTGGCCAGCAAATAAAATCTCACTCCACCATGCCAAGCTGTTATGTAACTCCGCACAGGAGATCTTCGAGCTTTTGGACACAGCTTTTGGATAGCTATTTAAAGTATGTTTCACACAAGTAGTAAGGCAATTGCGTGGATAAGAGGCTATATCAAATACTGTTATATTTAATAGTGAAAAACTTTTCATGGACATGGCAGATTGTATGGCTGAGGATGGATTTCGAGATGCTGGTTATGAATACATTAGTATTGATGTAAGTGCAGCCAAATGATTTATGACCAGTGTTTGGTGAACGATTGTGTGTGAGGGAGTGAGCACCGTTCACAGGCTCAACACAGTTTCAAAAGCCACCTTATTGGGCTTGGCTAAGCATAGGAAACCACACCTTTGCCTGTTGAGATGGAAACAAAACTATGGCATCATGACACTGACTTTGCACTTTTTTCAGGATTGTTGGATGGAAAAGACACGCGACAGCCAAGGTAGATTACAACCTGATAAAAAGAGATTTCCCAGTGGAATAAAGGCATTGGCTGATTACGTATGTCTTATGTATGTTAATAACTAGGTTTAAGTATAGCCTACCGCAACTGATAACTCTTGGCTGAGGTAACAACCTTGTGAGGCTGTTTGATCATCCACACTCTCTGGGGTGCCCATGGTTCCTGCTGAGAATTTTACCTCTCGAGGCCATAAGATATGAGCATTACTTGCTAAACTACAACGTCTTGTGGTGGTGAGCTTGGCCAAGCTAGCGTTCTTGCATGCTTAAATCAATGTAGGGCAGATTAGGACGTATTGCATATGGTTTAATAGGTTAATGTTACAGTATGAGGCAGTGATGAGATAATAGTATATTGACCAGTCAGTACACAATTAAGAAATACTCAGGACTTTTTTAACCCCAACACAGATCCATTCAAAGAAACTGAAATTGGGAATATATGCAGGTACTGTAATATGATTTTAGTTTTGGTACAATATCTCTTTAATACTCTCACTAGCTAACATTTTCAATTTACCCTCAGATTACGGGACTCATACTTGCGCAGGATATCCTGGCAGTATCAATAACATGATGTTAGATGCACAGGTTAGAAAAAATACTTGTAGTATAATGAATGAATTATGATATGTGTTTACAACTATAACTTAAACCTGCATTTAAACCGTACTTAATATGTTATTTTGTGAACTGGTGTAGTTATTTTAATCTCCCACTGCGGTCAAGTGTTTTTTCAGCTTACCCAGTGTGGAGCTACTCAACCTTGTGTCACCTGAGATATATTGATTTGGAGGGAACTAAGTTTCAAAATATCTACTCAAACTGACTTCCTAACTTAGTTGATAAGAGCATTGGAGTACAGTAGCAAACTACAGGTCAGGGGTTCAATTCTCATGATTGTCGTGAAGTAACTGTTCAGCTTGCCTGACCAGTGTGGAACCACTCAAGCTAGCATCACCTAATATAACTGTTAATCTGTTATCTTATATAAATTTTAGACATTTGCAAACTGGACTGTTGATTATCTGAAGCTTGACGGATGTTATTCTGATCCTAAAACAATGGCTACTGGATATCCAGAGATGACTAAGGCTCTAAATTCTACTAAGAGACCAATTGTGTTTTCTTGTAGTTGGCCCGCTTATCTAAATCCCAAGGTAAGGTCTGGTGGTGTAAGGGTGGTGTAAGGAATGGAAGAAAGAATGAATGAATGAATGAAAGGGGGGAAGGAAGAGATTGAAGAAGGGGGAGGGGGGAGAAAGGAAGAGCAAGAGAGTGAGGAAGGAAGGATAGATGAAAGGATGGATGAATGAATGAAAGAAGGAAGGAACAAAAGAAGGAAGGATGGATGAAAGGAAAAAAAGAAGAGATGAAAGAAGGAAGAAAAGAATGAAGAATGGAAAAAGGAAGAAGGGAACAAAAAATAATGAAATATTACTTGAAGATAAATGAAGAAGACTAATGTAGTTTTTCTGAACAACGTTCATATTAATTGTAGCCTGATTATCAAATTGTTGCCAAGTACTGCAACTTATGGAGGAACTATAATGACATTCAGGTAATAGTATACATTATACATGCAAGTAATTGAAGAGGTCTATTGACAGAAGAATCATCAGCATACAGTGTTCTTTTATATCTAGGACTCATGGGACAGTATGTTAAGTATCATTGATTACTATGCAGAAAACCAAGATGCTCTTATCAAGGCTGCGGGACCTGGCAATTGGAACGACCCAGATGAGGTTTGAGAGCTTGTTTAACGTGCCTTACTTGTTGTTAACGCATTGATGATGTAGCAATTAAAATTTAGTCAACAGTTCTTCTCTTTCACGCTTGTTCCCATTATTTTTTTAGCTTTTAATTGGGGACTTCTCGTTAAGTTTTGAGCAGAGCAAATCACAATTTGCAATCTGGGCAATTATGGCTTCGGTAAGGAAAAATTGATCATCATAATAATTAATTGATTACTTTTATTAATTGATTAGTATTATTGATCATAATTATTTAGTCTTTGCTCCTAGTAATTAATTAAACTAGCTATTAAACATGTTTGATATTTTCAGCCTCTCATTATGTCGAATGATCTACGTAAACTGGCGCCGGAGTTCAAGGATATACTTCAAAACAAGTGAGTTTTGGATTTTCGGGAAATTAAGGAGGGTGGGGATGGAGGAAGAAAGCGAGGAAGAAGTTTCACATAGGAGGAACGAAAACAGTCGGCTGTAAGCCAAAGTAAAATACAGCAATTAAATTACGTGTTTAAAACTTTTAAAGGGATGTTATAGCTGTGAATCAGGATAAACTTGGAATACAAGGAAAATGTGTGTATAAGGTATGTGAATTACTTAACGAAGAATTTCTGTTGGTTTATCAGATGTATCTATAGCCTGAATTTCAGACGGCCACTTGTTCGGACGACACATCTCAACGAGTGGCCGTCTGAAATTCAGGTTAATGTATCTATAACCGCTATTATAATTGTGAAACGTTTTTGTTTCATTTAGTCGAACAATCATTATGAAATATGGTGTAAACCATTGGAAGATAAATCAATCGCTGTGGTGTTATTTAGCAGAAGGACAGATATGCCTATTCAAATATCGTTTTCATTTAAAACTGTAAGTATCAAAGTATATATAATTGGTGGTCTTGTTATTGTTTGTTTGAGTAAATGAATAGTTTGCGATTGATTGTTTTAAAAACATTATTTAAAGGTTGGCTTCACAGCATCTTCCGCAAAAATCAAAGACTTATTTGCCTCTAAAGATCTCGGAGTTTTTGAGAATTCTTTCAAAGGTCTTGTGAATCCAAGTGGTGTTCTAATGTTGCAGATGACAGCTAATTGAGACATTGATCGTGTTAATTGAGACATCGATCGTGTTAATTGAGACATGAATGCTAATTGAGACATTGATGCTAATTGAGGGGATGATTACCGTGGCTTTTAATTATTCCTATAATCGAATTATTAGATAACTCGGTATTGGAAACGTTTAGAAGTGGATTTTAAATAGTCAAAGTATAAACTTAAATAGTCATGTTTTGCGTTAGATAGTAGATTGAATCGCAAATATAATAAATCCTTTAATATTATTGATAAATTCATTTTATATCTTTCCAAATTGTCCAAATTAGCAATGATGCTTGCTTGACATGCTCAGTTGCATGCTGCGTCTTGCGTCCCACAAGCTTACCGGTTGTGTACTGTTACGTATATAAATACAGATATAAAACAGCGTATTATGAGGTCCGAATGAGGAGGGTTATCAATCAAATTTGAAACGCTCGCAAGAGTAACACTTTCCCTCCTCTACCCCTTGACCTCTTTTCGCTCTTCTTTGTTCAAAATGTGTATTCTTTTCAAGTGTCAAAATTTCTCAAGTTGCTGTGTATAATTGAAAGTATCGAACATGTCAGTGTATACATTCAGCTATTCCAGTTTGACAGTGCCTTGATTTTATTGCACAATTAACAATTTTACTACTCATAATAAAGAAAGGAAATAAGTAAAGAAAAATAGAAAATTATAAAAGAGGTCAAGAGGTTGAATAGGGGGTGAGCTCTCGATATTTTAAGTAAAAGATAACCCACTTCATTCGTACCTCAAATTTTAGTTGTTTTGTTTTATATTTATATACGTTTCTCTGTGTGAATGTGGTGCTTCTGGGACGCCACAATGTAGTACCTACTTAATCAGTGGTGGGTTTCGGCAATTCTGATTTTCACTAAATTCCAAAAATTGAAAACAGGATTTTGAAGATAGAATTTTCAAGGTTTTGCTTTTGTACTCTTGCTCATTAACCCGAATTTCCTACCTTTTTTCACCAGATGAAAAATTTCTTCATAACGTGAAAAAGGTGCCATTTTAGAAAAAAATACCCAGGTATTTTTAACCTTTCCATCAAATGTTCACTGCCTCGATATTCCCACCTTTTTGACGTTGTCCAACTTTTAATGAAAACATGAAAACGCAAATTTCCTACCTTTTTAGCGCCTAAAAGTCTACATCAAAATCTACGAAAAAAATACCTTTTTTCAGATTGACTTATTTAGGCACTATGGGTGGGGCGCACTCAGTGGGCGCACTAAGTAATTACTGATATAAGTTAACCCTTTTCGCAGGTTTTGTTCACGAAGTGGTAAGCGCTAAAAAGGTAGGAAATTTGCGTTTTCGTGAAAAGCTGGATAACGTCAAAAAGATGGGAATATCGAGGCAGTGAGCATTTGATGGCAGTGAGCTTTTTCACGTTATGAAAAAATGTTCATCTGGTGAAAAAAGGTAGGAAATTCGGGTAAGCAAGAGTAAAAAGCAAAAACTTGAAAATTCTACAAAATCCTGTTTTCAATTTTTGGAATTTAGTGAAAATCAGAATTGCCGAAACCCACCACTGATTCAACTTGACATGCGCTGATGCTGTTCTTTACTGAAAATTGAAGTTTTCTTATGGAAAGAGCTGAGGAGAAAACTGTTCTTTCTAGCACATTTTCGCTCAAAAACTAGCCTGCGCAGCAGACGGTTTTTGGGGGGAGGACGCGGGCGGCAGAATTTAAGGCGGGAGGGCGGGCCGGCGGGTGAGGCGAAATTACCGTCTGACAATGGTCGTGTTAATTGAGACATTGATGCTAATTGAGATATTAGAGACATTTAGCTTGTGATTACCGTGACTTTTAACTTCTTATTGCGATATCCGATTTGGCAAAATTTTTATAATCGAATGCCTAATACATCTAATGCCTAATGGTAATATAAACGAAATCATTGGATTTTAAATAGTCAAAATATAAACTTAAATAGTCATGTCTTGCGTTAGATAGTATATTGAATCGCAAATATAATAAATTCTGAAATATTATTGATAAATTCATTTTATATCTTTCAAAATTGTCCAAATTAGCAATGATGCTTACTGGACATGCGCAGTAGCATGCTGCGTTTGTATCCCACAAGCGTGCCGGTGGTGTACTGTTACGTATATAAATACAAAGGGAGCACAGTATTATTTGAGGTCCGAATGAAGAGGGTTATCAATTTGAAATGCTCGCAAGAGTACACTTTCCCTCCTCTATCCCTTGACCTCATCTTTTCTTTCGTTCCTCTTTTTAAAAGCCATTTATTCAGAATCTGTATTCTTAATTTTCTTTCAAGTGTCAAAAGCTTTTACTCGCTTATAATTGCTCCTAAAGGTGGGGCATTTCTTTGCATTAGTTTTTGCAAAAGTCTAATCCCCATGTTTCCCCGTGGTGGGGGTAGGGGACAAGTGCATAATCCTAACACGTACTATAAAGTGTATTGACGTCACCCACAACGAATCAATGCCCGTCAGTTATAATATTAAAGTCGTGAAATATTTTATGCTTACTTGACATGCTCAGTCGTCATGCTGCGTCTTGCGTCCCACAAGCTTACCGTTTTAATATTGTTACGTATATAAATACAGATACAAAATAATCTATTTTGAGGTCCGAATGACGAGGGTTATCGAACTGCAAATTTGAAACGCTCGCAAGAGTAACACTCCCTCGTCAACCACTTGACCTCTTTACGCTCTTCTTTTTAAAGCCATTTGTTCAAAATGTGTATTCTTTTCAAGTGTCAAAATTTCTCAAGTTGCTGTGTATAGCCTTTGATATGATTTTAAGTACAATTGACAATTTTACTACTCATATAAAAGAAAGGAAAGAAAAATAGAAAATAAAAGAGGTCAAGATGTTGAATCCGCAAACATAATAACCTGAAATATTATTGATAAATACATTTTATATCTTTCCAAATTGTCCAAATGAGCAATGATGCTTCCTTGATATGCGCGCGCAGTAGCATGCTGTGTCTTGCGTCCCACAAGGTTACCGTTGGCATACTGTTACGTATATAAATACAGATACAAAACAGTGTCTTACGACTCTCTCCTCCGCAGAGGTTATTTATTATATCGTATTTATTATCTTGAAATCTTATATTAAGTTTCTTGTGAGGGGTGCTGTACAAAAATAACGAAGGCGCGGAAAACGGAAGCGAAGGGAGAATATAACCTCTGCCAGCCTCTGCCATATTTCTCCCTTCGCTTCCGTTTTCCGCGCCTTCGTTATTTTTGTACAGCACCCCTCACAAGAAACTTAATATAAGATTTCAAAGATTTCAAGATAATAAATACGATATAATAAATAACCTCTGCGGAGGAGAGAGGTCTTACGAGGTCCGACCGAAGAGGGTTATCAACGCTTCTATCTAGATAAGGGCGCTAATACTTACCTCCTCAGTCCCGTTGACCTCTTTTCGCTCTTCTTTTAATAAAGCCATTTGTTCAAAATGTGTATTCTTCTCAAGTGACAATGTATACTGCATTAGCGCATGTCATGTATTCTTTACTTAAAATTGAAGCTTTCTGATGGCAAAAACTGCAGAAATTCAATGAGCTGACTGAAAAAGCTATATTTTCTAGCACATTTTCGCTCATAAACAAACTTTTGACAAATACTTTTGACTGATTTGAAACTTTCCCTAGCCTTTTGAAAGTGCATTTCCCGTTATTTCTGGAGTCCATGACTAGGCTCAGATTCCAGCCGTTGGGGTTCTCGGCTCTCGCCCCTCTAGGTTGCCGAAAACCCCAATGGGTGGCTGACTAGTTTTAAGAGTTTATTGTCACTATATATTGGAATGCAGAACTCTCTCCTCCGCAGAGTCACCTTAAGTATTTACAAATAGCTTACATGAAGTTTCTCATCAGAGCGAAGCGAGCGCACGGGTAATGACGGGAAGATTGAAAGAAACTCTCCGTCTTCGCATCACTCCTTACGCTCTTACTACTCTCACTAAAACTTCATATAAGATGAACAATTAACAATTAACAATAGACGCGGCCTTTCCAGTTACATGCAAAGCGCTATTATTGTGTTCTAAATACGGATAGAAATTCAACGATCTTGAGATCCGAATCCCATGGGTTACCAACTCCTGTGTACATGATCTTTCCTATGGCATTACAAAACGGGTTTTGCATGTCTGGGAAAAATACATCCCTTGCCAGAACTTGACCTCATTTTGTGTAAGGCAGCAGATATAATGTGCGTGAAACCACTTCAGGGGACAAGTTAGCCTGCGTGGCAGGCGTTCTATTGTGGGGGAGGGAGTTTTGTTTAGAGCGCGCGCTTTTTTTTGAGAGCGCGCGCTAGGTGAGAAGTTAAGGTAGAGGCGAATCCCTTCGCTTTTTCTTCTTCCCCTTTACCCCCTAACTTCTCACCTAGCGCGTGCTCTAGGACTAGCGTGCGCTCTAAACAAAACTCCCTCCCCCACAATAGAACGCCTGCCACGCAGGCTAGGCACATGTTTGTTTTGGAAGTGAAAATGAGCAAGAAAATTACTGTTTTCATCAGAAGACTTCTGACTTGTTTACATTCACCGCGCAACCCAAGCTAATCAGACCAATACACGCGCAGCTAAAAAAATGTAAAATTTGCAATCATTTAACATTGTTCTAGGGTGATTCATTTCTATAATAATTTATGAAATGGGAAGAAATTTAAGACATCCAACAAGCTCCGAGACGCCAGTACAGTAAATTCAAATCTAATTTGTCCAATTGTCCTACCCAAAGACGCCCTATAAATTTTCTCTTCCTTTGCCGTCTTGCCGAATATGACAAAATCATGTCCAGGGGGCCACGTTGATATATTTCAAATATGTAATCTAATCGCAGGCGTAGTTAATGTAACGCACCCATATTACTTTGCATAACACTACACATGCCCTTTGCACTTCCTATATAGAGTCTATAGTAATCTAGTAAGATGATTTGACCGAAGCTTGAGAGATTTTGATTGAAAAGAATACACATTTTGAACAAATGGCTTTAAAAAGAAGAGCGAAAAGAGGTCGAGGGGCTAAGGAGGGAAGAGATATTCCGGCCTCCACTCGAACCTCATACAACCTGTTTTGTATCTGTATTTATATACGTAACAGTAAACAAACCGTACGCTTGTGGGACACAAGACACAGCATGCAACTGAGCATGTCAAGTAAGCATGGTATGGTATGCTATGGTATGGTGTGGTGTGGTGTGGTGTGGTGTGGTGCGGTGTGGTGTGGTGTGGTATGGTATGGTATGGTAACTTTATTTAGCCACGGTGGACTCATCAGGAAATTACAAATTTTACAATATATAAATAATACAATTCCACAATATATAAGTAACAAATATACAAATATAATAAGAAAATAAAATTAAAATCTGCTTTACATGAGTGCCGTGCATTGGTTAGATACAGTAATTATTGCCGAGAAGAGAACATTTTCAGTCTACAACCAGACCGAAAAGTATTAAGAAAATTAGCTTGTCTCAATTTTACAGGAAGACTGTTCCATGTTACTGCACCACTGTAACTGAACGAATTTCTTAGGTAGTTGGTGCGAGGAAAAGGAACAGCAAGTTTGTCCACAGTGTTCCTAAGAGAATAGCTTGAAACACAGCTGCGTTCAACAAATTTTGAACGAAGATATTCAGGAGCCAAACCATTTATCGATTCATAAACCATAGTAGCCTTATGAATCTGGCGCTGTGTTTCAAGGTTTTCCCATCCAAGGTCTACAAAAAGACTATCAGCATTAGCATCATAGCCAGAAAAAGTTAAGACCCTAGCTGCACGATTTTGTAATTTTTGTATTTTTGCAGCAAGAGTTTTATTGCAATTCCCCCACACAACACTACAGTAGTCAAAATGCGGTTGTATTAACGAGTGAAAAATAGTATGCAGTGTTGTACGAGGAACAAAAGGCCTGATACGTTTCAACGCACCAATGCATGAGGCAATATTTTTAGAGATGACATCAACGTGCACAGACCATGAAAGGTGCTCATCGATATGAAGACTCAGAGACTTAGTTGAATTTACTTGTTTGATAGGAGCACCTTCGATTGTAAGTACTGGTGCATTGTCAAAGGTGTAAAGTCTTTGTCTTGATCCTATCACCATAAATTCAGTTTGGACATATTCAGTCGCGAATACTCTCAAGATCATTGGTGAGGGTATGTTCGATTTTAGTGATATCATTATCCGCATACGTCAAATGAGTATCGTCTGCAAACATGCGAGGCTGCGAATGCAACAGGCAATTCGGCAGGTCATTTATATACAATAAGAATAAAAGCGGCCCAAGAATTGTTCCTTGTGGAACACCACAAGTTAATGCGCGGTTTTCGGATAAGCACCCATTAACAAAACACTTTTGATGACGACCGTTCGATTAAGACTTAAACCATTGGTATCCAACACCTCTAATACCATACGCATTAAGTTTAGATAATAAGATATTGTGATCTACTGTGTGAAAGGCCTTTTTCAGGTCTAGAAAAACAACAGCATTGACACAACCGCTATCAATATTATACGCCCAATTATCCACAGCCTCCAATAAAGCGGTGGCAGTAGAATGAAGGCAACGAAATCCAGACGGGCAGTTTGAAATCCAGACTGGCAGTTTGATCGTATACAATTCGCTCAAATACTTTAGCAACAATCGGAATAATTGAAATAGGTCGATAATTATTCAACTCAGTGCGACACCCTTGCTTGAATAAAGGTATAACTTTAGAACACTTCCATTCATCTGGAAAAACACCATCATTGCCAGAGGAGGTATTGTCAGTATACCGTGATGCATTGCGGTTTTAGTACATATTACTGATCAATTCGCCGGAGCTCGCTCGCTCATTTTTCGGTTGGCCGTCACAGTGCAGACATATAACATAAGTTAATGTAGCGCACCCATATTAATTTGCATATGTTGTAATAAAGCTTGTATGTAGCAATTTAGGTTCACTATTTCGTTTCATTAAATATCTTGTCTTATTTTCTATCCTTTATTAAATATAGTTTAATTTTCTACAGTATTAATATTCATGCAAACTCCTCGTCTTCGGTGCGCGAACTTCAATTTAAACTGAGCAAATATAGTTATACTGCGCAAAAAGATATCACTACTTCTATTTTCAATTCCTGTACTTAATTGTATGCAAGTCTTGAATGATTATCGTTTTTACACTGCAATCATTATACTTGACTTGGCAAAATGTCATCCCAATCTAAGGCCCCATTTACACCATACCGGATACGCATGGTCACGACATAATAATAGTATGATCGATTCAACAAAATCAGCTAACTGGCAAAAGCCTAGGGTCAGGGATGCCGTAAATTGATGTCGTGACGATGCGGATCCGGTATGGTGTAAACGGGACCTAAATCTTTCGATAAGTGGCTTTTAAGTGATCTCCGGCGTTTTCTAGTACTAAATTAAACGGATATATCGATATTGTTCTCTCCCGAGGCTTCATCCATGAAGGCTGATAAGAGTCATAAATCATTCACTAAGTTAACTAACTTTACCTATTCTGGATGGCTCTATCAGTTCTGATAAAATTGTTTGCCCTTTGAGGTTCATAAGGCCACCTTTATTGTCAACTAACAGACGGTGCCTCTTCATATTTTTCAGTACCATATAGTAAGTATACTGACAGAGTATAGCAACGAACAATATTTGGCAAGTCTTAAATGCGCGCGGGGCAAGTTCTCAATTTTACTGTGAATAGGTCTTAGATAACACGATTCTGTGTCAGAAATTGCGTTGCAGTACTGAATTGCCTTGTGTGTCATGGCCTTGGCTCCCTGGCATCACAAAAGTTGGATCGGACATGACCGAATCACATATACTAGGCGCGTCCGCCAATTATTTTTAATGCTATACAGTACTTAAATATTTAATTTTTTTTAAACCGACGTTCCTGTTTACACTGCAATCGTTATATACCTGACTTGGCAAAATGTCATCCTAATCTAAATCTTTCGATAAGTGCCAAGTGGCTTTTAAGTTCTAGACGGATATCCTAATCGATATTAGAGAGTTTAAGCTTCAAGTTTGCGGGCAACGGCAAACCGCAGAATTTTCGCTCAACTTCTTCTTATCTCAAACGAATCATACATTACAGTTTTAAAATAGCAAGTTCATTTTCCCGTTAGTGCCTTAAATTTTTCTTCGCCCGCCATTTGTCGTTTGACGTACGAACGCGAAGCAACTCTCTATTGTCCACTCCTGAGGCTTCATTATTGCGCAACTTAACATCACATAAGGAAGAGTCTAGCAAATATTTAAACATTCCCAGGCTGAAAGCTGATAACAGTCATCAATCATTCACTAAGTAATTTTATCTATTCTGAATGGCTCTATCAGTTCTGATAAAATTGTTTGCCCTTTGAGGTCCGTAAGGGCCACCCTTTATTAGCGAGCTTAAGATCTACAACGCCAACGTCGACGACGCGGCCCTTCTAACAATGAAGTTTTTCGCTTGTAATAAATCAATGGAAAAACTTGTAGTCCCAAGAGAATTCTCGACGTCGTCTCTTACGTCCTCAGGACGACGGCAAGTCAGAAGGATGAATAGCTGCATTTCGCGTTTGTTTTTACAAAGTCGATAACTGCATTGCAGTTGAAACGTTTTAAAAGTCATGAATAAAAAGCTGTGAGCTAAAACAAGAACGTCACGGTCTCTTTATATTCACATATTTATATGGCGTTGTCGACTGCCGCGTCGTCGTAGATCTTAAGCTCGCTAATGTCAACTAACAGACGCGGCCGGGTCGAGTATTAGGGAGCTTAAGATCTACAACGCCAACGTCGACGACGCGGCCCTTCTAACAATGAAGTTTTTCGCTTGTAATAAAGCAATGGAAAAACTTGTAGTCCCAAGAGAATTCTCGACGTCGTCTCTGTCTTGTTAACGACGCCAACTAGAGCATTTTTACGTCCTCAGGACGACGGCAAGTCAGAAGGTTGAATAGCTGCATTTCGCGTTTGTTTTTACAGCCTGCATTGTAGTCGATAACTGCAGTTGAAACGTTTTAAAAGTCATGAATAAAAAGCTGTGAGCTAAAACAAGAACGTTGTTCAATCACGGTCTCTTTATATTCACATATTTATATGGCGTTGTCGACTGCCGTGTCGTCGTAGATCTTAAGGTCCCTATTATCACAGAAGGAAGCCAAAGAACCCGGAGAACATGCCGTCTATAGTGAGCCCACAGAGTATACCAAGGAACAATTTTGGCAAGTCTTAATAAGCATTTACACCGACAATATTTTAAGTCCACTCTTTTCTCTCTTTCTTAGACTTCAAAGATAAAAGCCTCAGTCAACACTTAATTATTTACTTTACTAGATTATTAAATTACTAAGTTATTTTGCTATACTGAGGATAACATTTTGGGATATTGCGACTCAAAAGGGAAAATGATTTCCAAAAACAACCAAAAAAGAAACTATTGTAAAACTGCACGTATTGTTTAGAGAAAATTATTTTTTTGCTCCCAACCCAACATTATGCAGATTTACTCCCCGTGCATTCAGACAACTCAATTATCCAGCAAACATTTTATACTTGACACGCCAAAGCATCGTTGACAGGTTAAAGGACCAACTCCTGAATGAGTCAGATTCCAAAAACAACCAATGAAAACAGCAAATTCCATATTAATTCTGACTGATTGCGGGTAACAACGAGAAATTCGTTGCCCGAAGCCGTGCAAGCTCGAATCTCGCTCTAAACAACGAATTTTTCGAGAATGATTTTGAAATAGAGAGCGACTAAGATCGTAAAGACTTCATGTTGTGAATAAATTCGTTTTACTCCCAACCCATTCCGCCATATTATATTAATTATCTGGCAAACATTTAACTTAATATTCGCTAATGCACCGTTGAAAGCTTGCAACATATCGTCATGACGTCACGTCGGCGCACCCAACCTCCGCTTTAACGATACGTCAGTACGATTTCCGGTTTGCAAGAAGGTATAAATTTGACATTCAGATAGTTCGCTGTTGCAGTATTTGTGGTGTCTGCTTTCTTTTGGAGTTCCGTGTCAAAATGACGAGACACTTTGCGCTTATTTTGCTGGTTACTGCTTTAAGCAGGTACGTATCTACATTAACCATTTTACATATAACATTGAGATTTGTCTATTTCATTTCTATCAATCTAGATGTATACTGTATCTTGTATTTGCATAGTTTGTGCGAGGTTTGCTGCGCAATCCAGTAGAATTATCTGCGTCACAATTTTAGCAATACTGCGCTTTACATTAGACCAGGATTTGCTAGCTCTGTGTTAAACAGCTACAGAGATTGCATAGTTTGCGTTTGCTTGGAAAAGCTGACATAATTTCCAACAAATTGCGTATCTGAAATTGGTGTTTGTTTGAAAATCTTGACATAACATTTGCTAATATCCTTTTGATAATATCCATAATGTGATCACCTGATCGCTAATGCGCAACATAGCTCAAAGGGCATTACTGGCTTACTGCGCGCTTGTCATGTCAGTAACGTATTTGTTATTGCGTACTATATATTATTCAAAACTAGTTGAACAACTCAATTGAATTGTCAATTGTGTCACTTATATGCTTGCTTTGGAATCTCGGATTCAACAACTCACTATCTCTGTGTTTTGCGCACTTTACTTATTCACTCTAAGCTATTTCCATAGTGTGATGGTGTTTAATGGATAAACCAGATTCTGTTTATTGTTCTTGTACGTCTGTCAGTGAAATTTGCCTGTCAGTGAAATCTGAAATATGATTCAATGCACGTAATTTAGCCAGGGGCAATAACGGCAAATTGGGTGAAACATAAACATGCGTATGTGTTGTATCATTTCCTTATAAAAAAATTAAGAATTTTTTCATGGTTTAGCGTAGCTCAGACTTTAAGATATGCCTAATCTACGACGCGGACGTGACGAGAAAACAGTCGCTAATGTTTGGAAACCAGTTTTAATTCGTTTTTCTCGCGTCTCTGACTTTGTTTACCAACCGGAGTCCCGATAGTTTGACCCGTGTAGCTGAAACTGTGAGAATAGCGACTGTTTTTCGTCACGTCCGCGTCGTAGATTTAGCATATCTTAAAGTCGCTATTGAGCATGCGGGAAGTTGGGAGAGCACGAAAAAGCATAAGAGTTGGTCGAAGCGCTAGCCGTTTATAATATATAAACAACACAAAAATAGCGTAAAAACAAGTTTAATTCTGCTGTTAAATTCCCGCGCATTTTTAGCGCGCTCAATCGAGTTATTGAGCACGCTTTTCAGCCAATTTAAAACGTTCTTATATTAGATATATATTATAATACAGTCTATTTCATTGCGGTTACTTCTAGAATTAAATTAAATTTGATCTTTACAATGTGAACCCTAAATCGTATCTCATGACCACATTGTTAGAACACTCTAGTCAAATAACGACAAAATGAAAATTCTATGTCAAAGACTACAAAGAGACGCCTGCGTAACAATTTTTACAACCTTTTTTCTGACAAGCCTGGAAATTTCTTCATCATAATGTTTTAGAACAGTATTTAACTTTCATTTGAGGCCAGGGCACTGGCCATGGCCAGGGCACGCCGTGGGTTAGACCTGTAAACGTCTGTGGCATTGCGCGATATATATATATAATTAATAAAGTTTGAGAATGAATTTCTAGGCAAGTTTAACAGTGATATTTAGATAGCGAAATGCTGGTTGATAGACAAAACGTTAATGTAGGTCTCAACCAGTGGTCTCAACATAGCACAATATGCGAATAATCCCTCGCCCAGTTTGCGCACTACTATAAAGCGCGATTTATGCCAAACGGATGTTTTGTCTTAAAAGAGGTCAGTGGGGGCAATAATACAAAGGAATTGATAGATTTTGGTCGCTACTTAATATAGCCATATACAACTGGCGCGATTTCATCGCGCTATATTCTACTTGAATAAATTGCGCAAACTACCTTAGGTTTTATCAATACTTTTCTCGACATGTGGTCAAATTAATGCACAATATTTGTTTACGCAACGATATTAAATGTTTATATAACACATACCTGAAAACAATTAACATTTCCAATGACTTCCCAGTATCAAGTTATCACTGATATTATCTTGAAAGAATTGCAGATGTTAAGTCAATTAATGCAATCATCTATAAAAATATAATAAATGGTTCTAATTTCCAATACATTTACCAAGGCACTTGAAGTGTTAAGGAGTTGGTTCTTAATTGTTTTAACAATCGCGCGCCCTCCTTCGACCTTGCGCTAGCCGCTATAAATATATGTTGGTGATGTCTGTGTTGGATCGGGTTTCTCGCTTTGGCAACTGTCTTGCTCTCTTGCTCTGTCCAGTACAAAGAGCTATCCAGTCTAAAAAAGTTGTTAAGATTAGGTTTCATTCTGTATTAACACTGGAGCAATAAGAAATGGACATTGTTGCTAGTTACTGGACCTCTAGGGAGAACAGTTTAGAACTGATAGAGCTATCCAGTATAATATATAAAGTTATCGTTAGACTTTAATTCAGCGTCGGCCACGGACATATAGAACAAATTGAGGGTTGCTTCGCGTGTGCCTAAAAGATATAAACAAAATCTCGACGTTTCGAGCTAAAGCCCTTCGTCAGGAGAAATTAGTAGGAGAAAATTAGTTTAGTTTAGGTTTCCTCCTGTAGTAACACTGGATCAATAAGAGATGACCCTTACTGGACCTCTAGGAAGAACAGTTTAGAACTGATAGAGCTATCCAGTATAAATAAAGTTAGTTTAGTTTAGGTTTCCTCCTGTAGTAACATTGGATCAATAAGAGATGATCCTTACTGGACCTCTGGGGAGAACAGTTTAGAACTGATAGAACTAACAGTTTAGAAGTGATGCAGCTATCCAGTATAGACAAGGTTAGTTAAGTTTTTTAAATGGATCATACATTTCTGTTGGATAATAACGTGGGATTTAGTTATATTAAGCTGATATACAGTAAGTAAATATTTCATAATTTTCTCTCCACACAGTGCTGCTGAAATAAAAAGTACACAATACCTGATCACGTCGCCACAAAAATATCGCGCAGGTCAGCATGAAACATTGGGTGTTCATCTCTTTGGTTCAAAGTCTTGTGAAGTTAAAGTTACACTTAAGTCAAGGGATTCTAAATCTTCTAATGACATCGTTGCTTCAGCGAATGGCACTTTTACGCCTGGTGAACGAGGAAAACTCACATTAATGGTAATGTATAGATTTTTTGAACGCGTCGTTCCCGTGTGGGTAGCGATAAACAATATACTTGAGCCGAAGGTTTGAAGGATCAAACTACCTAAGAAATATGACAAGAACTTCGACGTTTCGAGCGAAGGCCCTTCGTCTAGAAGTTTGTAATTTTGGCCTGACAAATGGCCCGTAAGGCCCGTTATTTGGTCCTGGGGACAGATCATCCTCAAGGGGAATAATTTGGGGCTAAGGGACCCCAGGTCCAAACAGAAACTGTGCCCGTCTGAGGTACTTTGGGTGCAAAGCTCTAGTGCCATTAATCTTCGGTTATGCTTTTATAAATGAATACAAATAATAAAACGAACATTCCACGGCCGTTAAAAGATACATGTTTTTTGTTTTTTAATATGCTATTGTGTATTTGTGTCCAGATTGATATGCCTAGAACCTGATACAATCGCTCGTAAACTATAACTTTGACACTTCCCGTCATCTTAGGCAATAGCTCAGGGGGGTTCCCGACAACTATAGGGGACTTAAGAAAAGCTTAGATCTAATGTTTTATATATTATTATTGTTCAGATTCCAGTAAAGGTTTTAAATAATCGCAAGTACTACTATCGATTGTATTTTAACCTTGAAGCAACAGTTTGTGGTGTGAAAACGGAATCAACATCGGTGTTTGCACGGCAAAGAAACAGCAATGACAATATTGTTTTTATCCAAACTGATAAGCCGATCTATAAACCTGGACAAAAAAGTATGAACGACTTTTTAGCTGTTTTAGTAGTATTTTGTTGCAATGGTCCTTTGCTTACCACTTACCAAAACAGTACTTCCATCGAATATATATACATACACGAATTTGCGGTTAATGCTCAGCAACTGGACACTATAGCTCAGTTGGTTAGAGCGCTGCACCGGAATCGCAGGGCCGCAGGTTCGATTCCTGCCAGAGGGCCTAAAGTTGCATTTTTCGCAACTGCTCCTGCTTAGGTCTAAAAATGTATATAATTATATGAATAATATTCCATCTACAAACATGCACCTTCTACACTTAAAGTATAACCTACCATACTCCATGCTGAAATCAGGGGTCAAGGATTTGCGAATTGTGCTTGCGAGAACAGTGGGATTTTCAAAACAATGAAAAGACAATGGAACATTCCGATTACCGAATTGTGACTGAATGGCATGACTATTGATTATTGTATGCAAAGCGTTTATTTACAATCAATCAGTCTATCAATTAATTAGCCTGTTAACTAGTTAATCAGTTAATTAATTTGTTGATCAATCAATTTAACCACAATTTAGTCCACTAGTCAGTTAATATATATCAATCAACTAACTAATTGATACATTTGTCAGCCAATCAAAAAGCAACTACAGAAATCATAAAAATATCGCTAACAATATTCTATTAATTTTTCAGTTCGTATGAGGATCCTATCACTTGATAAAGACTTAAAACCGAAAGGAGACAAGGTAATAAAGCCAGGATGTATTTAGAATAGTCTCATGTGTATATATTTTCCCATAATTATAGATAGATTTTTATCAACCCATTTTGGTAAAAATGTTATAGAATTTCATATTTTTTATAATTTTCATTTTTGTTCTTTCAGATTGAAAGCGTTCGTGTGGTAAGAAATCTAGAGAAATTTAATAAGATGAATTGGTTGCGACGATTCAAATAGATGTATTTGTAAATTAATAAATTTTCGCATTTCATCCAGGTTGCATCTGCTTCGAATTATGTAATGTGACATGATGGTATGAAGGGATGGTTTAGCGTTTGAACTTAATCGAAAAAGAATTCCTGTTTTGGGAAGATATGAAATAATGGCGATTGTTGGCGTAAGTAGCTCATAATTACGACTTGGTTGTGAATTCAGGTAACCCCAGATGAAGACCATACCTAATTTTATGAAATTTTTATCACTGCATATTCCATAAGCAATATAGGAGACTGCCAGTCCAGAGATTTATATAATAGAATGTTTTCCCGACCCTACCTATGCATATAAAATATATAGCAATGAAAACCCATGACTTCCTCGTTCCTTGTATTAACTTTTCAGAAAACAAAAAAAACTCAGACAATTGAAGTTGCTAAATATGGTTAGTTTACAAATTTATTATTGGATTTCAGTAAGCGTTACTACAGAGCAGCAGATGGTGGTCAATTTCAGAAATATTGACTCTCTCAGGAGAGAGAAAACTGATTAAAATACACGACTCAGTTGTAAGAATTAACATTAACTTTTATTGAAATTTTTTTTTTTAGTTCTACCCAAATACGAGGTGAAGATCACTCCACCAGCATATATGGCGTTGGATCAGAAAGAATTTACAACTACTATCTGTGCTAAGTAAGTATTAGTTCCTAACTGATGACGATGTTTACATCTGGGATTCGATTCCAGCAATATCCAGGCTTCTGATTATAATTTCCTCTTGGTCACATGTGAGATGAATACTTCCATTTTGATTTTTTCAACCACCGCAGGTTTCTCTCGGTACTTAGGTTTCTTCCTGTAGTAGCACTGGAGTAATGCGCTATATTTTCATAGGTACACATACGGGAAAAACGTCAAAGGAACACTGAACGCTCATCTGTGTTTGAAGCACAAGGGTGGCAGATATATTGGAGGACAGTATGTTAGCGATGATTTTACAAAATGCGAGAACATCACAAAAGAGGTATGTTTATTTATTTTTCCTTCCTTCCTTCCTTCCTTCCTTCCTTCCTTCCTTCCTTCCTTCCTTCCTTCCTTCCTTCCTTCCTTCCTTCCTTCCTTCCTTCCTTCCTTCCTTCCTTCCTTCCTTCCTTCCTTCCTTCCTTCCTTCCTTCCTTCCTCCTTCCTTCCTTCCTTCCTCCTTCCTTCCTTCCTTCCTTCCTTCCTTCCTTCCTTCCTTCCTTCCTTCCTTCCTTCCTTCCTTCCTTCCTTCCTTCCTTCCTTCCTTCCTTCCTTCCTTCCTTCCTTCCTTCCTTCCTTCCTTCCTTCCTTCCTTCCTAGCCATAAATGCTAAATCACATCACAACAATGAGTGATCTGATGGCATGGAGAAGTTAGGAGAACATTTTGATTTTCAAAACAATGAAGAGCCAATGGAACATTCCGATCACTGGATCGTAACTGAATGACACTATTGTTATGTCAAGTGTTATACCATGAACCCGTGTTAACGGTGACTCAACACCTACAGTATTCTTTCGATATTTCCAGATCAATGGCTGCACAGATATCACGCTATCACGAGAAGCACTCAATATGGGAGAAGTAACTAATATCTGGCGCACACAATTTGTTGTCGAGAGTCAAGTCACGGAAACCTTAACCGGAGTTACACTTAAAAACATAGCTATAAAAACTTTTTTCAAGAGACGCTCTATTGTACTGTCATTCTCTGGCACTTCGGATAAATTCAAGCCTGGGTTACCCTTCAAATATGTGGTATGTCAAAATTCAATAAATATATTTTCCATTATAAAATAGTTTCCAATAATTGTGGCCTAAATATTTGAATATTGAGGTCTAAACCAGAGGTCCTTAAGCCATTAATCAATGTTTTTCAAAGACGATTACTTTGTTACACACTTTGATTAAAGAAAAAGACTGTCAGTGTGATTTTCGTACAGACGAATCTCTCTAAGACGGACACCAGAGCGACAGAGCAAAATGTCCACGATGATTTCCACAGTTGATGAAAGACAATAAGAGTTGCGTTTGACCGCCAGCTCTCGTTAGAGTTGATGAGAGTTTCCCCTCGTTTGACCGGTACGCGTGGTAATATCCAGTCAACTCTCATGCAACTCTTATTCTCGTTTGACCGGGGCATAGGAGTTGATAAAACTCTCATGCAAACTCTCGCTTGCCAATTCCCATCGCCGTTTGGCCATGGCGTATCTATTACAGCAAGTTATCAAAAACTGTTCTATATACAGTTTATTGAATCGCAAACTGTTATACATTTAGGGGATGTCCGAATTAGAGAGATGTCAGTAAACAGAGGTTCAACAACTGTATAAAAGAGGAAAATACTATAGTTCAGTGCGGTATTTAAAAGTATGAATATTTTTTCTCTCAAACAGCTTAAAGTTACGCGTCCTGATGGCTCCCCGGCAACCGGAGCTAATGTCCATGTTACGATATCTCGTGGCTGGTCCGAAGCTAAATTTTACAACAAAACATTTGTTGTCAAAAATGGTTTGATCACAGATTCTATCAATGATGCAACTTACAACGCTCGAAACTTGGTGTTTCAGGTAGAAACAAAACTCTATATTTTAGTGAATGTAGACAGGATCTTAAATAACATTCTGCTGTACAAACATCCAGTCAGCTACTCAATCAATGATATATACTGTGTGTATTTTAACTTTCTGTAGGCAAAACTTCTGGACAAAAATCCCTATACAGTGAAAGGCTATCAGTATGCAGTAACCGCGTCACATTCAGCAAACCCCTGGTACTCGCCAAGCTTTAGTTACCTTGAAATTCTCAAGATGAAGAAAACTCCAGCTAAGGTAATATAAATCATGATTATCAACATCATCACTACTATCATCATCACCATGACCACCATCACCTACCATTTCCACCATCACCATCAACATCTCCACCATAACCATCACCACCACCATCATCACAACCATTATCACACCATCATCATCACCATCATCACCATCATCACCATCATCATCACCATCATCATCACCATCATCATCACCATCATCACCATACCATCACAACCATCATCACAACCATCAACACAGCCATCATCACCACCAACCATCATCATCACCATCATTATCATGATCATAACCATCATTAATAAATCTCGTTATTCTCCTATACAAGATATTAATTTACTCGAACGACTTCATGTCATCTTTATACTAGATCGACAGCGAAGCTTCTCTGGCAGTGCGTTATACAGTGCGAAACAACACTGGAGAGAAAGTCGACTTTTATTATACCGTAAGTACATGTAGTTGTTCAAGAACTAAAACCTACTATTAACGCTATTCTCGGATAGGAAAAAGACGTATTTTAACATAGCAGAGACTTAACTCTTCTCGAGTGAGTTCTGAACAACATCAGATTACTTTAGGGTAGTCCACATTCAAGAACATGTACTACCTCTGCATGATCTAACCATGCTTAACTCAGTCAACTGGGAGAGAACACAGGAGAGACTTAACTCTACTCACATGATTTCTGTACAACATCAGATTACTTTAAGGTAGCCTACTTTCAAGAACATGTACGGTTAACCTCACCATGCTTAACTCAGTCAACTGGGAGAGAACACAAGAGAGACTTAACTCTGCTAACACGGGTTTTATTAACTCTTAGTTATAACCTATTAGGTAATGTGTAAAGGCAACATTGTGAAGGCTGGTAGACATACACAGCATCATGATTACATCCAAGAGGAGAACCCTACCACCACCGCCAGCACCACTACCGCCAGCACCACTACCGCCAGTACTACCACCACTGCCCTACCATCAACAAAAGTAACAGGCAATGTTACCAACGCTACTCTCTTACCCATCAACTATACCATACCACAAATACGTAGAATGATCATTCCCCCATGGAGGAGGTGGTGGAGACCTAAACCAGACCCAGTAAAGAAATTGAATACAAGACCGATAGTTGAGAAATTTGAAATCAAGTTCCCAGTGACCATGGAAATGGTACCTTCATGTCATGTCATGGTGTATTATGTGAGGGAAGATATGGAAGTGGTTGCTGATAGTGTGAAATTTGATGTGGAAGATAGATTGGAGAATCAGGTTAGGGTCACCTGTGCTTTGATACGCATTATTTAGGGTGCTGCCGTACTCTCTCTAATAAGCCTCCGGGGGGTCTTATTTTTTCAGGCACCTTTGGAGGGGGCTTATTGGAGAAGGGGGGCTTATTTGAGGGGCGATTATATATTTTCCCGTAAAATGATATGATAATTTTGTTCAAGCAGGGTACAATATGTAAAGAAAATCAAAAAATCTTATCAAAACACTTGTGTTTTTGTGTGAATGGGGGGTTTATTAGAGAAGGGGCTTATTATAGAGGGGGCTTAATAAATTTCTTCATCTAAAAAGAGGGCTTATTAGAGGGGGGAGGCTTATTTGAGAGATTACGGTGGTAGCATTTACATTTTTTTCAAAACGTATGTGATTTATTAATTAAAAAGAACTCAAACATCAATTATTTCTTCTCAATTTGCTAGGTGTCTGTGAGTTTTGCGGACAATGAACAAAAACCAGGAGAGAAAACTAACTTGATACTGAAAGCTTCACCCGGATCACGTGTGGCTTTTGTAGCCGTGGATAAGAGCATTCATCTGTTGAAAGCTGGGAACGAGTTAACCAAGGAAAAGGTAATTAGGATTGTATTATAAGAACAAAAAGTGAAGCTTAAATTTAATGTTTTCAGTATTACTTGATGAAACAATTAGTTCGTAGTTAGAGACTACATAGCCCAGCCAGTGGATTGTTTCCAAATCATATTGTAAGTCATAGTTTGGACTGTTGATTGTGTTTTTAGATACGTCCATACCTACAAGATTACCGAGGTAGAGTATGGACTTCCAACCCGAAATGTAAATCATGGAATCCCTGGTTGAGAGGAAAACGAAGCATTGCATCATGGTGGGGAGATAGATCTGTCTACGAAGACGCTTCTGAGGCTTTTCATGTATGTGATTGAGTTGTATTCCTGTAGATTTACCAGTCAAACTTCTCATTACGGACACTTCTCTAATATGGACACTTCTCTAATATGGACACTTCTCTAATACAGTCACCTCTCTAATACGGACACCTCTCTTATACGGACACCTCTCTAATACAGACACCTCTCTAATAGGGACACCTCTCTAATATTATAGACCTCTCTCTAATATGGATACCTCTCTAATACGGACACCCTTCTAATACGGACACCTCTCTAATATTATGGACACTTCTCTAATACAGACACCATCTGGACATATTCTAGTCATAATTAACAGTACAACATTAAAGTGCAACATTAAAATTTCAAACACTTATCCAGTTCCCAAAAATCTCATTGTAGGTGGCTGGTTTGGTTTTCTTATCAAATCTGTCTATTTTTACGAAACCCTGCCCCAAATCTCTTCCGTACGAACACATGGTGTACGAGAGCGACACAGGACCTGGTAATATATATTATATTTTGTATATTTTATAGAATGCTGGCGTAATATTCATATCCAATTTAAATATTAATACAAAACCATGCCCAAGGCCACCTTCAGTTGACCGTATGGTGCTTGGTTCTGGCGGATCTGTCTGTCTGTCTGTCTGTCTGTCTGTCTGTCTGTCTGTCTGTCTGTCTGTCTGTCTGTCTGTCTGTCTGTCTGTCTGTCTGTCTGTCTGTCTGTCTGTCTGTCTGTCTGTCTGTCTGTCTGTCTGTCTGTCTGTCTGTCTGTCTGTCTGCCTGCCTGCCTGCCTGCCTGCCTGCCTGCCTGCCTGCCTGCCTTTTGTTTTTATTGATAAACGATATAATTGAGGGTTTGTGGAATAAAACTGAAAAATATCGCCTGGCTACTAATCTCCAGACAAAGGGCCTTTGCTCGAAACATCGAAGTTCTTGTTACACTTTTCAGGCATCCATGCCCTACAGCAGGATTCGTACAGCCACCGATGGAAGTGTAGGATAATTTTTTTTGTCTTCTATTTATATTAAAGTCGGTGTAATGGGCGTAGTAGGATCAAGAGGAAGAAGCGGTGGACCAGAGCCAGAGGCTAAAAACAAGGTGGTGAAAAGTACAGTCGGTGAACCAGTCAAAGTACGCAAAGAATTCCCGGAAACCTGGTTATGGGCGGACGAGAAACTTGAGTAAGTATGGTGTAAAATCTTATATCCTTAATAATTCATGAGGAGATTAGTCAATAGTATTGCTCTATTTAAGCACAGGATTTAATTTTTCTTCATCAATTTGGTTAGGGTTAGGTTAGGTTTAGGTTTAGAGCTAGGTTTTGGGTTAGTGGTTAGTTAGGTCAGTTACATTTAACTTTACTTCAAAAGTTGAAAAAATGACGTAACGTCAGTTTGGTAGATGGAAACAAGTGGCGACCTCTCATGCCAACTCTCGCTTGCTAACTCTGTCTGTCTGAACTCTGTCATAAACTGCAAACTGCCTGCCTGCTAACTCGCAACTGCCTGCCTGTTTGACCAGTGCTTTATTCATACTTGAACTATCGCTGAAATTTCTCAACTTTTATCGTTCTCAGTGAATCAGGGAACAAAACACTCCAAGTGACAGTGCCAGATACGATCACAACTTGGGTGGCAAATGGTTTTGCTATGTCATCAAAGTCTGGTCTAGGTGTTTCAGAAACTGCGACACTTAAAGCCTTCCAACCATTCTTTGTCCAGATGACACTACCTTACTCCGTTATCAGAGTGTAGGATAATTTTTTTGTCTTCTATTTATATTATCTGCCTAGTGTAATGGGCGTAGTGTGTTTACTGTTTCTCCCAAGAGAAGCGGTGGACCAGAGCCAGAGGCTAAAAACAAGGTGGTGAAAAGTAACGGCCGATAGGTCTCCGGTCAAAATGAATTCCGGAAACCTGGATTTATGGGCGGTCCAAATCTGTAAGTATGACCGGTCACTAATACGCATATACTAACAGTAAACAAATTCATAAGATTTGTTCAGAGACATCGCTTTTATTTAAGCACGGTGACGTTCTAAACGCTCAAGACGTTAGCAATCACCGTGTATTTAGGTAAATAGGTTACGTTATCAGTGTTTACTGTAGTGCTTTCGGAGAAATCTTTAGGTCAGTTACATTTAAAATTTAGCTTCAAGGCATGAAAAATGACGTCAAAATGACCGTCAGTTTAAAAGTGATCGGTCAAAAAGTGACCTCTCATGCCAACTCTATTGAACTCTGCTTGCGATAATCAGCCAACTAGCAACTCTCTTGCTAATCCTCGTCAACCACTAGTCTCGTTTCGAAATGCTTTATTCGTGAACTATCGCTGAAATTTCTCAACTTTTACCGTTCTCAGTGAATTAGCAAAGGAAAATATGTCTGAAAGTGACTACTAGACTGGAATCACAACTTGGGTGGCAAATGGTTTTGCTATGTCATCAAAGTCTGGTCTAGGTGTTTCAGAAACTGCGACACTTAAAGCCTTCCAACCATTCTTTGTCCAGATGACACTACCTTACTCCGTTATCAGAGGAGAGGAGATTCCAGTGACTGTAACTGTATTCAATTATCTGCCTAGTTGTGTAGCGGTAAGTGTGTGTTTACTGTTTCTCCCAAGAGAGTGTCTCCACCACCTTGTGCCACTATGACATCATTCCTCAACAGGGCTCAAAATAACGGCCGATAGGTCTCCGGTCAAAATGACCGGTCAGCTTGATTTTAGCTCGGTCCAAATCTGTTTTTGACCGGTCACTAATACGCATATACTAACAGTGTTCCAACAGCACAGTGACAGTTCAAGATGCCAGAGACATCGCTTTATTGTTTCACGGTGACGTTCTAATCACTCAAGACGTTAGCAATCACCGTGTATTTAGGTAAATAGGCAACGTTATCAGTGTTACTGTAGTGCTTTCGGAGAAATCTTTATCATAAGGATTTAAAATTCTAGCGGAAGGCATGAAAATGTGGCCGGTCAAAATGACCGGTTAGGTTTAAAAGTGATCGGTCAAAAAGTGATCCGTTATATTGAGCCCTGCTCAAGTATATAATCAGCCAAGTAGCAACTTTACATCATCCCTGATGAAACCACTAGTCTGGAGCGTCGAAATGTTGGGTCGTGAAAGTAATTTGTTATGGGATTGCATTCATTTACTTAAACCAGAATTAGACAAGAATTAGCAAAGGAAAATATGTCTGAAAGCTTGGTGAAGCTACTAGACTGGAATGCCGAAACGTTGGGTCGTGAATGTAATTTGTTCAGGGATTACATTCATTTACCGTTTCTTAAAATCCCGAAATTTCAGCCCATCCCGCTATCGTGCAAAACTGTCTTGCCGATGCAGAGGTAGTATTCGATGCAGTATATGAAACCCCTTGTATTGTTCCTGCCAGTCATTTCCTGCAATTATCAGCTAGGTTTTCTTGCTTAGATCAAACTACAACTGAACCACAAATCGCCCGACTACAAAGTGACATCATATCATATTAACAAACTATGCGTATGTGGCGATGCCGGACAATCAGTCAAGTTTACAATCATTCCCACAAATCTCGGACACATTCCACTCACGGTCACAGCGACTACGTCATCAGCGGGTCTTTGTTCCAACAGCACAGTGACAGTTCAAGATGCCGTCACACGGAAACTACTCGTCGAGGTAAGGCTAATCACTTAGACAGAAAGGCATCAGGAGGAATTATGATAGATGTGGTTGCTAGTTTTGAGCGAAAACCATTGCATATTTAGAATGTAACCGGGAACAGTTGCGACAAATACAACCATAGACACTTTGGCAGGAATAAAATCTGCAGACTTGCGATTCCAGTGCAATGCTCTGACGACCGCTAAGCTATAGTTTTTCTAACAACTTGTTATCGTCCTGCAATTTAACAACTTGTTAACAAGTTGTGAATGACAACCTTGTAGCAACTTGATACAATTAGAACATTGTTACAACTTGTTGACAAGCTTGTTATGAGTTTGTTGCGAACACATCTTGTTGACAAGATGTGTGATTTTTACGTGTGTATACTAGCACAACTTGAAAGTTACAAAATTTGACATAATCGCTCTCTTACCTTTTAGCCTGAAGGAATCAGAAAGGAGTACACTCAGGGAACATTCTTCTGTCCTAAAAGTAAGAAAATATATTTTACTTGATTTCATTTTTGTTTCTCAGTAGTTGATCTCCTTGGGCTGTTCGTAAGATTAACCACTTATTGTTTCTTTCAGACGCAGAACACAAGGAGGAGTTTGATCTCAAAGTACCTAACGATGTCGTGCCAGGATCAGTCTATCCAACTGTTACTATTATAGGTAATTTTGTATTGAGTAGGATCTCTCCCAGTTGACTGAGTTAAGAATGGTTAGATCATGCAGAGGTAGTATGTTCTTGAATGTGGTTTACCTTAAAGTGATCTGATGTTGTACAGAACTCACTGCTGAGTTACTCATGGTTAGATCATGCAGATGTAGTACGTGTTCTTGAATGTGAGCTATCTTAAAGTGATCCAATGTTGTACAGAACTTACTGCTGAGTTAAGCATGGTTAGATCGTGCAGAGGTAGTACATGTTCTTGAATGTGGTGGGCTATTTTAAAGTGATCTGATGTTGTACAGAACTTACTGCTGAGTTAAGCATGGTTAGATTATGCAGAGGTAGTACATGTTCTTGAATATGAGCTGCCTTATTGTGATCAGATGTTGCACAGAACAAGGTTAAATAATGTAGAGGTAGTACATGTTCTTGAATGTGGGCTACCTTAAAGTGATCTGATGTTGTACATAACTTACTGATGAGTTAATCAGTTAAACATGGTTGCATCACACAGAGGTGGTACATGTTCTTGAATGTGGTGGGCTACTTAAAGTGATCTGTCTCTCTCAATTTTAAGGTGATATTATGGGACCAGCGATGAACAACCTGGAAGACTTACTGCGCATGCCTTATGGATGTGGGGAACAAAATATGGCAAATTTTGCACCAAATATTTACATCATGGAGTACCTGACGAAGACTAGTCAGGTTACAGGAAACATCAAGAGTACCGCAGAAAACTTCATGGAAGTTGGTTAGTATAAAATAATTAGATATTTCTTGTTTGGTGGCAAAGGTACCAAATCCACAAGCACCCCACCCTCCCCCCCCCCTCCTCCTCCCTCGTTGGACGGATTTAGATTTAAACGCTTGCTGGGGTTTTTTATTCAGGCTATCAACGAGAGTTGATTTACAAAAGAAAGAGTGGCTCTTACAGTGCATTTGGCAACTCTGACAAACAAGGAAGTATGATGTGAGTATTGGGTATTGAAGAACATTCATGGTTGAAAACAAGGGATGTTAGTAGCGCAGTGGTTATGGCTAGGTCTACAAATTATATTGAACTATTCCGCTAATCTTTAATAGTAGCAATTGTAAAGCACAATTAAGCCTTAATTTTTTCTGCATTGTATATTAATGCATTAAATGATCTGTCTGCTGCATTGTATATTAATGTATTAAATGATCTGTCTGTCTATTTGCCAAACTTTCAACACTATATTCAATTCATGCATGCACATACGTTGCCTTCGAAAATCGTGTGAAACTTTCATTGAACTTCCCGTTAATCTTAATAAGTGAGAAATCGCAATAGGTGAGTTTCACTAAGCACTATCGTGCAACAGATGGACAGTTATCAAAGTGAGAAAACAATGTTAAGTCTTGTATTTGATGACAAATAGATAGAATTGAGAGATGTAGTTTAATTTTCTTGCTCCTATAGATGTCAACGTTTCTGAAGTTGAGCACCATCTGCTGCCCTGTAACGCTTACTGAAACCCACCAATATAAATGATGTTTGGTTCTATTCTCAGGTTGACTGCGTTCGTTGTTCGATCATTCGCACGAGCCAAGAAATACATTTTTGTTGATGATGCACAAGTCCGACACAGTTTGAGATGGTTCCGCAGCAAACAACAAGAAAATGGATGTTTCCCACAATATGGAAAACTATTTAATTCAAGACTTCAGGTAATTTGAACGTTTAAGTTTGTTAAGTTGCTCATCGCATAAAATGATCTCGTATGGAGTGCCACAAGGTTCAATTCTGGGTCCATTATTACAGTAAAATCCCGCATACAAGAACCAGTGGTATTTCAGGCCGACAAATAGGCTGATTCTAAAACAGACACTTGAGCTGAAGAGGAACGCAAGTTCTAAGGACATCTCGAACGTGCGATGGCAGTGTGGGTAGAGAGTGTAACAAAGATTCTGCGGTTGACTGTTGTGTAAAACTGCCTGAAAAATACAATAAGAACTTCGACGTTTCGAGCGAAGGGGCCCTTCGTCTGGAAGTTAATTCTAAGGAATGTTGGAAGCTGTTACATACCTAATTTAGCTTTTGTTATGTTTTAGGGAGGTGTGAACAGTGAGCTCACGATTACAGCCTACGTGACCACTGCTCTTTTGGAAGCTGGGGAGTCAACCAATGTAAGTTACAGTAACATACAAATATATTATCGTAACATAATATATAACCCTTAAATGCATTCATTCATTTATCACAGATTCCATCACACTAAATGTTGTTTTTTCTGCAGAGTACTATGGTTTCGAGAGCTCTCTCGTGTATCGCAAATCGACTTGACTCGATCAAAGATTCCTATACAACAGCACTTGTGACGTACACTCTGACTTTGGCCAACCATACTGACACTCAGAAGATGATGAAATTATTGAAAAACAAAGCAATCGTAGAAAGTGAGTTAGAGGATAAAAACCCCAATAGTTTTCCTTAAAAGATGTGGAAGAATTTGACATCCTTTTACAACAGAGTTAAAGGATGAAGGTAGCACATGTTCTTGAATGTCGACTAGTGATCTGATGTTGTAAAGAACTCACTGCTGAGTTAAGCATGGCTAGATCATGGAGAGGTAGTATATGTTCTTGAATGTAAGCTACCTTAAAATGATCTGATGTTGTACAGAGCTCACTGCTGAGTTAAGCAGTGTTAAATTATGCAGAGGTAGCACATGTTTTTGACTGTGGGTTGCCCTAAAGTGATCTGATGTTGTACAGAACTCGTGTGAATAGAGTTAAGTCTCTCATGTGCTCACTATCATTCGAGTTAAGCGTGGTTAGATCATGCCGAGGTGGTACACGTTCTTAATGTGGGTTACCCTAAAGTCATTTGATGTTGTACAGAACTCGTGTGAGTAGAGTCTCTCCTGTGTTCTCTCCCAGTTGACTTAATTAAGCATGGTGAGGTTATATATAATTTATATAAAAATAATACATGTTTATAAATGTGTGCAACCTTATCTATAGATGGTTTAATGTACTGGACTGAACAAGATAAGCCCAAACCAAAACCAAGATACTACTGGTATTACAGATCTTCAGCCGAAGTGGAAATGACAGCATATGCTTTACTCGCAATATTGCACCAAAGTCCAGATGATAAGTCAGCAGTGACTGATGAAATAATGGACATTATTCGCTGGTTATCGAGACAGAGGAATTCTTATGGTGGCTTTGCTTCGACACAAGTAAGAGTCTTTACGTTTTAACATGAATTACTTGCTCCCAGAAGTGTTGACACATTTAACGTCAAGCTTCAATTCTATTTTTTGTCTATTTCATAGGACACTTGTGTTGCTTTGCAAGCTTTGGCAGAATTTGCAGGGAGGGCTTATGGAAATAGCGCTGACTTTAGATCAAGCCAGTTGGCGGGATCATTAAAGATGGGCAATTATTACAACCACAATTTCCTGATAACGAAGGCAAATAAATTGACTTTACAAACTGTCTATCTTCCGGCAAAGATTATTCCTGGTAAACTGCAGGTGACTGGTCAAGGAGTTGGGTGTGCATTGATACAGGTAAGTTACAGCAATTATTTCACGTGTGACACACGTGAAAAGGTCGTGTGATACCATATAAACATAGTAAATACCCAACACTGTTGACTCAAGCTGGATTTGAACCAGCATGTTGAGTACGCCAGGCTGACGCTGAAGCGATAAACCAATTCAGTGTCCACTGCGCATCTAAATCACGCGTTCTGCGTCGGGATAAAATTGCAATTGAATAATAACATGTAACTGAGACTGGAAGAATTAAAATACAGTCGAACCTCTATATTAAGCGGTCACCATCGGGGATCGGCTTTGTGGCTGGTTAATAGAGGTGGCCGCAAAATAGAGGTACGCAAAAAGTAGACCTTGGGCGTGGTCAAATGTCTATTTATTCAATCATAAATCACTGATTACAGATGGATCACTGATGGATTTTCAATCAGTTGGCTAAAGGCAAAGCTTAAAAAGGAGGGATTTGACGCGAATTAATATAGCGTTTCTGTACGACGCAAACACGGACACTTTCGCTAGTAACAATGCTTTGAATTTAATGACCTGTAAAGCTGTGTGAGGTGTCAGGTGACATGCGTTAGACATTATTTTTAAGTATTATTAAGCAAATAAAGCAAATTATTAAGCATTATCAGCTCAACTTTTAGCTGCTCTCTTGACAAAGAGTTGCGCCAAGTAAATCATACAGGCTGGCCGTTTAATAATTGATATAAAACATCATTTGGGACCGCTGTCTGGGTGGCCGCGGCCACGTAATGGAGGTGGCCGTTTAATAGAGGGATATTTTATAGTAATTGTATTACAAATATTTTGGGACTTTGATATGCGGCCGTTTAATAGAGGGTGGCCGCTTAATGGAGCTTCGACTGTATGCATATCAAATTCAACTGTTCAATCATTTTATCCCGACGTAGAATGCGTCATTTGGTTGCACAGTCCGTGCCATGAATAGGCTTATTGAGCTATCGGGTGAATTAAATCAATTAGGGAGAGCACATCGCCAAACTTCAAATTCATATTTAACTACCCATGACAAGGGTAATTTTCACAGCTTTTCAAGCATTTTCACAAACGTTGAAAAACCACTATCCAGTAGATAACGTTATCCGGTCTTCGTATCAACCGATAGACTTATATTTTCCATACCTCTAGGCGTCAGTGAAATACAATATTCCCGAGCCAGAAGATGTTCCAGTATTTGATATAAAAGTCGATGTTCGTACGCGACGTTCAACTCCTGATGAAGGAACAACACCCTGTAGTCCATTGAGACTGGATATCAGTGCAAAGTAAGATTAAAATGTTTTCACTCTAAGGGCCTGTTTATATGATCCCGTCTAGGCGAGACGGGACGTTTTCATCCCGTCTAGTCGGGAAACTCGCCTAGGTGGGATGGCGTGTTTATATGGACAGAATACATTGCCGGGATGAAGCCAGTTAAGTGCTTGACGTCATATTTTCTTGCAGAAAGGGATTTACGTGTGCGCAGAAGTAAGGTTCATCCCGGCTAGGCGGGATAGAGTGTTTATATGGGAATTTTTCGTCCCGGCTGAGCGGGATCCCGGCAACAGACGCCGGGATCCCGTCTAGGCGGGATAGAAGCGGGATCATGTTTATATATAAACACTAAATATAGTTTATATTACAAGCGGGATCTCGGCAACTGTCCCGTCCCGCCTAGCCGGGATCATATAAACAGGCCCTAAACCTGTTCTGTTTTGTAAGTACTATGGAAAGTACACTTGGAGTAATCCGACAACTATAGCTGAAATCTATTTAAGGTGGCTAAAGGAGGATGTTTCCAACATGGCTGTCGTGGATATCAAACTTGTGACTGGATTCAGCGTGAGAGAAGAATCTTTGAGAAACGTAAGAGTTCCACCCAACATGCAGCTGGCGTTTATGCCCTAGGTGTCTATTGAAATTTCATCCACAGGTTGAAAATTTGTCAGGACCAAGTGCATGAGGAGAATACCGTTATCTCGTTATTTTCTCTTTTAGCTGAGAAATGATCCAACGTTGAACTTCAAACGATACGACATTGAAGGACAGAATGTACAGCTCTATTTTGATGAGGTAAGGCTTATCCTTTATGGTCTTTTACACTGGATAGCTCTATCAGTTCTGGATAGCTCTGCCAGTAAGGTTCATCCCATATTTGTCCAGTGTTACTACAGGAGGAATCCTAAACTAAACTAACTTTATTCATACTGGATAGCTCTATCAGTTCTAAACTGTTCTGCCTAGAGGTCCAGTAAGAGCCATCTCTTACTGATCCGGTGTTACTACAGGAGAAAACCTAAACTAAACTAACTTTATTTATACTGGATAGCTCTATCAGTTCTAAACTGTTCTCTCTAGAGGTCCAGTAAGGGTCATCACTTATTGATCCAGTGTTACAACAGGAGGAAACCTAAACTAACTTTATTTATACTGGATAGCCCTATCAGTTCTAAACTGTTCTCCCTAGAGGTCCAGTAAGGATCATCTCTTATTGATCTAGTGTTACTACAGGAGGAAACCTAAACTAAACTAACTTTATTTATACTGGATAGCTCTATCAGTTCTAAACTGTTCTTCCTAGAGGTCCAGTAAGGTTCATCTCTTATTGATCCAGTGTTACTACAGGAGGAAACCTAAACTAAACTAACTCTATTTATACTGGACAGCTCTATCAGTTCTAAACTGTTCTCCCTAGAGGTCCAGTGAGAGCCATCTCTTATTGTTTCAGTGTTACTACAGGAGGAAACCTAAACTAAACTAACTTTATTTATACTGGATAGCTCTATCAGTTCTATACTGTTCTCCTAGAAGTCCAGTAAAGAAGTTAACGTAATATTTTTTCGTGTTTAGATCAAAGATATGACTTTTTCAATTGACATCCATCAAGACGAACTCGTTAAGAAGCTCAAGCCTGCCGTAGTCAAAGTCTATGATTATTATGAACCAGGTAAGAACAGAAATAATTTGGTCTTGCCATTTGCAAGCATGCTATCGTTGGTCAATGTGATACAGGGATATGTCTCTGCAATAGGTAACGAACTTCAAATATCTATTTTGAACTGATTTCTCATTGACAGAGAGCCAAGCTAAAGTGATGTACAAAATTGGAGAGGCCGAATGCTATGGAAACAAGAGTAAGTGACAGAAGACATATAGTCGCAAGATCATAATTTATTGAGAGATTTATCTCTGACAGAAAATATGCCCAATGGTCCCCAATGGCAATTTTATAGTATTATATATAGCATTTGAACGAAGTGACCTGAATTTTTATCTCTTCATTTTTGTTCAGTCGATACAGAATGTCCACGATGTATGACTATGGAGAATCCAGATGATTTGATTAAAGCGACAGTAGTATGCAATAGCACCGGTGAGTAAAAATAGTTTTGGGACTAAGAAGTTGGAGTTGATAGGATCGAGATAGGAGTTGATGAGAGTGATTGAGACTTTCAAGAAATCGCATGAAATAACGCTATGCCTATATAGAGCGATTGCAGAACACAGGGATAATTTCAAAACTATTTAAACTTAAAGACAATGTAAAGTTTATTTAAAGAACCAGAACACATCATATTTTTTTAAATATAGCGTGTTTAAAATGTAAACAAACGGACGTTGCCGGTTTGTTTACATCGAGACTTTACATCACCTTTAAAGTTTCGTAATATTACACTTCTTAGTTTTCTCATCATTTCATTTCTCAGTGACCCGAATGAAGTCATCGCGAGGTATGCTCAAAGTCGTCAAAGCATTCTCAGACGATACCAAAGAGAAACGAAAACGTATTATCAAAAAAGAACTCGACTATCAAATCCCAGACTTCTGCCCTTGCGAAGAAATATACGATAAAGCGCGATACATCGTGATTGGTCAAAACAGCTACTTCAAAGAGGATGGACTTAAAACCACGGTCGTGCTGAATGCTGGGACAACAATCTTGAAGTATACAGGAAGGTCAATGAAGCCCCAGATTAAAAAGATCAAGAAACAACTCCGTGCTTGCAAACCCAAAGCCAAAGGAAAACAATAATTATTTTAAGTTACATTTGTTTTGTGAGATAGCTTAGTTCAGTTTCGTTGTAGCACATCTGTGATTTGGTTATTTGTAATGGATTTATTCACTGGATTAAAATTTATATATGTGTTATCGTATATATTCATCATGTATGTTTTATATTGGTTTTTCTATGCATATAGATAAATAGCGTTGCAAATTACCGGACTACTAAATACCATTATAATAAATGAATGATTCACCGTTTCTAGCTGCTTGGCAAAAACATCGTTCACTTCGCAACCGTACTCAAATTCACACTATTTGGCCTTTTCAAGCATACCCTCACCCTCGACTTCATTCTTTTGAAAACAGACGGAAACGTCAAGTTCAAACATTACGTAAGACTGAATAAAAGTCAAAAGAAAACAAAGAACCATGCGTGTAATGCTACGCTTCAAATGGTTTATACAATTATAGTCTAAGGATATTTATAATACGTGGAGCTTTTGTGGAAATTTCATCACCCCAAAGAAATGTAAAACTCCCGTGGGACATTTAGCATTAATTTATTTTCCGCTCTAAGATGATATATTTCATTGTCAGTGACAGTGTTAAGGTGGCTCGATAAAGTAATCACAAAAACCTTACTCAAGAATCGCGAAAACAAAACTTCATACTCTATGAACAAATCCGTGTGACCATTTGTGCGCGTGGGAATATTAACGAAAGAACTTACAAAATGATCTGACATAAGCAGTTCCTCGCGTCATTGTGCGTGTTATATAACGTTTCATGTCAATTGCTGACGTCATTAAAAAATTCCATTTTTGAAAAACAATGCGCTATATCTCATTATTTTGTCTGGTGACCTATGTTCAAATTTTGCATGCTGTATTGCACCGCAAAAATCTTTCATTGTACCAAAAATAAAAAAATTCTGTAATGCCAAAAAAATTTTATCGAAGAAAACGACATATTTCCCTTTTTCAAAAAAATGGCATTACAGAATTTTTTTATACTTTGCTTATTGTTAGTCTGTCTTGCAAGTAAAATAATGCACGAAAAAAAATTGGGGGTCATCGTTGCTTCTTTTCCAACTACACGAGGCGATAGGCTATTTTAGAGTGAATTTCGTACGCGTATGTTGCCATAGCAACGAACTGTGTGTTACTAAAACTAACATAATTTGAAAGTAGAAACATCAAAATATATGAAAACCCTGATACTTGATGAATAAAACCTAAAAATATGGAGTTTAATCATTTCAAATTGTTGATCACCTGAAATTTTGAAAACTGTATCGAGGCGTGTTCACACGGTCGTATCTGATTCTTCTCCTGACGTATGTGATTTCACACAATACAGCAACAACTACACTTTTCGCCAGGTATGAGCCAATAGTGTTACTCTTGTCAGCAAATCCAGTAAATCACATACGTCAATATACCGCCGTATAATATAGTTCTACAGTTTCCGTTTCCAGTTATAAACATACAAATACTATTCGTCTAAAAAGCTTACAAGTTTAGCATTTAAACAAGGTTACTTGACAAAGAACAAGCTATCGATTTGTGCCGTAAACACGCGGTAAAAAACACGAGTAACAAAATATTACTCACTTTATATTAAAACACATGTATAATGTATAATGTTAAAAGTCGCTCGGTTTTGGCTAAAATTTAGCGTTTTTAATACGTTTTTCGAAAGATTACAGTACACTACATATACCACTTACCTCTACTGTCTCGGAGCATGCTTAGTCAAGGAGAAATTTCATCAAATTCTTGAGCAATTTATAGCCTTCGTGCACAAATTTACAAAGTTCTTTTAAAAATATAATATATGCGGATTGATTTGAAACGAGAAGTTTAGGCGGGAAAATTATTAGCCAATCAAAGAAGAGGACGAGACGTATCAAGCTCTGACCTCAAATGTTCAACTGGATGAGAAAATGATGCATCCAAAATCTATAATAGCGGAGATCGTAGCCTACGAGACATACGCCTGTATTCTAAAAGCTCACTCACACTCAAAGAGTGGCGGTTCAATCTGAGCTTCCCTTGAGTGTCAGTGCTCTTTTTGAATAGCTGGAGGACGAGTACTTACATAGTATGGTACAGCACTAACCCTCCAGCTATTCAAAAACAGCACTGACACTTAAGAGAAGCTCAGATTGAACCTCCACTCTTTGAGTGTGAGTGATCTTTTAGAATACAGGCGATAGGATTGAGTGCAGCAGAGATCTATACTGAGATCGGAGAGTACAATTATATTGACCACCAATGCGGATACTGTTCCACATTGTGAAACTCATTTTATATCCAAATTTCAATGATACAGGCCATGTGCCAGTTTCGCGTCCACGTAATTACAGCAAACCGATTTTTCATGAAGATTTATCATCGTAAAACTCCCACACGGAAACTGCTTGGTTCTTCAGTGTGCAATATACAAGGAGAAAAGGAAATATTTATGAAATCGATCGGAAAATGATTCTTTTGACTTCGTTAGGGCAGAAAATTCAGCAGAAATTCCAAAGCTCTGACAAATTTTTTGACGTTTTCTATATTCAGTTGTTATTGTCATCTTTGATTGTCCACACAACGGCGTTAACAATCGTTGGAACTAGAATGTTCGTTGATTTTCTGCTGGGCAGAAGCTTCTTGAGTACTATGACTAGACATCTTGTCTGTTATGTGCATGGTGGGTCTGGGTGTCTATGTTTAAATGATGGTTAGGTATAGAAACATGACTAAGGCAAAAAAACCGCAACACGCGCCAAACCAATTCTTCAAGAAACTTCCATTCTTTCTGCCAAAAGTCCCCACACGGAAAGTTACAAAATGTGCAATATACAAACCGCACACTAGGCGAAGGAAATATAGTTAATCGGTATATGAATAAAATATTCTTTTGATGGCCAAAAATATGTCTATGTTTTGTATACGTGTGTGAAGGGAAAGAGTATTAAAGACAGTAAATATTCCAAAGCTTTTATCACGTTTCTAAATCCAACTCGATCACGTAATAGGCTTTGTAATAGAATTTCAATGACACAGGCCATGTGCCAGTTTCGCCTCCACGGAATTACGGCAAACCCCCTGTGCCCCCCCTAGCACAAATAACAGTAACGTAAATTTTCATTTTGAAAAAGTAAATTTGTTATATATATCATTTGAAAAAGTGAATTTGTTATATATATAAACTTTAAATTATTAAGTAATACATTACTAACGCAATAGTATGTGATTTAATAAGTAATACATTACTAACGCAATAGTATGTGACAAGAAAAGAAAGAATTTCTGTCGGAAAAGGTAAAATATTTTGACGAACGCGGACAGACATCGAAACGTGCCCCCCCCAAAAAAAGGGGGCCAGCTACGGGCCTGGTGGAAATTCCAAAGCTCTGACAAATTTTTTATCGTTTTCTATATTCAGCTGTTATTGTCATCTTTGATTGTCCACGCAACGCCAACGGCGTTAACAATCGCTGGAACTAAAATGTTCATTGTAAATGTTCATTGTAAATGTTCATTGTAAATGTTCATTGTAAATGTTCATTGTAAATGTTCATTATAAATGTTCATTGTAAATGTTCATTGTAAATGTTCATTGTAAATGTTCATTGTAAATGTTCATTGTAAATGTTCATTGTAAATGTTCATTGTAAATGTTCATTGTAAATGTTCATTGTAAATGTTCATTGTAAATGTTCATTGTAACAGAGCACTCGAGTCACAGAGCACTTGCACGTACGGCCGCGCTGGCCGATTTTGCGCATGCTCTGTGACTCGAAAATGATCGCTAATCTTGACCGTCGCGGCTAACTTTTTGTACGTATGACAGTAGAACTGTATTCTACTTTCTGTGCGGCCGTCAAGTTTTTAACCAATCAAATTTCACGAAAGTATAAACACATGCGTGCGTGCAATTGTGCGTAAGTACGTGCAAGTGGAGGCCGGCCTTGAGGGAGAAAACTGCACCATCGCGGGCAAATCCATACATTCTTCACGAAACTTCAATTCCGCTTCTTTCTGCCAAATGTCCCCACACGGAAAGTTACAAAGCGTGCAACATACAAACCGCACACTAGTGACTAGGCGATATAGTTAATTGGTATATGAATAAAGATTCTTTTGATGGCCAAAAAGATGTGTATGTTTTGTATACGTGTGTGAAGGGAAACAGTATTAAAGACAGTAAATATTCCAAATCTTTTATCACGTTTCTTGAAATCCAACTCGATCACGTAATAGGCTTTGAGACATATTAATGCAGTGGGAAAGCTATAGCCGTAGCACTCTGGTCAATGGCAACTAAGATAAACTAAAGAGAATACATTTCTACTTTAAATAATTGAAAATTTGCGAAGGCCATATTCGGTGGTTATTACCCGTAATACCAAAAAAAATGAAGGCGTCTGTGCGCGGCGCGGGCTATGACTTCGCGGGCCCGCGCGCAGCTTTGAATGTCGAAACTTCGAGAAAAACATCCATTACTTGAAGACAAAGGCTGATTTGGTATTTTACTATAGTCTTGTATTACGGGGATGTACCGAACAAAAACAGTAACGAAGCTCGCCATGGCAACTGCATGGTCATGCTATGCTAATAAACATGCACTTTTTATATACAGTCTAAAATAAAGACAATACATTGGGCTTGAATAATCAATAAAATAGAAATTTCCCACGTCTATAGTACTTCTTTATATTTCTTCGTAAAATATGAAGTGGTTATGTTTGTTTGAGTGACATTTTTGAAGTGCTTTGCCTTTGGTTTTCCGCGCGGTGTGTTGGTACAAAGCTGAAACAACTTCCATATTACTTATTAGCCTAACTTGAATCCTTGTAAGGGATAGAGCTTGGGTCTATGTCTTATATGACGTAAGCTTCTTCAGTACAACTTAATTACATATCGTATGATGTAATGCAAAGCACACAACCGGGGATAATGCAGCGAAAACAGTATGTATAAATTCTCCTCTACAGTGTGCACCAAAACAGTATATTCTGAAGTCCACGAAGGCAAGACACTCGTTTAGGGTTAAAAGCTGACCTGTTGTTGTAATACTTACGGTCCTTTAAACGAGGAAATAGATTATTCGTTTGATTTAACCAACGCGGACTATTTACAAGGAACTCGTAACTGATTTGTTTGCTGTAACAACAACGCTACACAGTCAGAAAGACGACCAAAAAAGGTAAGAGTTTGACATTACGTTTTTAAGAGGAGATTTTTTAGAAACTCGCGTATTCTTTGTCAAAAACGCTCAAAACTTAGTAACCAGGCTTTTGTTTTTACATTACGTAATTGTCCGGTTGCTATGGAATCAATGTGGAAATCACAAGATGGTTCATGGGCAGAGGTTAATGGGATGAGTGTTTGCCTATCCTCCAGTCCTCCACAAATTGCAAAAACTTGTTTCATTCTTAATTAATCACTGTGGAATGCTTGTAGAAACTTCGGATTTACTAATAGTGTTATGAAGACTTCATTTCTAGTATTTATTTTAGAAATTTGAGTAGTTTTCACTCGAAAATTTAGTCAACAATTCATAGTAAACACAGCATGCAAATTCCTTCATTTTCGCGCAAAGGATGACGGTATTTTTGAGCGCTATTTTCAGATTATTTTGACCATATAAGGTCAAGATATTATTATTATGAAATCGATCGGAAAATGATTCTTTTGACTTCGTTAGGGCAGAAAATTCAGTAGAAATTCCAAAGCTCTGACAAATTTTTTGACGTTTTCTATATTCAGTTGTTATTGTCATCTTTGATTGTCCTCACAACGGCGTTAACAATCGTTGGAACTAGAATGTTCATTGATTTTCTGCTGGGCAGAAGCTTCTTGAGTACTATGACTAGACATCTTGTCTGTTATGTGCATGGTGGGTCTGGGTGTCTATGTTTAAATGATGGTTAGGTATAGAAACATGACTAAGGCAAAAAACCGCAACACGCGCCAAACCAATTCTTCAAGAAACTTCCATTCTTTCTGCCAAATGTCCCCACACGGAAAGTTACAAAACGTGCAACATACAAACCGCACACTAGTGACTAGGCGAAGGAAATATAGTTAATTGGTATATGAATAAAAGATTCTTTTGATGGCCAAAAAGATGTGTATGTTTTGTATATGTGTGTGAAGGGAAACAGTATTAAAGACAGTAAATATTCCAAAGCTTTTATAACATTTCTAAATCCAACTCGATAACGTAATAGGCTTTGTAATAGAATTTCAATGACACAGGCCATGTGCCAGTTTCGCCTCCACGGAATTACGGCAAACCCCCTGTGCCCCCCCTAGCACAAATAACAGTAACGTAAATTTTCATTTTGAAAAAGTAAATTTGTTATATATATCATTTGAAAAAGTGAATTTGTTATATATATAAACTTTAAATTATTAAGTAATACATTACTAACGCAATAGTATGTGATTTAATAAGTAATACATTACTAACGCAATAGTATGTGACAAGAAAAGAAAGAATTTCTGTCGGAAAAGGTAAAATATTTTGACGAACGCGGACAGACATCGAAACGTGCCCCCCCCAAAAAAGGGGGCCAGCTACGGGCCTGGTGGAAATTCCAAAGCTCTGACAAATTTTTTATCGTTTTCTATATTCAGCTGTTATTGTCATCTTTGATTGTCCACGCAACGCCAACGGCATTAACAATCGCTGGAACTCAAATGTTCATTGTAAATGTTCATTGCAAATGTTCATTGTAAATGTTCATTGTAAATGTTCATTGTAAATGTTCATTGTAAATGTTCATTGTAAATGTTCATTGTAAATGTTCATTGTAAATGTTCATTGTAAATGTTCATTGTAAATGTTCATTGTAAATGTTCATTGTAAATGTTCATTGTAACAGAGCACTCGAGTCACAGAGCACTTGCACGTACGGCCGCGCTGGCCGATTTTTCGCATGCTCTGTGACTCGAAAATGATCGCTAATCTTGACCGTCGCGGCTAACTTTTTGTACGTATGACAGTAGAACTGTATTCTACTTTCTGTGCGGCCGTCAAGTTTTTAACCAATCAAATTTCACGAAAGTATAAACACATGCGTGCGTGCAATTGTGCGTACGTACGTGCAAGTGGAGGCCGGCCTTGAGGGAGAAAACTGCACCATCGCGGGCAAATCCATACATTCTTCACGAAACTTCAATTCCGCTTCTTTCTGCCAAATGTCCCCACACGGAAAGTTACAAAGCGTGCAACATACAAACCGCACACTAGTGACTAGGCGATATAGTTAATTGGTATATGAATAAAGATTCTTTTGATGGCCAAAAGACGTGTATGTTTTGTATACGTGTGTGAAGGGAAACAGTATTAAAGACAGTAAATATTCCAAATCTTTTATCACGTTTCTTGAAATCCAACTCGATCACGTAATAGGCTTTGAGACATATTAATGCAGTGGGAAAGCTATAGCCGTAGCACTCTGGTCAATGGCAACTAAGATAAACTAAAGAGAATACATTTCTACTTTAAATAATTGAAAATGGCCATATTCGGCCGCGTTGGTTATTACCCGTAATACCAAAAAATTTGAAGGCGTCTGTGCGCGGCGCGGGCTATGACTTCGCGGGCGCGCGCGCAGCTTTGAATGTGCTCGAAACTTCGAGAGAAACCATCCATAACTTGAAGACAAAGGCTAATTTGGCATTTTACTAGTCTTGTGTTACGGGGATGTACCGAACAAAAACATTAACGGAGTTCGCCATGGCAACTGCATGGTCATGCTATGGTAATAAACATGCACTTTATAGATATAGTCTAAAGACAACAGATTTGAATTGAATACTTAAAATGGAAATTTACTATGTCTAGCTTCGCCAATGCGAAAAAGATCGATCGATACTTCTTTGTATTGTATGAAGTGGTTTGTTTGGGTGACATTTTTGAAGTGCTTTGCCTTTGGTCTTCCGCGCGGTATGTGTGTTCTTACAAGACTGAAACAACTTTCATATCAGCCTAACTCGAATCCTTGTAAGGAATGGAGTAAGGGTCTATGACGTAAGTTTCATCAACTGTATTATGCTTCCATCCTGGTCCCATATGATATGATATGAGGTGAGTACAGCCTACATATCTTATGATGTAATGCAAAGCATACAAACGGTTTTTCACCGCTGATAACGTGGCGAAAACGGTATATATAAACTCTCTTCTACAGTGTGCTTCAAAACAGTACATTCTGAAATCCACGCAAGCAAGACGCTCGTTTAGGGTTGAATGCTGACCTGTTGCTGTAGTCCTTACGGACCTTTAAACGAGGAAATAGATTATTCGTTTGATTTAATCAACGCGGACTATTTTATACAAGGAACTCGTAACTGATTTGTTTGCTGTAACAACAACGTTACACAGTCAGAAAGACGACCAAAAAAGGTAAGAGTTTGATCGCGTATTTTTTGTCAAAAACGCTCAAAACTTAGTAACCAGGCTTTTGTTTTTACATTACGTAATTGTCCGCTTGCTATGGAATCAATGTGGAAATCACAAGATGGTTCATGGGCAGAGGTTCATGGGATGAGTGTTTGCCTATCCTCCAGTCTTCCACAAATTGCAAAAACTTGTTTCATTCTTAATCACTGTGGAATGCTTGTAGAAACTTCGGATTCACGAACAGTGTTATGAAGACTTCATTTCTAGTATTTATTTTAGAAATTTGAGTAGTTTTCACTCGAAAATTTAGTCAACAATTCATAGTAAACACAGCATGCAAATTCCTTCATTTTCGCGCAAAGGATGACGGTATTTTTGAGCGCCAGTTTCTCCTCTCAAAGTTTCAGATTATGTTGACCATATAAGGTCAAGATATTATTGTCTGGGGTATTTAAACAGCGTAAAGGGAAAACACTGAAAAACCAGCGAGGGAATACCCATACAATAACATAACATAACAAGAGTATATATAACTGTACATTGGTAGTACCTTCAAACAGCGCTTCTTCGTTCTATCGTAAACTATTAAAATTTGGATGATCCAATTGATATCTTAGACTGCTAAGACCTAAGTATATTTTAAAAGGTAAGCGTGCATTGCTATTAGGTTTCAATACTCAAAAACGTGGGGGTCGTGTGTAGGTGTAGAATAAGCTGCCACGTCCATGGTTTGTTTTAGTTCGCGTAACATACAAACTTTCAAGTCTGGTTTGCGCCTGAAGTTTTAACTGCCCCAAAAAGATATCTCAAACGTAGGGGCCAGTGTAGTTAGTATTCTAGTTTATTCTACAATAGGCTGCCGTGGTTTGTGTCTGAACTACCTGAAAAGATATCTCAAACGTGGTGGTCTAGTGTATGTAGTATTCTACAATAAGCTGCCGTGGTTTGTGTGTGAACTGCCTGAAAAAGATTAACCTATTGACGAAAGGCCTTCGAAGTGTTTGAATCCTTTTCAGGTAGTTTAGACACAAACCACAACAGCTTATTGTAGAATACTACCTACTCTAGACCCCCATGTTTGAGATATCCTTTTCAGGTAGTTCGGACAAAATGTCACAAACCTGAACACTTATTGTAGAATACTACCTACACTAGACCACCACGTTTGAGATTATACAATTACTGTATGGTTTCCGTGTTTGGATGGCCTGATCCAAACACGCGGGAATGTTGCGAGAGTTAAGAAAAGCGCGCGAAATCTCGAGCGGAAGGCGAGTGATTTTGCGAGCTTTTCTTAACTCGAGCAACATTCCCAAGTGTTTGGATCAGGCCATCCAAACACGGAAACCATAAAGTAATTGTTTTATAAAATAACAAAAACACGATAGTCTTCCGTGTTTGGATGGCCTGATCCAAACACGGGTTTCGACCAATCAGAGCACGCGTTATATACATGTTATTTTATAAATCTTGTTCAGGTAGTTCAGACACAAACCACGGTGTAGAATACTACCTACACTGGACCACCACGTTTGACTGATATCGTTTCCAGGTAGTTCAGACACAAACCACGGCAGCTTATTGTAGAATACTACCTACACTGGACCACCATGACGTTTGAGATATCTTTTTCAGGTAGTTCAGACACAAACCACGGCAGCTTATTGTAGAATACTACCTACACTGAACCACCACGTTTGGGATATCGTTTTCAGATAGTTCAGACACAAACCACGGCAGCTTATTGTAGAATACTGCCTACACTGGACCACCACGTTTGAGATACCTTTTCCAGGTAGTTCAGACACAAACCACGGCAGCTTATTGTAGAATACCACCTACACTGGACCACCACGTTTGAAATATCGTTTTCAGGTAGTTCAGACACAAACCACGACAGCTTATTGTAGAATACTACCTACACGTACTGGACCACCACGTTTGAGATATCGTTTCCAGGTAGTTCAGACACAAACCACGGCAGCTTGAAGATACTTTTGTGGTAGTGATACTTCATCTCTATTCAAAGCATGATGATTTTTATTTATATGCCACGCTTCTAAGCAACGTCTCCGCACGCCATATATTAAATAAACGATTGTTGGTACGTGGTAACAACTCATGAATTATCCCACGCAACACGTGGTTTGCTTTCCGTTTGATGCGACGTTTGAGCTCACTGTCAGACATGCAACTGTCAAACACTACATGTATATTTGCCCTACATGTATCTCATGGAAGAAAGCATTTTATGAAATAAAAATTGGGGGTCACCGAAGTCGTTTTCGAGTTAAATTACCTTAAAGGGAAAATATCTGCCACAGCAAAGGAAGTACACAATCTTTGTTTTCCAACAAGTAATTGTCCAAAATATCGGACGTAGATAATCGATTTTCCATTTTTGAAAAAATTGTATCGAGCCACCTTAAATGATATTTATGGAAAATGTACACCATTTAGCGTTGTTTATGATTTAGTGTGTATCTGCATGTTGAGGTGTTTACTAGATTTATAAAATGTACAAGGATTTAAGATTTTCCGTGCGTAGAACTCCGCATGAATGGAAAGCAGCATTTATATTTAATTCAAGAAACACAATATTGTGCCAGTGTTGCATTGGCATTGCGGATACTGAATAATTCACGCTACTTGATTCAGAAAGTATTTAGAACTCAGCCTGATTAGGGTTGGACCGGATTTTAAAAAGAAAATTAGTTATTTTCATCCGGTTCGAACGCGCTACTAGCAGTAAGGAAACTTGCACGTGATTGCCAATTAGGCAATTATACAGTAAATTAGTACTTTAAAAAGTAGTGAAAATACTGTGGTGCAACAGATGGTGACCAACCAGCAGTTATTACAGTAAAAAAATTAAATATAGTAACCTTCTACTTGGAGGCAAAATAAATAAATAAGCAGCGAGATGTAGCTTAATATGTTTGCTTCTATGTGTCAACATTTCTGAAGTTGACCACCATCTGCTGCCCCGTGACGCTGGCTTAAAACCAGCGTTTAAACCCCGAGTAAAATTAAAAAGCTCGGATATGTGGGGCCGGGTTCGTCTCAATTCAGTAATTTGCCATTTGGGGAGTTTTTTCACCCAGGATTTTTTCACGGATTCATTTTGGAAGCAATTCAATAAAGTCGCGCAAAATAGTTTTCGTTTTCGCTGAATGAAAATTGTCTTCAAAGTGAAAATGCTGCATTAAATCACGCCTAGACGATATTGATGTTATAAATCAGTCACATGCCGACATTACTTTCAGATGAAATGTTTATTTGAATACTGTATGAAAGTATTGAAGTACTTGAATACAAACACTTAAATTTCAATATGCTAATACAGATAACGCCCCTGTAACCTGAAGCCGGTTTCCGGCGTTTCTCCGTACGAAACTAATTAATTTCGTTAGCTTGACTGACTTAAGAACTCAAATTTTACTACACTCCCACATTTGTACATTGCACATCAACGAGCGACAAAGTCTAGCTAAGTAAGTATAGGAATTTGTATTATATACTATACTATATAGACGAGTTTTAGATGTTGGTTATCTTTGAAAGGGAAGACAGTTATCAGTGTTCCGTAACAGTCCAAACACATGCAATGGAATTGGAAATATTGAGCTCGCTTGACCAGCATGTAATACCGTATAAAACACTCAACTGAGACCGGTATATAAAGATTTTATAGCTTTACGCAATGAATTAATTTTACTATTTTTATAATTTTAGTTCGACGTTAGTACACATCATGGGGACATTAGTGAGTTCGCCTCGAACGACAGAGATCAACACAGACGAGAACAAATATATCGAGATGCAAGATTTAACGAAAATAGAGTTGTGCCAGACGCACATGGGGAATGACACGGTAAGACATTAAATTATAATAACTAGCTAATTAAATAGTTAAACTAAGTAATGACTGACTGCATGACGGAAGTAATTAATTACCCAATTAGCTAATTAAATAGTTAACTACATAACTAACTCCATGACCGATTATGCGACTAATTGACTGAGTAATTAACTACCTAATTAGCTAATTAAATAGTTAACTACATAACTAACTCCATGACCGATTATGCGACTAATTGACTGAGTAATTAACTACCTAATTAACTAATTAAATAGTTAACTACATAACTAACTCCATGACTGATTATGCGACTAATTGACTGAGTAATTAACTACCTAATTAACTAATTAAATAGTTAACTACATAACTAACTCCATGACTGATTATGCGACTAATTGACTGAGTAATTAACTACCTAATTACCTAATTGAATAGTTAACTACATAACTAACTCCATGACCGATTATGCGACGAATTGACTGAGTAATTAATTACCTAATTAGCTAATTGAATATTTAAATAAATAATAACTGACTAACTGCATGAATGATTATGTGACTAATTGATCGAGTATTAACTACCTAATTAGCTAATTAACTAGTTAACTAAATAACTAACTGCATGAATGAATATGTCATTAATTATTGAATAATTAACTACCTAACTGCCTAATTAAATAGTTAAGTAAATAATAACTGACTAGCTGAATAAGTAATTAACTACCTAATTAGCTAATTAACTAGTTAACTAAATAACTAACTGCATGAATGAATATGTCATTAATTATTGAATAATTAACTACCTAACTGCCTAATTAAATAGTTAAGTAAATAATAACTGACTAGCTGAATAAGTAATTAACTACCTAATTAGCTAATTAACTGGTTAACTAAATAACTAACTGCATGAATGAATATGTCATTAATTATTGAATAATTAACTACCTAACTGCCTAATTAAATAGTTAAGTAAATAATAACTGACTAGCTGAATAAGTAATTAACTACCTAATTAGCTAATTAACTAGTTAACTAAATAACTAACTGCATGAATGAATATGTCATTAATTGATTGAATAATTAACTACCTAACTGTCTAATTAAATAGTTAAGCAAATAATAACTGACTAGCTGAATAAGTAATTAACTACCTAATTAGCTAATTAACTAGTTAACTAAATAACTAACTGCATGAATGAATGTGTCATTAATTGATTGAGTAATTAACTACCTAATTGCCTAATTAAATAGTTAAGTAAATAATAACTAATTAACTAGTTAACTAAATAACTAACTGCATGAATGAATATGTCATTAATTGATTGAATAATTAACTACCTGTCTAATTAAATAGTTAAGTAAATAATAACTGACTAGCTGAATAAGTAATTAACTACCTAATTAGCTAATTAACTAAATAACTAGATAACTGCATGAATGAATGTGTCATTAATTGATTGAGTAATTAACTACCTAATTGCCTAATTAAATAGTTAAGTAAATAATAACTAATTAACTAGTTATCTAAATAACTGCACGAATATGTCATTAACTAACCAACTACCAAGCTAATTACATAAGTAACAAAGTAATTAACTTGCTAATTAAGTCACTAATTAACCAACGGTGTAACGAACTAACGAACAACCTAACTATAACCAATTTAAAAATAACAACAAACAAACTGATGTTATACTCAAACATATGAACATTAGATTGCATTAATCAAACATTTACCTATTTTATAATAGGTTGACGGAATCATGGAGACATATGACCAAAACAATAACCATTGTCAATTAAAAATCAAAATATTAAAAATTGCCGAACAACATGAAAAAACAAAAAAAGACAGAATGATAACAGAAGAAAGTCAAAGACAATCCGCTCAAAATAAAATAAAGTATACATCCTATGCAAGGCAAACATCTCGAGGAAGTTAAAATGAAAAGATGCTAGACTGAGTGGATTTGGAATTGACATTATTTCTCTGACAAGGAAGAGGGGACAGTCTAGAAGTACGCTGTGATCAAAGAAGCTTTCTATACAGATATTTGAAAAAAAGAAGAATATTCAAGAGTTGAGGACATAATTTAAACACTTGTAAATATGTAGATAGATGACTTTTTGAAGACGGAGCGACACAGCACAATAGACTGTACGTAGAAAGCTGGACGATACGAAACTAAATACAAATATAAATTATTTCAAATACTTGTAAATATAGACTGATATACGGCTTTAGTTAAAGAGGGTTATACATTGCTGACAAACTTGTGACCCTTTCTAAATTAACATGAATTGTACTACCATTGAAATATCATTGGTACTTATAATAAAGTGCTCTGTTGGGTTTCTCAAAAGTACAATTTAAGGTATATAGGTTATTAACCTATATGAAGAATGTAAAAGAATATTTCTCAAATTAAATCTATTTAAATGATTATTTGTTAATTGCATTACTGAAAGAGCTATGTAATCCTTAGCTTTGTTTTACGTGAGATTTTAGGTTTCAAATGCGTACGATTTATTGGACAAAAACTATTGACGTTCTTGCCTATAATTTTAGAGTTATGTTAAAAATGATTTTCCTCAAAAGTGATAGTCTTAACATTTCCCTGACTCTGAAGACGTACTTGAAAGGAGAGCATAAAATAGACATATCCTGCTTTCTATACAAAAGTTTCACGTTTACTCCTCTGCAATACGTAAATCCGCCGTAACCTTCTGATTTACCGGCCTTAATAAACGTTTTCCTGAACACACTAGGATATTGAACACACCTACATATTTCTATGTCAAATATAGAAAGCAATTCTATTTATATCCAGTTCAAATACCGCCTCTACGTAAGGCGACCACTTAAGATATGTGTGCCGAAATTATTCATCTCAATCCTGTCTGTTTGAAAATGATATAGTTTAAGAGAGATAGCTTCTCATAAAACAGAACTAAGCTTACCTAATTATCTATTTATGCAATATAACTTAGGTTATTTTGGAATTAATTTGTAGACATTTATCGGATAAATGTATTTAATGCTCTGTTGCTATTGGCCTTAATATATTGTATTTAAATTTACGAACGAATAACGAATGAATGAACAACTAACAAACTAAATATGCTGTCTATATTTTGGCTAGCTCCGAGGTCCGACTATAGACAACAAAGATAAATTTAAAAAGAAAGCAATTTAATTGCTTATCTTTCCATTATAATTTATACGCTACAAAGTACATTATGAAAAATTATTAAGCTATCTATACATTTACAATTCAAGCTAACTAAAGCGGACAATAAGAAAAAAAGATTAATTAAAATGGTTACAGTATTACTATTTTAAAAATCTAGTTATAAAATTTACAAGGTTTTACTTGACAAAGGAATAACTCATGGCACTAAAGGTTACATGTAAATATTTATCGGATGAGAACCCCCAACCCCCAAATCAATACTAAGTATAAGATATATAGGCAGGCTATGAAATCCTTTAAATTGCAAGTTTAATGAACCATGGATAATATTATTCAGTCACTGATGTACAGTATAACACACAAGTCACAAGAGAGAAGATATATCCAGACTAGATCACATTTAATGTAACAGTGTGTTGATATATCTCTGCAATCAGTTAAAACTGATTTGTATACATTACACACAAAAGATTGGTCCAGACTATTTCACATGATCAGACTCTCCTCCTGACTTACTGGATTTGCTGACAAGAGTAAGGCCATTGGCTCATACCCAGTGAACTCTATGTCTTGTGATTGGATGAAGCCAATTTGAAGCAAATAGCGGGAACCGCGCGGGGAAAATGCACTTTCAAAAGGACTAGGGAGAGTTTCGAGGAGTGGAAAATTCAGTCAAAAGCTTGTTTTTGAGCAAAAATGAGCAAGAAAAATCCGTTTTTCATCCGAAGGCTTCAATTTAAAATAACTATTCCTGGTTTTCTGGATAGATCTCACTGTTCTACACTTAGTTCCAGCAAAAATTCGAAGGGTACCAGTTTTGTATTCGTAAAAATGGCAAATGTTTGAACGTGTCGAAGCAAACTTAGCTCTTCAACTTCGAAAAAAGCTTCTTTAAAACATTTCGACGGTCTCAAAACTTGTTTAGTTCTACAGCCCAGGTATTGAAGTCTATTTTGAACTTTTAGTCATTGCTTGTAACTGCTGTAAAACGCGAGTAAATCCATGTTTTCCAAGTGGAGTTTTTTTCGGCTCCGTACGTACATGGCGGCCATCACGAGTGGCTTCAAAGATGGCGGCCAAGTTATCGTGCCAGTCCCCTTCGAGTTCACTGCTCATACCTGGCGAAAACGCATACGTCAGGTCGGTCGGAGGAGAATAGGATCCGTGTGAACATGCCTGACGTCAAATGAAAACCAGGCCTAACTGCCTTAATTTTCTACATCATCAGGGAACAATAGGCAGTGAGCTCCATATATATCTGGAGTAAGAACTTCTAATGTTCGGCCAATAGGCCAAGTGAAGCCAAGATGGCGGCAATTGACGTCCAAACTCATGAAGGTCATAAACAGTTTTCATATCATTCTATCCAGATCTAACAGATCGCATCGCTAATCAAGTTATTAGTTCATAAAATCATGATGTTATTGTTTAAATCGGAGTAAAAACACGAAATTTCGGCACACTCCTTGCCGGCTTGTGCAAACCGCGCGGTCGAAAACAATAGAAAGGGATTGGCACTGGACGTCAATTTCCGCCATCTTTGGCTTCACTTTTTGGACGTGAGTTCTCACTCCAGATATATATATATAGAGCTCACTGACAATAGGTTGTGCTATATCCAGTCTACTTTTTGAGATCAGAGGTTCTATCCCATCACCCATGGCTATAAAACTAGAAATGACACGATTCAATCTCTGACAAATGGATTCGTATCAGAATTATCATTATCATCATCATCATCATCATCATTATCATCATTAACCAACGCCGAAGTATCGTATTCCAAGACCGTGTGCCGTATTGGAGACTGGAAGCGAGAGAATGTCTTCCGTTTCACGTCCTTGATGACGTCAACAGGTGTGTTTCCATGGCGATGGTAACGATGGACGAAGTAAAGGATTACTAGGACCACAAGGATACTTACGAGGACAGCAATAACTATCCCGGCTGTGTTTGATGAGCTGCTGCTCTTCAACGCACCCACTGGAAGAGAACGTAGGTTGAATGTTTATATTTGGTGGTAATGGTTTATAGTCATGTATATTTATCTCCGTCAAGAGTTATGTATTCAGCTGGATTTGTGTGTGTGTGTGTGTGTGTTTGTTTGCTTGTCTGTGAGCACGATAACTAAAAAAAATCAAACATTTTAAAACAAAAATTTGACCTTAGCTGTGCTCCGTGATCACTTTTACCTTTTAATACCTCGCCTCCCTCCCTACTTTTCTAAACCTTTCTAACTTTAAAACACACATGCCTCATTCTAATGCAAATAATACAACATATCAAATAATATTAATAATATTAATAACTGTATAATTTGCCTTCCTTCCTGCATTCCTCCCTCCTTCCTTCCTTCCTTCCATCCATCTTAGCTTCCTCCTTAACTTTAACACACTTATACATCACACTAACCTACATAGACTGTATACCCTCCGCCATCACATGGAGTCAAGTAATTATGCATATATTATTCATGCCCTAATTATGAATTCAGTTCTCTTCATCCCGAAAGTAAGACAAACTTTTGTAAATGTCTTAGTCCAAAATGGCCTATGGCCATTAGTAGGTGGAAGGGAAAGTTTTTGGTGAGGGAGGAAAACAGGAGTACCCAGAGAAAAACCCTCGAAGCACAGGAGAGTAAAGTAACACAACAGCACAACAGTAAAACCCACGAACAACTAAATAATAAACAAACAAAAAATAGCAAAACTCACCAGTGAGAGAAGTGAGGGAAGCAGTAGCGCTTGCCTCACCAAATTGTCCTTTTACGACACATTTGTATTCTCCAATATCATCTTTATTCACAATACTTATAACCAGTTTTCTATCTTTATCCTCGAGGCTATATTTATCGCTATTGGTGATATGATGATTACCTCGATACCATGATATATCGCGGCTGGACTCTGCGACACCATCACAATAAAATGTCGCTTTTTTACCGAACGTCGCCGAAGTGTCCTTTGGCTTTTGGAAAATATACGGACAGGCTAAAAGGTTACAAAAAGTTTTTTCTTCGTTGAGACAAACGATTTTGACAGCGGACAGAGAGCAGCGGATTTGTTTTAGTAGGCAGGCAGCTTGCTTTATATTTTGCATAATAAAAAGGAATGTTATCAGACACATTTAGCATCATTTTATGGAGAAGGTGTATAATTTTTATGATGAATCGCATGATGAACCTCTCAGAAACTTGTAACCTCACTGTACAAGCCAGAAATTTCACCTATAATAAGGCTTATAGTTGCGATTTTTTGAGCGATTTTTATCGAACGGATCTTGTAAACGGATGCAATGAATATTGTGTGCGCAATGCTGATTTTTCCAGGGGTGTTTAAATTTGGGGTTGTGCATCCTAGTAACCCCCCCTGAAAACTACAGAACACCCCTGAAAACTATAGAACACCCCCCCGCCGAAAACTATAGAAGTAACTCAGACCCCCTTGGTTTGGTAGTCTATGCTATACACTTACCATGATGGCCGTCAACAGTGAGAAAGGCATACGCTTTACTAACTTTATCTCCGCTATGAGCCGAGCAAGTGTACACACCAACATGAGATATGTTGACTTTCTTTATTTCAAAGACATTGGGGTTAGATTGTACCTACGGGCGATAAAGACAATGTTACGTTGATGAAGAAACAGGAAGCACGGGTGGCAGACACGGTTAGGGTGGCAGACACGGTTAGGGTTGCAGACACGGTTAGGGTGGCAGACACGGTTAGGGTGGCAGACACGGTTAGGGTGGCAGACACGGTTAGGGTGGCAGACACGGTTAGGGTGGCAGACACGGTTAGGGTGGCAGACACGGTTAGGGTGGCAGACACGGTTAGGGTGGCAGACACGGTTAGGGTGGCAGACACGGTTAGGGTGGCAGACACGGTTAGGGTGGCAGACACGGTTAGGGTGGCAGACACGGTTACACGGTTAGGGTGGCAGACACGGTTAGGGTGGCAGACACGGTTAGGGTGGCAGACCCGGTTAGGGTGGCAGACACGGTTAGGGTTGCAGACACGGTTAGGGTGGCAGACACGGTTAGGGTGGCAGACACGGTTAGGGTGGCAGACACGGTTAGGGTGGCAGACACGGTTAGGGTGGCAGACACGGTTAGGGTGGCAGACACGGTTAGGGTGGCAGACACGGTTAGGGTGGCAGACACGGTTAGGGTGGCAGACACGGTTAGGGTGGCAGACACGGTTAGGGTGGCAGACACGGTTAGGGTGGCAGACACGGTTAGGGTGGCAGACACGGTTAGGGTGGCAGACACGGTTAGGGTGTATTGCCGAGTTAAGCTGTGTTGGTCCAGGGTAGGGTATAAACTTACGTTGAGTAACTTTAGGTAAAAGGGAAATACTTAAAACTTTGAGGGAAAATTTGCCGTATTTTACAAAATTACGGTTGTTTTTGTATTTTTGAAGTATTTCCATTTTGCCTAAAGTCTTGAAGTTTTTATATCAAATAGAACTTTTCAATAGCTTCAATTTCATATACAGTCCAATGTCCGGCGTTAAGTATTTCAACTCAGAAAAACTAGCTTGGCTTCATCCTATTATCGGGTTTGGCCTATTGAGTTAGCGTTCCAGTTTGTATATAGTTCAATGATCATAAGTCTCTGGCTCGGGTGAATTGGGTAACTACACCATGTGTAATCGACAAGAAATAAATCTATTGATATTATCATTCATACCTTGTTTTGCCAAAATATCTTGGGCGCTGGGTCACCATTGGCTGCGCAGTAAAATATTGCATACATCCCATCCTCCAACTGGAGGTTTTGAGGTGGGGTGTGGATACATGGTGGTTCTAAAGGATAGAAGAGAGCTTTTTTATTATCCTGTATACCAAAGCTGATCGATGCCCTTGGTAGCTCGCCCGCTCAGGGACAACTTCCTATTATTTGAGACACAGTTGTAAATGCATCTGTCCTCCCCTTCTAGTTCAATTCCCGCAATATTCAGTTGTCTGTTTAAAATCTCGCCTCGGTCGTATGTGAGAAAGTACTTCAGTTCGACTCAACCAAACACTGCCGGTTTTCTGCAAGTATTCCGGTTTCTTCCTGTATTAATACTGGATCAATAAGCATAGCGGTGGCGCTTAGTTGATCTCAGGGGAAGAACTGATAGAGCTATCCAGTACAAATAAAGTTAGTTTAGGTTTCCTCCTGTAGTAACACTGGATCAATAAGGGTTGAGACTCACTGGACCTCAAGGGAGAACAGTTTAGAACCGATAGAGCTATCCAGTATAAATAAAGTTAGTTTAGGTTTAGAACAGTTTAGAACCGATAGAACAGTTTAGAACCGATAGAGCTATCCAGTATAAATAAAGTTAGTTTAGGTTTCCTCCTGTAGTAACACTGGATCAATAAGAGATGATCCTTACTGGACCTCTAGGGAGAACAGTTTAGAACCGATAGAGCTGTCCAGTATAAATAAAGTTAGTTTAGTTCAGGTTTCCTCCTGTAGTAACATTGGATCAATAAGAGATGACCCTTACTGGACCTCTAGGGAGAACAGTTTAGAACCGATAGAGCTATCCAGTATAAATAAAGTTAATTTAGTTTAGGTTTCCTCCTGTAGTAACATTGGATCAATAAGAGATGATCCTTACTGGACCTCTGGGGAGAACAGTTTAGAACCGATAGAGCTATCCAGTATAAATAAAGTTAGTTTAGTTCAGGTTTCCTCCTGTAGTAACACTGGATCAATAAGGGATGGCTCTTACTGGACCTCTAGGGAGAACAGTTTAGAACCGATAGAGCTATCCAGTATAAATAAAGTTAATTTAGTTTAGGTTTCCTCCTGTAGTAACATTGGATCAATAAGAGATGATCCTTACTGGACCTCTGGGGAGAACAGTTTAGAACCGATAGAGCTATCCAGTATAAATAAAGTTAGTTTAGTTCAGGTTTCCTCCTGTAGTAACACTGGATCAATAATGATGACTCTTACTGGACCTCTGGGGAGAACAGTTTAGAACCGATAGAGCTATCCAGTATAAATAAAGTTAGTTTAGTTCAGGTTTCCTCCTGTAGTAACACTGGAACAATAAGGGATAGCTCTTACTAGACCTCTAGGGAGAACAGTTTAGAACTGATAGAGCTATCCAGTGTAAATAGAGTTAGTTTAGTTAAGCAACACTGGCACAATTAAATGAAAGCGAAGCGAAAAAGACCAACTTACCATCTTTAATCGCCAGAGTTCCAACACTAGTAATAATCGAGTGTTCGTCTCTCGCTACGCAATAATATTCTCCACAATCTTCGCTTTTAACAGAATAGATAGTGAGCGTTTCATCCATTACTTGATATCTGCCTTCCGTTTTTAACGTCTCGCCATTTCTACGCCACTTTATTGACCACGTTGAATCTGAACTCAGAGGTCGACAACGGAACGAAGCACGTTCTCCTTTTGCAACGATCGCTGTATTGGCTTTCTTTTCAAATCTCAGCTCCTCTGTTATAAAAAGAGCAGGATAAAATATTTGTTTGTTTGTTCTTCATGGTGAGATGGTGAACAACCGGCAGTTATCAGAGTGAGAAAATAATGTTAATTCTTTTCATTATATGTAGTAGTCTTGTATTCCCAATGGACCATTTGCATTATAGACTAAATTTTGATGTAGGCAAGGAGAAGGGAATCAATCACCACAGCTAGAAAGAACATACTAAAATTAGTAAAATTGCAAAGTTTGGTTGCGAAATGTTAGAAATGCGGAAAATAAACTCAGAAAGTTTGCAAATTTTGTATACTTTTGTATTACGCGCGGAAATTCCTACCATTTTCGGCTCAAATGTGGTAGCAATTTCCGCACGTAATACAAAAGTATACAAAATTTGCAAACTTTGCAAGGCTATATTTTCCGCATTTTACAACATTTCGCAACCAAACTTTGCTGTTTTACTAATTTTAGTATGTTCTTTCCGACTATATCTACTTTTTTTTGCCTAGATAAAAAATTAGTCTATAATGCAAATTGTCTATTAAGTGGCAAAAAATAGAGGAGAGATTTAGTTGAATCTTCTTGCTACTGCTCAAGTCAACTGCTCTGAAGTTGCTACTTTGGTTTTCTTGCAAATCGCTGTAAATAAAGCTCCTTCTATATGGGATATATTTCTTGTAATTTAATTATTAATTCATAACGAAAACACAAAGGAAATCATGACCATGGAGGAGCTTGTATATCTGATGCCAAATCCTTCTCATTCACATAAACTTTGAGTTCATTTTTCTCACTATCTATTCGTAGTTTTGAAATCAATATATTACCTCCAATACGAAGTCTAACAATTTCTCGGGCATCCATCCCGTTCCAATTTCGAGCAATACATGTATAATTGCCAGCATCCTTCACGATAGGCTGAGGTATCCACAAAGAACCATTGGCTAGCACCCTCGCCCCCCCGTCCCTCGTGCTATTTTCATTTAAAGTAATATTATCAAAATGCCAAGCGAGTGTGGCCGGGGGGTGCGCCAATACTTCACAATTCAGCATGACCGAGTCACCATGTACTATATCAACATTGTCAGCCCTCTCTATTATCGGTTCACCTAGAATAGGTATATATATATATATATAAACATAAGGCTAGCGCGATCATGCAGAGGTAGTACCTGTTCTTGAATGTGGGCTACCTTAAAGTGATCTGATGTTGTACAGAACTCATGTGAGTAGAGTTAAGTCTCTCCTGTGTTCTCTCCCAGTTGACTGAGTTAAACATGGTTAGATCATGTAGAGGTAGTACATGTTCTTGAATGTGGGCTACCCTAAAGTGATCTGATGTTGTACAGAACTCACTGCTGAGTTAAGCATGGTTAGATCATGCAGAGGTAGTACATATTCTTGAATGTGAGCTACCTTAAAGTGATCTGATGTTGTACAGAACTCACTGCTGAGTTAAGCATGGTTAGATCATGCAGAGGTAGTACATATTCTTGAATGTGAGCTACCTTAAAGTGATCTGATGTTGTACAGAATTCATGTGAGTAGAGTTAAGTCTCTCCTGTGTTCTCTCCCAGTTGACTGAGTTAAACATGGTTAGATCATGTAGAGGTAGTACATGTTCTTGAATGTGGGCTACCCTAAAGTGATCTGATGTTGTACAGAACTCACTGCTGAGTTAAGCATGGTTAGATCATGCAGAGGTAGTACATGTTCTTGAATGTGGGCTACCCTAAAGTGATCTTATGTTGTACAGAACTGAGTAGAGTTACGTAAGTCTCTCCTGTGTTCTCTTTCCGTTGATTGGCACGTTTATGTCTGATCACAGAGCAAAGCTGTAACCGGACTACCGGAAGAAAAGCCCTCGAAGCACAGGAGAGAAGCAACCGCATCATGTCCGTACAGGGTGTCACTCATCAAGTAACATATACCCTACCCTCAACCTTCGGTAGTAGGCTGAACTCAGCTGTAAGGGGCAGCGCGCTAACCACATTTGCCTCCGTAATCCTCACCTTGTACGGTAATATTATACGTCACAGTAGTCGAGCCAACGGACGTGCGCAATACACATTTATATATACCAGCATCTCGATAATGCACACGTGGCATGTATATGCGACCATTCGCGGAATGAAGTAACTTCTGAGGTTTGCCATCTTTAAACCAGCTGTACCGATTGGCGGACATATGACGTGCTCCTCCAATACGTCCATAACATCGGAACATGACAGGATACCAAAGACGTAACTGAATTTCCACATAGGTTTGTCGAACTAACGGTGCAACTTTGGAGATGGCTAAAATATTGAAAGTTAATAGAAGAAATTAATGTAACTCAAAATAGCTTTATATTATACTACTGTACACAGCTCTAACAGTTCTAAACTGTTCTCTCTAGAGATCCAGTAAGGGTGATCTTTTATTGATCCAGTGTTACTACAGGAGGAAACCTAAACTAAACTAACTTTATTTATACTGGATAGCTCTATCAGTTCTAAACTGTTCTCCCCAGAGATCCAGCAAGAGTCATCTCTTATTGATCCAGTGTTACTACAGGAGGAAACCTAAACTAAACTAACTTTATTTATACTGGATAGCTCTATCAGTTCTAAACTGTTCTCCCTAGAGATCCAGTAAGAGTCATCTCTTATTGATCCAGTGTTACTACAGGAGGAAACCTAAACTAAACTAACTTTATTTATACTGGATAGCTCTATCAGTTCTAAACTGTTCTCCCCAGAGATCCAGTAAGAGTCATCTCTTATTGATCCAGTGTTACTACAGGAGGAAACCTAAACTAAACAAACTTTATTTATACTGGATAGCTCTATCAGTTCTAAACTGTTCTCCCTAGAGATCCAGTAAGAGTAATCTCTTATTGATCCAGTGTTACTACAGGAGGAAACCTAAACTAAACTAACTTTATTTATACTGGATAGCTCTATCAGTTCTAAACTGTTCTCCCTAGAGATCCAGTAAGAGTCATCTCTTATTGATCCAGTGTTACTACAGGAGGAAACCTAAACTAAGCTAACTTTATTTATACTGGATAGCTCTATCAGTTCTAAACTGTTCTCCCTAGAGGTCCAGTAATGGTCATCCCTTATTGATCCAGTGTTACTACAGGAGGAAACCTAAACTAAACTAACTTTATTTATACTGAACAGCTCTATCAGTTCTAAACTCTTTTCTTAAAACTCGAGGAGTTCTATATTGGAATCAAGATGGAAGCATTCTTCTCATACGTGACTGAGGCGCAATTATATATTGCAGAAATCGCACCTCTATCACAGAAGTGGAAGGTACATAGATTAACGCCTATCGCTTATCAACCATGGTGCCAAAAAGCCGGCTTACATTAAGAACTATCGTACAGCAGAGGGTGGTCAACACGCAGTTATAAGAGGGCGAAAATGTGTTAATTATTTTCATTATATGTAGTAGTCTTGTATTCAGAGGCTAATATATAGAATTATAAGACGTATATCAATTATCTTGCTCCTATAAGTATCAACGAGGATTCGTATTAACGGTGTGCAATGTGCAATTTGCACATCGTTTTGGCCAGAATAGTTAAAATTGCATATCACCTTTCCAAACGATGTGCACATTTTATTTTGCAAACTCAACATTTAAGGTAAAATTTTGCTTAGTGTTTTGTTCCCTATTTTATTTTTGTACTAAAAGGATGTGTAAAAAGCAGAATATGACTGAAATTCATCCGAAATATTCACGAAATTCGGCGCTTTCTCGATATATGAGCAACTAATCCTAACCCCTAACCTAACCCTACCCCTAATAATCCCTAATGCCTATTTCGGTTGCTCATATATCGAGAAATTCGCAACAAAATGGCCGCCATGTCAGTGTTTCCATTTTGAAAAATTGAAATTCCCTTAAAATTTTCATTAAGAAAATTTACAAATCGATTTTCCTTTTCTAATCCGCACCTGGTCACCATCAACATTTCTGAAGTTCATCGTGATCACCTGCCCTGCAACGCTCACTGAAATCAATCAAAACCATATGCATACCTGTGCAATTGTCACCATCGCCATAATACTTGGCGCGACAATGTCTACAATAAGAATGTCCTTTCGAAATCACCGTACCATCTCCATCCACACACGTGACCTGACTAGCACAGGTCGATGTAGAACATGGAACCTTATTCTCTTTACGACACACTCGCTTGTCCAGTGGCTTGTTAGAGCAAGCAATGAAAGGCTTTCTATAGCAATATTGTGATTGACTAAACGTACAGTCTTTCAGAAATTTTTCATAGTACGTACACGATACCGACCATTTAGTACTCGTATCTACAATGGAAAACAACATCTTAACATTAGACTCGCACGAGGCGGGTTCTCTCATACAATTTTAGGGTAAAGATTGTGGGTCTCGTCAAACTGATCTCCCCGTTAATCCTGTGTATTCAGAACACATGCGGTACACGAGCAAGGCATATTTTAACATATATACTGGGGGGCCACTTGGCCCCCCAGGCCCTCTTGATGGCCCCCCACTCACACAAAATTGGCCCCCCACTCCCTGGGCCCTTTATACATTGGGTCGTTTACAGAGTAAATGATTTGTCTGTGTTTAACGAAATATTGTTTTTATGGCTTATATAGTTAGACATTTTTAAAGTTTTAGTCAAAACATTGAAATACTATTGGCTTGGCAATTTCAGAGCTCCAGATTTCAAAATTTTCCCGGGAAAAAACTCCCCCGGACCCCTACAGGGCTAGCGCCTTCACCACTCAGATTAAGGGCCCTTTTTCACAAATGGCCCCCCACTTAGAAATCCTTAAAATATGCCCTGTACACGAGGTACAGGTGTATGTACCACAGAATACCACAGAATACCAGTCTTATTTATTGATCTTATAAAATTGGAGGAAACATACTATATACTTTATTTTTGTGAATATATATTAGTTTTAGTTTTAATTTACATATAAGAAACAAAAAATGAATATTTTGATAAAAATTATTAAAAATAATCAGATTTAACAAAAAATAACATTCTATGTTTTTGATACTTTTTTCCTGCATAATGCCTGTAAAATTCGAAAGTACATACACCTGTATTTGGTAATAAGAAGCACGGGTGACACATACAGTTAGCGCCTGCCCTTTACCGCAAAGTTGAGCATGCTACTGTAGGCCAAGTTTGATCACTTTGGTGTGTTTGAAAACTCATGTAAGTAGAGTTGTGATTTGCTCTTTTCCATATTAGCTGTGTTCGTACGGTGGCAACCAGGTGCGCCTGACGTTTGTTGACGGCCATAATATTGAAGCAAATCTTGAAGAACTCCAAGGGTTAACGGGAAAATATCTTTCGTAAGTTGCAATATAAAACCGCCTGAATTCAACTTACCAATAAAGCCTTGATTACGCACAACGCGGCCACTCTGAAAGCCCAGCTCTTGACACACAAGACTAGACATAAACTCATTTATATAACAAATATATCCCCATCCCCCAATATCTCTTTTGATCTGAAGGAATCCCTCTTGAGCATTTGAACCGTTTACTAAGCGAACGTTTCCGGAAGGTTTTTCTCCTTTCATTAGGTCTTCCAAGGTGTGGTCAGGATAACATGTATCCACGCAGGAAGTGTAACCTAGAATGATCATGATAATGTTATGGTTTAAGGTTCAACAATACAGCAATAATTCCTCTCTACTTTCCTTTATCTTTTTTTCTTCCTTCTTTAGCTCTCTCCTTATTTTCCTTCATATCATCCATCCTTCCTTCCTCTTTGCTCCCTTCCTTCTTTCCCTCCTCCCCCCCTCATTAATTATTTCATTCCTACTTCCCTCCCTTTCTTCCTTTTCTTGCTGCCTTCATTAACCCTCGCTTCCCTCCCTTGTATCTCCTCCCTGCTCCCTCCCCCCATTTCCCCTTCCTTCCTTCATCCCTTCCTCCCTCCCTTCCTCCTCCCTTCCTTCCTTCCTTCCTTCCTTCCTTCCTTCCTTCCTCCTCCTCCTTCCTTCCTTCCCTCCTTCCTCCCTCCTCCCTTCCTTCCTCCCTCCCCTCCCTCCCTCACTTACGTAAGAAATACGGTTTCTCGCAAGACGAACAACGATCATTCGTCAAGCCATCAAAACACGTCTTGCAATTATCACTACAACGTTTGCATCTTTCCACCTCCATATGAATAAAATACCCATCCGGACACTGTGCCAGACATTTTGAACCATGCAGTACGAATGTATTGTTACAAGAAGCACACCGACTAGCCGTGCCAGAGCAAGTAGTACAGTCACTAGAGCAAGCTCGACATTCGTTCTCGTCAGCAGCTAGATAGAATCCGTTTCCACAATCCACAACGTCGTTAGATTCAATACATTCCTTCTTCGGTGATGTCCGGGTACACTGAACAGCAGCAATTTTGTAAACCTCACAGGAACCGACTGTGGAATAAATATGAAATTAAAATTTCATAAAGGATACTACCTGAAAACGATTAAAAACTTCGACATTTCAAGTGAAGGCCAATGGGTATTGCTAATCTTTTTCAGGTTGTTCAGACGCGAACCACAACAGATCCGGTCATCTGTGGATTGTTTATTACTATATTTTTTTCGTTGAGCGCGTTTTTCAATTATCACTTATTTACTGAGACCGAGGAAAACAGCGTGTTTTGTAGGCGAAGCCGAGGGCAACAACGGCGGTCGAGGGGCCACAAAACACGCTGCTTTCCCGACGTCTCAGTAAATAAGTGATAATTATTATATAGCAAGTGTCAAAGTCTCAATAATTCACCTGGTATTCCGTCTTTATCTCTTAATAATAGATTAATAACTAATTCTGAACGACTTGCAAACCGACCGGCAGACGCGAGCAGCTCGCGCCTCACTTCCGGTTTTATTGTTGACCGGTCAACAATTGTTTCATTGTTGACCGGTTGCCGAACATGACGTTTTGTGGACCGGCACGTGATATGGTTTTGTCCAATCGGCAAACAGGAAAATTGAACTTTGATACTTGCTATATAATAACAGTATTTGTCGCCTTTGTTTACCAAATTGAATTTTAAAACGTCTGACAATATGTCGACGTTCTTGAACTTTGTTAGCGTGACGGCAGTTGGAGATTTGGTTCATTTCGGTGACATCAGTAAGATATACATATATACATACTTCTAGCACACTCGCTCAATGCCTGCTCTTTTCCACTGCAATTTAACTTCTTTATCTGCTCAATTGTGTAGCCCATCCTATACCTAAACCTTGTATACTTTTGCATTGGGTCACCATATCCCAGTTCATGACAGACAATAGCAGCGGCTCGTATATTCCAGTTACTACCACACACTGGAAACCAATTGCCGTCCACAAACATCTCGACTAGTCCTAGCGAGGAATTTCCATAAACAATCGATCTATGATATGGGTCACGAGTTAACCTTAGATGAGGTGAACCCTTTCTCGAATAACCAACGTTATCACAATTGTCGAGACAGTTGCCACCAGAAAGAAGGTATTTTCCATTCGGGCAGATGGTACACATATCTTTATTATTGTAACAAGCAACGCATTTTTCATTACATTTTTCACATCTGTTGTTTATGTAGTATGTTCCTTCACGACAATAGTCCACACATTTGTTGTCCCAGGTTAAGAGGAAGCCTGGAAGATATAATATGGTTAGCGTGGACCTTTGAATTTAACCAAACCAGGATACCACATATACTTTCGCCATCATCAATATCACCACAATTATCATCACCACCATTTTCATCACATCACCACTACCATCATCACCACCGTCATCACTACCATCATCACCATCAATACCACCACTACCATCATCACCATCATCACCACCACCATAATCGTCATCACCACCATCATAATCACCACCACTATCATCACCACCACTATCATCATCACCATCATCGTCATCACCATCATCATCATCCCGAACAAAAATAGAATTCCAAACCTTCGCGGCAAGTTGTACATCTGGTAGCATTTTTCTCACATCGTAAGCAGTTTGTTGAACAAAATTCACAAACATTCTTGTCCGTTATATAAAAATTCTTCTCTATGGGACATTTCTTTGTGCATTGACTTGACAAATCAGGACCACTGCATTTGACTGACATTATACTTCGTCTGGAACAGTAGCGTAAATGTTCGTATACTGGACAATGCAATATCGAAGATTCCTTACCTACGAGAAGAGATTTTACAGTTATTCAATTTTTTAGGAAAACTTGTCTTATTTTGGTGAAAAACCGAGAATGTAATGCGGAGTCGCACAAAGGTCCAATACAAGTCATATAAATCAATACAGTTTGACATCGACACGTTTCTTAAATTACGTTTCAGGCCCCTAAATTTGTGGGATTTTTATACACATGGCTATGTTCAAAGGCCGATATCTTCCAAGAAAGAGAATTAAACTGTATCAATCTATCATATTTACTCGCCACAAACAGCAAGACTACCACATATAATGAAAAGAATTAACATTATTCTCTCAATCTGATAACTGTCGGTTGAACTGCTTCAGGATAGTGCTTAGTGACCCCCCCCCCCCATCCAAACTCTCTCCTACAGAACTTACCAATGCATTGAGGATTTTTAATCAATGTGGGTTTAGACCAATGGGAGTATACCACGCTTTCGTAAACCTTTAGCGCTTTTCCCATTAGAAGTTCCTTACAAACAACATCCCCATGTTCAATACGCACATATCTGTTGCAGACGAAACCCTTTTTACCTTTCATTGTTACCTAATACAAGAAGTACAATTATTGATTTTGGGAGATGGGTGGGAGAGAACACATGAGAGACTGAACTCACATTCAAGAACATGAACTACCTCTGCATGATCTAACCATGCTTAACTCAGTCAATTAGGAAAGAACACAGGAGGGACTTAACTCCACTCATATAAGTTCTGTAAACATCAGATCTGTTTAGACTAACCAACTTTCAAGCACACGTACCAATACCGTTGTTTGTGTCTGGACGTATCGATCAAAAAAACTTACTGGGTAAAAGCACAATATATAACACATACCGTAATGACGCCTTCATACGGTCCGACCTTCCTCCATAACTTTGTAGTAGGACTAGCACGTTGCTCATAATATCCTACGGGACAACTCTGAACACACACAGCATCCTTTAGAAGCAAACTAGGTCGCTTACATGAGGTACATTGGTTCTCTTGCTGTCCATCTTTACATGTCCAACAACTTGAATGGCATGCTTCACAATGTCTGTTCTTGGTTCCATAAAAACCCGGCGGGCACTCATTAACACATGTACTATCGTTGTGACGGAAGGACCCGCTCTCGCATAAGGAGCAATTGTTTGCAGTACCACTACAGTTTAAACAATTGGAAGAACAAGGCATACAGCTTGTACCGTTCTTGTAGTAAGCCGGCTGGCATTCTGATTCGCAACTTGACATCCCGGGATACGCACATTCGATATGTACATCTTCGGAATGGACACAGTTATGTTGACCCCACCCAAGAGTCTTGCATTCAGTCAGACCATATTCTGTGCCCTTACAATCCACATCATCGAACCAAATCCGTGAAATGTTTAATTCTTCAAAACTTTTGGAACGGAGATACACTATTTGAACCGGAGGCCCCAACATGAGTTGCCTACATGCTACATCTGCGTTTTTGGAACCCCATCCATCGTCGCATACACTCCCCCATACCCCCTGATACTTGATTTCTAACCGTCCTTTGTATTTGAAACCTTCAACACTTGATAGCCTCAATGGGAGGTCGATACCTACAGATTTAGGCTCTACTGGTGACGAGTATTGTCCCTCTGAGCAATTCCGCTTGCAAACTCCTTGTTTTGTAAGAACATAAGCATGTTTGCACGCCTTGCAGGTAGTGTCCGAACTACACACAATACAATTCAGCAGGCATACATGGCATACTTTGTCTTTAGGGTAATGCCTTAAACCACAGTTCTGGACACACATATACTCCTTACGGTACGTTTTATCAGGGCAGGTTGTGCTACAATGAGTACCATTTTGCACTTTCGGCGGCACACAGGATAGACACTTATTTGGTTGTTCGTTGCATGTCCTGCACTCCTTACTACATGGTAGACACGCATGAAGGGCGGTATTAGCGTAGGTACCATCCGGACAAGTTCGCACACATGTCGTACCATTATAATAAAATGTCTTTCTACAGCTGAGGCAGTTGTCAGGATTCTCGGAACAGGTTAAGCACTTGCGGCTGCATAGTTCACACATATAATCCTTATTATAGTAGGTTCCGCGCGGGCATTTTTTCATACATTGATCTGGTAGAATATATTGACCATGAGCAGGAGGTTGACACGATAATCCGACATCTTCGTAGTGCGAGCACCCAGGCGAGAACCAATCAGTTTGAGAGCATTCTAGGAAACTCCCCTCATCCCCTTTACACACGACATTCATAGTTAGTATCAGTCCCGTTCCTTGGCCGTACGACCCACCACGGTAGCTGATAGGCTGACCATACCCTAACTCGCGACAGAATACTCTGGCTGTGTCCAGAGAGAACTGGTCATCGCACACAGTATGCCATGCACCCTTATACTTGACCTCAAGTAAACCCATGTACGGACTACTGTGGTTTCCAGATAGCCGAAGGAACTTTTTGTACCCCACTCCGCCAGAGCATTTGTCTACACATTCGCCTGAGAATAGAAACCTCTTCTGTTTGTTTGGTGGACAACTTGTACACTTTGGGCCGTTGGCTGTTCCGTTGCATGTCTCACATGTGTCTGGACATGGTTTGCATTTGAGAGTTTTGTGGTCACCAAAGGTGCCTGCTTTACAGTTTGCAACACATGAGTTTCCTAGAAAATGTTAATATGTGCAGTAGTTATCTCAAATAGAATATGGAATGATTAGTTGTATCAAAGAGTAATGGTGGTAGTAATGATGATGCTGGTAATGACCATGATGATGGTGATGGTGGTAGTAATGATGATGCTGGTAATGACCATGATGCTGGTAATGACCATGATGATGGTGATGATGGTGGTAATGACCATGATTATGATGATGATGATGATGGTAATGATGGTAGATGATGATGAGAGTGATGATAATAATGATGGTGTTCAGTTGTTGTTGATGGTATCACTGTTGATGATGGTGGTAATGATGGCAACAAACATCAATTTACACTCAAAGAAAAATGTTGTACCTTCCAAGAATCTCATTTTATTACAACTGAAGCATTTGTTGAATGAACTGCAAGTCTTACAGTCTAGTGGACATTCCAAACATTTTTCCTTTGAAGCAAAATAACCATCACTACACGAGGTTTCACAAGTCTTGGTCGAATCTGGTCCACTGCATCGTATGCCCACATCTTCCAAATGACTGCATCGATTTTCACCAAACTCTGAGATGGAAGTAAAATATATAATTGTAGTAAAATTGTAGGTTTGATGGTGGTGATGATTATGGTGATGGTGATGATTATGGTGGTCAGGTGATGATTATGGTGGTGATGATTGTGATATGATGGTGGTGGTGGTGATGATTGTGATATGGTGGTGGTGGTGATGATTATGGTGGTGATGATGATGATGATGGTGGTGGTGATGATGATGGTGGTGGTGATGATTATGGTGGTGGTGATGATTATGGTGGTGATGGTGATGATGATTATGGTGGTGATGGTGATGGTGATGATGATTATGGTGATTATGGTGGTGGTGATGATGATGATTATGGTGATTATGGTGGTGTGATGGTGATGATGATTATGGTGGTGGTGATGATGATGATTATGGTGGTGGTAAATAACAATGATGGTGGTGATTTTTCTAAAGATGATGTTTATTGTAATCACAGAGACTCACTCACTCATTCACTCAGACCACAGTCTTGAAACATAAACCATTCGTATTATTTCATGTTACCTTCATGTTTACAGACCACAGTCTTGAAACATAAACCATTCGTATTATTTCATGTTACCTTCATGTTTACAGACCACAGTCTTGAAACATGAACATAGGGTGTTATTACATGTTACATTCATGTTTACAGACCACAGTCTTGAAACATGAACCATTCAGATTATTTCATGTTACCTTCATGTTTACAGACCACAGTCTTGAAACATAAACCATTAAATATTATTTCATGTTACCTTCATGTTTACAGACCACAGTCTTGAAACATGAACCATTCGTATTATTTCATGTTACCTTCATGTTTACAGACCACAGTCTTGAAACATGAACCATTCGTATTATTTCATGTTACCTTCATGTTTACAGACCACAGTCTTGAAACATGAACCATTCGTATTATTTCATGTTACCTTCATGTTTACAGACCACAGTCTTGAAACATGAACCATTCAGATATTTCATGTTACCTTCATGTTTACAGACCACAGTCTTGAAACATTAACCATTCGTATTATTTCATGTTACCTTCATGTTTACAGACCACAGTCTTGAAACATAAACCATTCGTATTATTTCATGTTACCTTCATGTTTACAGACCACAGTCTTGAAACATGAACCATTCGTATTATTTCATGTTACCTTCATGTTTACATTGTAAAATGGAGTCTTCATTTCCTTTACATTTGACACCACTCATCCAAATCTTAGTATCCTTGTACCCATCACTTCTTCTAAACCTGCCTTGACCAACAATTTTAGCTTCAACAACATCTCCAAGTCTCAACTCCTTACAGAGGACACCTGCAGCATAATCACTCCAGCCATTGGCACAAATTGTACCCCAAGATCCATCATGGTATACCTCTACCACACCTTCCAAGCTTGACCGTCCTCCTACGAGTCGTACCCTAGGACTGCTTGAGTTTTTCGCCAGTGTCTTATTAGGAATACAAGTGCTTTCACACAATCCGTGTTGTGATAGATATTTTGAGTCCTTGCAACTAAGACATTGTTTATCATGGCAGGATGAACAAGCTGAAGGACAAGTTGAACAATGGCCGTTGTCTGAATAGTAGGCAATGGGACATTTGCTTACACAGTAGCCATTATATAGATTTTCAAGGGAACCACAGGGATTCTTGCCAGATGATTTGCCAGCAGATTTCGCTAGTCTCACGTGGCTATCACAACTACTGGTTGACTCTGGAAAAATCATTGACAATTAATGGTATTTTTTGTATTACTTTTATGGGTGGGTTTCAATAAGCACAATCATCTTTGTATTATCTATAGTGGTCTTGTATTTGTTGGTCATGAATAGAATTGAGAGATTTAAGGCCCGTACAGACGAACAGGTTTTCCTTGACACGTACTTGAGTTCTTTGATGACAAAATCTGGTATAACTAGCTTCTAAACAGGCTGCTTGTCAAAGACCTTGGTAAATTTTTTGTCATACACACGAGCAATTAAAACTTGTCAAGGAAAACTTGCTTAGTTTTATTTAAAAGGTTTAGACAGAACTTTCTCTGAGCCTCATTTTATAATTGATTTCTACTTAACAAAAAAGACGTTTCCGAGTTTACTCCATCATCAGGTTAAAGATTATATACATTTTGTATATAATCTTTAACCTGATGATGGAGTCAACTCTGAAACTTTAGTTTTATTGCTAAGTGCCAATACATTAGAAAATGACCATCATATAAAATGCTATACTGAAATCCACCTACCTATGTCAACTAAACATTATCTATTTTACAGGATGTGCTAAAGACAAAATATTTACATATAGGTCAAACTTCAAGTGTCAGAATGATGTCTGTCTCAGACATTATTCCTGTTTACATAAAAATGGTCATTACACGCATCAATGACCAATTATTTCTAAAGTTTGAACAATATTGTACTAATTTATAGTACATAAACTTCATAGCTAAAACATTGATGTTGTTTTAGACAATAACCTGAACCTTGTCTGCACCCAACCCTCACCCTAGCTAACAGGCCCACATCTTAACTTTCAATCAGGCATTATATTCTATATGTGAGCAATAGACCTTACTGTTTAGTCACTTTTAACCCAATGGCCTCGTTTCCATGTTTACCCTCTCTCCTTCGCAGAGGCTTGGATAGTTGGATAATAAATAAAAGAATGCGCTAGATGGTAATAAATAAAATGTGCTAAATGGTACTGAATCATAAAAAAATAAATAAATAGCCTCTGCGGAGGAGAGATATGTTTACCTGTTTTGGCACTTGGCATGGTAGACGCATATGAGGTAGAGCATATGAAGGTTATATACCCATGTTTCCTGCACAAACTTATTCTTAACTCATATTGTGCACAAAACATGAGTTAAAATAACAAACAAAAACGAGGCCATTGGCCATTGTGAACAAACAGTAAGGTCTATTACAAGGCAGACACCTTAACCACTCCGTTACCGATGGTTGGCTTGAAAACTTTTTCTTTTTATTATTATTTTTTTCCCATGTACAATAAATGTACTTGAAATATTACAATAATTTCTAAGAATCTTGGGCTAGGTGGAGACCTACTAGAACATCAATTGATACATATGGATAAACCAGAATGTTTACATATATATATACAAGAAAGAAAAAGATGAGAGTGTTCTCATTATACAAGTGAATACTATACCAGCAGCTCTAATTAAATAAATGTGTCAGACGAATTTCAGATATTGGAAGTACGTGTCGGACATATATACCCATTTCCTATGATCAATCAATACCTAAAACCTATGGCCCCCCTACAATTCAATGTTATCTTAATACTGTAATCTCTTCCCCACCAGGAAATATCGCCTATAAATATCGCTTGTTAATAATATACAGAGGATATAAAAGCTTTATATGATATTTGGAAAATACAAATATGACATACCATTGGAAAAGAACGTCTTTGTTATTAAATACGTATTGTCGTATTTTGTCCAGTTTATTGTGTGCTATTGTGTTACTTCTCTACCCTTTGGAAAGCGTCAAAGCGCTATCTTTTGACATAAAACTATTAAATTGAACTAAATTCATACTTAGTAACACACTGAAACAGTATAAGAAGTGGCTAACGGCATGTATAAAAGCAAAACAGTTATACAGTAGTATAAAGAGCCCCTATTTATAGGTTAAAAGTTCACAATTCACAAAATATTAGGTTGGCTTACCGCAACAGTTTGAAGCAAAAACGGTTTGAAAACTGCCAAAAAATCCTCCAAGGAGAAGCAAGAACACCAAGCTAGCCATGGTAGAGATCTTCAAGTTTTAAAAGTAGTAAAAACGGTTAAAAATCACATTTAAAGCTTGCTTTTGACCGGCACTTTAGCACTGCTTTCGCCGAACGTGTGGCTTGTTTTGATTTATGCTGGCACAGCGTACCCGTACGATGAGTGAATAACGACACGTGTTTGTAGTTAAGTAGGATGATGCAACACAACAAAGATTGCGGGAAACGTTATCTGCGCTGAATAATGATCAAAATACTAGCTTACAGATCGAAATTTTCCATTTGTAAATATACGTGGTGTTTTCCGTAAAACAAAACAATTATATTTATCAATTATCAGTAAAAGCACATGGTTAAAAGCACATGGTTAAAAGCACGTGGTTAATAGTTGCGCGACAACGTACGTGCTATTCTCAGAGATGCAAGTACTATTTAAAACACGAGCAGGAGTGCTTTATCAGATATAACACGAGTGCGCAGCACGAGTGTTTTATATCTGATAAAGCACGAACTGCGAGTGTTTTAAATGGCTTAAAAAACGACCCATCTTATGAGTTCATTGGCGAAGTAATTTTAAAAATAAACATTGTTAAGCCGAGAAAATCAGTTTATGTAAATTAACATGATTTTTTATCACATATAAAACCACTGACACGGTAGTGATTTCCTTTGTCTTTTCCTCGTGAATTATTAATGAGTTTTTTTAAGTACTATTTAGAGATCACAAGACCGTACGCTTCAAAGCGCATTTTGTAAACGTGATATATTATGATCATCGAACGCCTACGATTTCGAATTGCTTTCAGCGCCCTGCTTTCACCTAATAAGATTATAGAATTTGCTTCGGAGGGTCACGTTTGTACATTGTGAGTATTGATGGGGTTTAACACATCAATGGTTTACATGCAGCGAGATGGTGGTCGACGGCAGAAATGTTGATAGTTAGGGGCGGACCATTAGAAAAGTGATGAGGGGTGGGACTTTTTCGACTTGCACGAATTAATTTTTTTTATTTCCTGCTTGTGTCGAATTTTTTTTACCTCTCATCATTTGGACAATTTTTTTTCCCAAGTTATATTAGGAGATATAAACATACCTTTAAACGAAGAGCTGGTGAGGTGTATGAGGCTGTAGGTGGGTCGTCCCCCAGACATTTTTTGAATTCTTGAGCCTCTGTGGCTTGATTTCTTGCATTATTTATAGTGACAGCTTTTTTATATCCCCGTCTAGACAGAATATTTTTTTGCAAATTTGATCTTGTATGAATTTTTTTCCTTTCATTTTCTCAATTCGATTTATAGTTGCCTCCAAATACAAGACCACTACATTATAATGAAAATAATTAATATTATTTTCTCACTTTGATAACTGCAGGTTGACCACCATCTGCTGTACGATGGTACTTAGTGAAAGCCAGCAAAGTGTGTTTGGTCATCGTGACGTACAGCACGTGGTTAACGTCATGTTATATTAACTTTATTTCAACTGGACAGCCCTAGCAGTTCTAAACTTCTCTAAACATCATACAATGGAACCTCTGCCACAGAGGTCACACATCCACTCCATTTTGTCTGCGGGCGCACAGGCGCTATCACGACACACTTTGCCGATTATCGCCCCAACCCTAACTGTGTTAGTTTTGGTCCTGTCATGGTTAACAGTTTACAGTGGTTACGATGTAGCATGCCATTCTCCCTGATGTACTGGGAGACTCCAGGGGAAGTCTCACTTCCACGCTGCAACTTCTTTGCTCGCTGACACCAGTCTCTTGAGCCGTGCTAGATGGTAATATGCTCTAGAACACCAAGAGAACAGAATAAAATATTTATAATGATTACAACATCTTTATTGTATTATACTAGTATATTTCATGCATTGTCAAACATTCACAATGATAGTTTTACCTGGACAAGGAGTCTTGGCCTTCATTGCGGCTTGCAGTAGATATTATATCTGAGAGGACGTCTAAAACAGATCAGATACTGTATATTTAAAGAAAGAGGTATATCGTTCGATCAAGCTGTCGTGGATTGTGTCTGACCTAGGCATCGCAGGGCCGCAGGTTCGATTCCTGCCAGAGGGCCTATAATTACATTTTCCGCAACAGCTCCTGGTTACTAAAATATGTGTAGAATTTTCGCTCGAAAATTTCCATCTTCCAAAAGACCTTCACCAAAAAAACACGTCAACGTTTTGAGCGACCTTCATTGGGATGTCAGTATAAATAAGCCAATTCGGAGTTTCCACTGCGCATCCAAATGACGCGTTCTGCGTCGGGATAATATTGCAGTTGAATCATATAACATGTAGCTAGGACTGGAAGAATTATAATATGCATATCAAAGTATTCAACTGTTCAAGCATTCACTTGTGTTTCACACATAGCCACAATAGAACTGTCTTCTGTGTAAGCGAAATAAAGAAAGGTGCACTTAAGGGAATAAATTTTCTAACTTAAAGCGAGTCAACCGTGAGGAAAGAAATTGTTTTTCGAGCAATTTTTGCATATTCAAATGACGACTGAACAGTTGAATACTTCGATATGCATATTTTAATTCTTCCAGTCTCAGCTACATGTTATGATTCAAGTGCAATGTTATCCCGAAACTCCGAACTGGCTAATGATTCTCTTTAGATTGTTAGATAGAGTGCATGTTAGATATACAGGATGTATACTATTCATAGAATTCACCTTCTGTTAAACTTTCACTTTGTGTTTCAAGCGAAGGATTATTTACATCACGATCAGAATCCTCTTCACTGGAATGAGTCAGACGTTGAACAGTAAACAACATTTTCTTTAACGTCTCAACAGGTCTTTCTGAGCTGTCGTCACTAATCACGGATTGTTCTTCCTCTATGAACGAAGGTGGAGGAATCTTGCCATTGTCCGGCCTGATATCTGAAAGACTCTTATGATAAATAAAGAAAAGCAAGTAAGTAAGTAAGGGGGTGTGCTTATTATCCTTACTTGCAGCTGAGAGCTAAGCTGAATTGCGAAGGACACAGCTCAACGTGACCAAGTCGAAGGCTTTCTAGGCGCATATAGCAGCCACCTTTTGCTCGCCATCACGGAGCACAGCTACGGTGGAAGGGCCAGTTAGGGGTTAAACCCAACCCACCCTGTCAACATTCCCTGTGGGAGGAAACCGGAGAAAACCCACGACTTTCGGCAGAGCGTTGACTAACTCTTTTCACATAGCTATCATAAGTCGTCCCCAACGGGACTCGAACCCACGATATCAGAGGTGAAAGGCGCGTGCTCTGACGATTGCGCCACCGAAGCCCCTATACGCCATAAGCCACCGAAGGCCCTATAGCACCATCACGATGAGGACATGTTTACACATCCATAACGGACTCGTGTTAAGCCCCAATGCGCTTTACTTTGGTTTTTTTTGCTCTGTCTAACACCAGAGGAAGTTGCCCGTCAAGGGGAAAGAGGTGAACACTAACGGATTACCCAAACTGCCTTTGTCTCTTGTTAAACGTTTACAGGCAATTTTTGAGCATTAATGCGTTAAAGAAACTATATCTGCCCATGTCTCATGTAAATCTGTGCAACAGGAAGACTTCCTAACACACACTTTGAATGGAAATTAATTTGCATTACCTCTTGACTGCTGCGCATACAATCTTCAAGAAACGACGTTATTATACCAGGCTTCGAATGAAAATTAAGCCTATTGAATATATATTGGTAATTAAAAGTAAGTACAGCATTTACGATTCTCTCAAAAAGCCAGACGCCTTAAAACTTACGGGGCAGCAGATGGTGGCCAGGCAAACATACCTCACCCATCAAGGCAAACATACCTCACCTATTCGTTTGCCACCAACACAAAACTGCCACACATGATGAGAAGAATTAACATAATTTTCTCACTTTGATAACTGCGGGTTGACCACATTCTGCTGCATGATAATGCTTAGTTAAACCCACTTATTGGTCAAAGCTTGTACGAGAGGGAGAGACCGATATAATAATAACAATAACAGCTTTATTTTGAGAGGGTGACACATGACAGCGATTTGCTGATGCATTTGTGGGCCTGAATATGGTGGTCAGGCAAATACCACATACCTCGCATTCAATGGATTCTCTTCTTTCCAATCCTGGCTCCTTTCTGGATCTCGTTGATGAGATGTGGTTAACTCAAGATAACTAGTTCCTGACGATTGAAGCTCAGTATCAGTGGCTAAAAATGAAGTCCTTAATGCAAGATTTTCAATCAATGTATCACCGCTCTCCTCAGAACCTATATCACTTTCTGCACTCACAGTAGTAAGTGACGGACTGCCATCAAACAGTGGCATTGGCGGTTTTATTATTAGCGCTTCTGTATCTACCGATTCCGTTTCGTCGCGCGAAATTTCTCTCTCATTAGCATAATTCGCATCTAAAATTCTTCTCTGATTAGCATAATAAGAGTCTGCGATTCTCCTCTCATTACCAAAATTGGCGTCTGAAATTCTTCTTTCATCAGCATAACTAACGTGATTAGCATATTCTCCGTCACGAAATATCCTCTCATTTGCATAATGCGCGTTTCTCCTCGCTATGTCAGGCGCAGATTTAGTTCGCGTCCTGGATCTGAATTTACGATCACGGGTTTTAGTACCTGGGATAAACTTCGTAGGGTTTGAGTTCCAGGGGGGTTTTGCCCGAGAGGTATTTTTCTCGTAGGACTTGCTCCTGTGGTTGTCTGAAGTGGAATTCTCATTCCAGGGAGGGCTTTGTCCGTGATACTTATCCGAGGGAACTAATCTCGTCGGAGACAAATTCCGAGAGGCTGCTCTCGTAGGGTAACCGTTTTCTTGGTGCTCTTCCATAGATGTATTGCTACTAGGTCCAGTTCTTTTAGGATGATTGCCTTTTGAAGTACTTATTCTATCATTGTGAAGAGTTAGATCCCTTTTAGAAACTTTTCCACTCAGATAATGATCTCTCTTTTCAGCAAAATCTATTATTCTTTGTAACTCCTCAGTAGCACTGTGTCTTGGTGTGACTTTAGCATTTTGAGTACGGACATCTTTGGTAGAATGTGGCATATTTGGAGCGCGGAAATCTCTAGAAGAATGAGGCATATTTGGAGTACGCATTTCTTTTGGCGTGCGAATCTGTGTAGAAATCCTACTACCTTCATTACTAGAACTTCTAATATTTCTTGATTGCATAACTGTTGAAGAGCGACTCTGTTTGAACGTCCCGCTATCTTTCTTACTTGAATTTTCAATATGTCGTGCTTGAGTATCTTGTTTTGCCATTTGAATGCCAGTAGGGCTTTGTCTCATCAGTCTATCTGTATTGGATGAATCTGTTGAGTTCTTACGTATTTCTGAAATCGATAAAATACCATTCCTTTTTTGTAAATTCAATGATGAAGGTCTATTGGTACTTGTCATAACCTTTTTGCTAGAACTATTTCGTTGCAATGGTAAATGATTTTCAGCGGTAATTTGAGGTCCTCTGTCGTGTTGAAATGATTTAAACGCTTCTTTAGGATGTTCAGCTGTCTTCTTGGCATGTTTAGGTATAGGCGTTTTAGTACTAGACATTTGTCTTGGTTTTGTAAAACGTTGAGTATTGGTGGAAGACAGGTCTTCATTCGTTTTTCTTTCTTCGATATTAGATTGAGCAAAAGACATTTCGTTTAAGAGCGACTGTTCAGCATCCTTCGCTAAAAAAAGAAAACATTATATAGGTCTATATACATTGATGTTTGGCTCTATTTCTCAAACGTGATTCTGTTATACATTCTAGGAATCGAGCGAGGTGAGTTATTATAAAGTAGCTATAGCGGGTGCATGTGTCCAAAAAAGCTAAAAAATACACACTCATATAAATAATAGATATCTATTATTTATCTGCCCCACAATATTTTAAATGGTTAGTTATTTCGATCAGTCAAATATCAATGGATTGATATGATATGATGGTTATTCTATCCAGTTTAAATACCTGAAACTTATATTAAAGTTAACGAAGTAATTAATACTACAAAATACATGCAATGTTTTACTATTTCTCGTCATTGGAATATTGACAATTTTTCAGTATAAATTGGAATATTGACACATGATTTAATCTTAAACTTACCAAACTTTCTGACGCTGTGATCATGTAGTTGTTTAATCTTTTTGTCATGATATAACGAATTGTGAAACGCTCCACCCATGTTGACAGGTTGTCGACCGTAGATTGACTCGCTGATCAAGACTTCGGTGTCTGTACTTTCTAAGTCCCAGGCTCTACTCTTCTTTTGGTGGGGGTCTCTGATCTCTATATCCATTATAGGGTGCTCCTGGAGTGATGTGGAGAGGAAAGATGGGGGATTGGGGAAGGGAGGCAGGTGTTCTTGGAAAAATGATGGAGAAAGGGATCTAGATAGACGATTTCTAGGAACAATATGTAATGAATTATAAGAAATCTCAAAGTGACTGATTGGTATGATAACAAAATTCACCCACCTTTGATTATGCCTGGCATCGAGCTTGGTATCTATTGGGCTTTGATCATCTATCTCATCTACCCAGCTTGGATAATGTTTTGGTGTAACTAAATCTTCAACCCAGCTGGGATGGTTTACCGTACCTATGAATAACAGTTTGGAACTAATAGAGTTATACAATATAAGTAAAGTTAGTTTAGGTTTCTTCTTGTAGTAACACTGGGCCAATATTAGATGACCCTCACTGGACCTCTAGGGGGAACAGTTTAGAACTGATAGAGCTATCTAGTATAAATAAAGTTAGTTTAGTTTAGGTTTCCTCCTGTAGTAACACTGGATCAATAAGAGATGACCTTTACTGGACCTCTAGGAAGAACAGTTTAGAACTGATAGTATATATCCAGTATAAATATACTTATCATTACAAATACCTCTGGCAGACTGTTGGGAATTACCATGTTCATAAAAACTCTTGACCAACATTTCTGTGCTCATACTGTCAATGTTGCTGTCAAGTTCTGATACAATTGAACTTCCAGGGGAGGGGAGGGTGGAAAGTGGAACATCATCATAAGATATGGTTGACATTTCTTCATCATTCATGTCACCATTACCTATTAAATGTGAGACGGAAAGGAGAAATGTGACATATATGGATCCGGGATGGTGGGACTCAGTTCACTGAGGCATGGTGCATCATAACTGCAGTCCCCCGGGACTGGAGGGTCAAGAAGCCAAGCTTGTAAGGTTGCTTAGCTGGTCAATGAGGCCCCCAAAAGCCTAAATTTCATTTCTCTTTGATAATTTCCATGACAAATACAAAATTTAGATTTGATATAGAAATTTGCACCATCTTTTCATAAACTACACAACAACGGAATAAAGAAAGCATTTATTCGCAGTTACCATTGTGTATGTTAAGAAAATAGTCAGTACGTAATGTCTCTCCAAAATTAATATTCTGCTTATAAAACAATTGACTATCAATTGCTAATCTCTATACAATCCTGATCTTTTATCAAGTTTTTAAATCAAAGTTTAACACGTCCATCAAAACAAATACTTCTGAACACAAATGATATAAAACAGCCTTTAACAAACTAGAATAACTGCATAGTTTCTTTTTAAGACATATTGTCAATACAAATTACTCAATCACTCAATTATATACCTTCTAAACGACTGAGGTCATTTGTGTCCACACTTGAACTGCTTCGTTGTCCAAATGGGACGATTTTTCTTTGCAAATCTTTTGAATAAGATTCATTAACCCATTGTACCAAATTGTCAGCCATGTTCTCTTGCTTTCCACTAGATTTTGTAGCCTTTCTTGGCGAGGAAAAGGATTTAGGTTTCGTTGACAACAAAGAGACATTTGAGCTTCCGTAGCAACAAGAAATTGGCGTCCCTGCAGGGTTTGTTTGTCCAGTGTTTGAACATTGTTCAATGTACTTTTGCAGTGCTTCTGTGGCATTTTCTATTCGTTTTTTACTCGTTTTGGACAGTATTTTACTTGCAGTTAAAGTTCTAGCTCTTGAACATTCATTTGCAGTGGTCATAAGTCAAGAAAAAAAGGCAAAAACATCATTGTTATTATAAATATTTTGATTTTTGGAAGGCAATGGCACACAGGCACAGCAGCCGCTGACAGGGTTTATGCATTCTATTTTTTATAGTTTATTAATGTTTATTTAAATAAATATATGTATAAAGGTTTTTATTTTACTCAAATACTTTCTAAACAATAAGGAAAATATAAAATAACACAAAAAATTAAGATATAAACTTTTATAAACATAGTTTAGACGTTCAGAACTAAATGGAACGTACTTGACATGCGCAAACCTTTAAGCAACAAAATTACAGCAACTTTGAACAAAAATGATTTTGACGCATGTTTATCACACATATTCACCCACCAATTACACAAACTGAGAAAATATGCCTAAATATAACAAAGTAACATGTCTTGAAGTCAGTTGTTGCAAGTTTAATACAGAAATTTGCTAATTCTCACCTTAACTCGCCTCCCACATGCGCTACGAGGGCTAAGTGTAACGTGTATAAATACGAACGGGAAACTAAATACTTTCGAGGTCCGATTGGAGACGGTTACCAATATTGATTCCTTACCCCTCTTCAGCCCCTTGACCTCTTTTAATTTTTCGTTCAAAATTTCTTTTGGAAAACTGAAAACAGTTAACAGTTTCTGGCCATTTTATTATAGCACTGATGTTTACTGTGTTAAATGCCAAATTGACAAAACGTATATAGCTTTTATATCATAAACATCCAATTTATAGGTGAGGGGTTTTACTCAAGCCAGCGACACAGCGCTAGGCCAGTTAAATTTGATAACCCTCGCCATTCGAACGAAAAGCATGAAATTTGTATTTATATACGTTATAATAGTCTGACGGTGTACCTGTGGGGCACAAGAAGGGAACGATGTTGTTTGTTGCGCATGTCAAATAGGTCCAATTAATATCTTAGTACAGATTTAAAATAAGTACCGTAAACCCTTCCTAATTACCCCCCGCGCTCCCCCCGGGGTGGATTATTGGAGAGGGTGAGTGTTTTAATAGAGAGGTGCTTATTGGAGAGGGGGGCTTCATGGAAAAGGGAGCTGAAATTAAACAATACTCAAGCTAAAACTAAGGTGAATTTCCAAGACAATAAATCAGTATTCAGTACACGTATGCCTCCTTGTTGTGAAGGAGGGGGGAGCTTAAAAATAGAGAGGGGAGGCTTATTAGAGAGGGGAGAGGGGAAGGTTATTAGAGAGGAGGCTTGTTACAGAAGGGGAGCTTATTAGAGAAAGGGGCTTATTAGAGAGGGGTGCTTATTAGAGAGGGGGCTTATTAGAGAGAGGTGCTTATTAAAGAGGGGGCTTATTAAAGAGGAGAAGGTTATTAGAGAAAGGGGCTTATTAGAGAGAGGTGCTTATTAGAGAGGGGGCTTATTAAAGAGGAGAAGGTTATTAGAGAAAGGGGCTTATTAGAGAGAGGTGCTTATTAGAGAGGGGGCTTATTAAAGAGGGGAAGGTTATTAGAGACGGGGCTTATTGGAGAGGGGTGCTTATTAGAGAAGGGAGACTAATTAAATGAGGATACTTTATATTTGACTACCACCGATTCTTCATTTTACATATAATTATACAGAATATACTGGTATCGAAAATTCTAAAATGATATTTTCTATGTGGTATATTGTAGTATTCATACACTCTTCTAATAATATGCAAGGCCATCATTAGCCTAGGCTATGGACCCTAACTTGATTTATAGGGTCCATTAACGTCTCTTACACAGTAGTCAGCCTGGCAGTCAGCTGCCTAGTGTCAATCATGTGCACGTCACATTGTGGGTGTGTCGTGGGCGCAGTGCAATATGATATCATATTCAATACGTGATATGACGTTAACGTGGTAATAGGAGCCTGTTTTTTAATAAACCAGACAATTGAATCAGTCAAGAGAGAGGGGGGCTTCATGGAGAGGGGGGCTTCATGGAGAAGGGAGCTGAAATTAAACAATACTCAAGCTAAAACTAAGGTGAATTTCCAAGACAATAAATCAGTATTCAGTACACGTATGCCTCCTTGTTGTGAAGGAGGGGGGAGCTTAAAAATAGAGAGGGGAGGCTTATTAGAGAGGGGAGAGGGGAAGGTTATTAGAGAGGAGGCTTGTTACAGAAGGGGAGCTTATTAGAGAAAGGGGCTTATTAGAGAGGGGTGCTTATTAGAGAGGGGGCTTATTAGAGAGAGGTGCTTATTAAAGAGGGGGCTTATTAAAGAGGAGAAGGTTATTAGAGAAAGGGGCTTATTAGAGAGAGGTGCTTATTAGAGAGGGGGCTTATTAAAGAGGAGAAGGTTATTAGAGAAAGGGGCTTATTAGAGAGAGGTGCTTATTAGAGAGGGGGCTTATTAAAGAGGGGAAGGTTATTAGAGACGGGGCTTATTGGAGAGGGGTGCTTATTAGAGAAGGGAGACTAATTAAATGAGGATACTTTATATTTGACTACCACCGATTCTTCATTTTACATATAATTATACAGAATATACTGGTATCGAAAATTCTAAAATGATATTTTCTATGTGGTATATTGTAGTATTCATACACTCTTCTAATAATATGCAAGGCCATCATTAGCCTAGGCTATGGACCCTAACTTGATTTATAGGGTCCATTAACGTCTCTTACACAGTAGTCAGCCTGGCAGTCAGCTGCCTAGTGTCAATCATGTGCACGTCACATTGTGGGTGTGTCGTGGGCGCAGTGCAATATGATATCATATTCAATACGTGATATGACGTTAACGTGGTAATAGGAGCCTGTTTTTTAATAAACCAGACAATTGAATCAGTCAAAATATCTCAGTTTCTGGTTTTCTGGCATTTTCTGGTAGAAGATACATTTGCCTAACAGTTGGATTTCATTGTAATTCTCAATAGTAATTTATAAACACAAATGAAATCATGACCGTGAAGGAGCAGTCTACTGCTGTATTTTTACGACAGTCTATTTTCGAAAATACCCAGCGTCAATCTTTTGATCTATAAAGCAAAAAATAGCCGAAGAATTAAAAACACTTAGACAATTATAAGATCTCAATAACATATTGCTATATCTGGTCATAGAAAATTGTAGAAAATGACGATCTGCAGACTGTACATAAAAGGAATTGGTGCTACATCTCTCATGCACGGTAGTTATAATATACACACATGATTAAAATCGCTCGAAACTGTACGATTATTTTAACCTTTCACAAGACTACCACATAATGATATGATATCCTGCATGCGACCGATGATGTCAGATGATTTTATTCAGCTGGAACACAGGACGGATGCATTGCTCGTGACATTCTCAACCTTTGTATGATAACTGCATCCGCTCTTTGATATTCTGACCAAAATTACTACCCACGCAGCTCACTTAATATTTAGCGATTTTTTCAACCAAATATGCCTCTTTTTAATTACTATTTTAAACTGTTCCAATTAATGATGAGAAATTTATAGAGCCTTATTTTAGACCGAGTAAATTATGCTTCTATTTTTACTCTTAACAGCTATGTATACTATCTATAGGGCTGTTTCTATTTTACCTTCCCAATGGGTAAATATTGAAAACAATCGTCACAGCCCATGTTAGGTTTCGCTAGCTTCCCACGATTGTTGACAGAAATTCAGCTGTCCACCAACGTGCACATTTTGTGTACACTGAAAACATACTATCTTCTGAAATGTACAATGAAGCTATACTTTACTCTAACAAACTGAGTCTTAAGGTTTAGAATAGACTTTTTCATGTTATTATGACTTTTTATTATCTTTCAGTTCTTGTTTTTCAGTTTACAAGTTATGAATTACTGTGGTTTTTAAGTGGTAATTCCTACTTGATCAAATATGCGCAAAGAGAACGTTTGGAATAAAATTAATCCTGACACTTTTCAACACCGAAATTTAACACCAAACAAGATCTAAGTCAACACCCAAAAAGTACAGCAAAATATCATGAGATAGTATGCGTATACAGAATTCTGCATTTTCTATTACTGCGTATAATGTACTTATGTACGACTGTACGTCTTTTTGAATAAAAGTACCGCGAAATGTTGGTTCAATTCGATCATCTAGCAATTTCCGCTAGAGCAAAAATTATCCTGCCATTGTATGATGATGTAGTGAGGAATATGCTAATATAAATAGTAAATTAAAAACAAATATTGCAAGAAAATACTTTGCAAACAATAAATTACTGCAGCTTATATAACCTAATGAGAGTACAATATCTTTAGCGAGTCATGATTATTTTCAAGTTTTGTAAAGCACTAGTATATAAAAGTCGATCTGTCTAGAATATACGGGTCGAATCCTGATTGGCTAATATCTATAAAGATAGGATTCAGTCTCATTTTATGGGTTTGGTTCTCAAATGTTTTAAAGGAAATACTGGGAAACCTCTTAAATAATTAAGTCATTTCCTTCCCCCTGCAGAAAACGTATCATAGATTCATAATATAGTCACTGAAACATCATATGACATCAATCATATTGTAAGCATGAGAGAATATGTTTCAATATCAGTTGAGAAACATCATTGCTAAAACTGGAATGAAAACCGAAACTGAAATTAGAACATCTCCAAGTTCCGATAACTTAGAATTTAAAATCTAATTGGAAATGGAACTCGGCACAAAGTCGCAATATAAATGTAGCATTTATATATAAATTGGTAGGGCTAATTATAGTATATTTCTATTTGAAACTAAATGTGTAAAAGGAACAGGATTTCGATCCCAATGACGTATCAGATTCCTTCAGTTGCTTGCTGTAATGCTGTAACAGGACGTGCTTCACTGCATTCAAAGTTTCGAAAAATATTATGTAAATATTCGATATTTAGCCATATATGTTCGCTCATTTCGCTGCCACAAAAATATCCTTGTAAAACAATTAGACAAAACTCATCGTTGGTAACAGGAACTCTACTGCTAAAATACTAAGTACTAAGTTTAGAAACATTGATGTGGAATTGCACACGTTTCAGCCGGAACGTGGCAAATTCTGCGTGATAGCGCCTAACCGGAAGCTTACTAATTATTCGTCTGATGAAGCCAATCGATAAAATTGCCATATTTCAGTCCAGTTTTCTTGACGATTTATACTTATTTTGTGGTTTATTTAAGAATGATTTTAAAGTAATGTTTCTTGGGAAGCTCTTGCATAATTTTGGGGTTGTTCAAGAGAGGAAAAAGCCACATAAAACAGTAAATAATATCTTGCCCATAACCGGAAAACACTTCAGATCACCTGACGTATATAGAACTCAACCGCATGTCATTCTTGCGTCATGTTTATACTGTTTGTGTATAAATACAACTCGAATTTGTACTTCCTAATTTAGTGTCACCAAAACGTGGTTTTGTCAGTTGGCTGAGCTATACGGAATATTTCGGCAAGATAGCCAAGTTTTCCTCAAGAGATGGCAGATTTCAAGCAGAAGGGAGATGTTTTAAGTGAAATTCAGCCACCAAGTGTTATAATTACCCCAGCTGAATCGAGCCATGTCAGTTCATCGACTAGCGAAGAAGATAACGACGGGCATTATACCGCTTCGAATGGAAGTTTTATCGAGTCACACTCAGAAAACGAATTCATAAAGGCAAGTAAAAGCCCTTATCAACCGCCAAGCGATGAAATAAAAGACAAAATTAAAAGCCAGGTCGAGTTCTACATGAGCGACGAGAATTTGACAAAAGATGCTTTTCTCTTGAAACATGTTCGCCGTCACAAAGAAGGCTTCGTGAATTTAAAACTGATAACTTCGTTTAAGAAAGTTAAAAACATTACGAAAGACTATAGAGTTGTTGCAGAGAGCCTTAAAGAATCTGAGTTGTTGGTTATGAACGTCGAAGGCACGAAAATTCGTCGTAAGAAAGCGTTGCCTCCTGAATTAGTCGAACGAAATCCTGGTCGAACTGTCGTCGCAACTAAATTGCCTTTAGAAGAGCCTAGCATTGAAAAAGTCGCAGAAATATTTTCGAAATACGGCCCAATTTCTGTCGTACGTATCATAAGAAATGGTAAAAATGTCCCGCCCGAGTGTAAACAACATTTCGCAAGCCATCCGGAACTTGCCAAAGAGATATGTGCTATAGTTGAATTTGAGACGATGGCAGCCTCCGCCAGGGCGTGTGCAGAGTTGAAGCAAAATGGGGGCGATATGAAAGTGACTGAACTACATCGCGGCTCGAGTAAAAATACGAAAGCCAGGAAAGATAAGGAGAACCGACCAGATACAGCCGACTCGGACCACGTTAAAGACTCGGATGACGAGAAGAGCGGAAAACGCAGACGCAAGAAAAAGACACCTAAACGAGACAAGAGATTGGACGACCTAGTTAAAGTATCTGGGGACGAAGGTCATACAAGTTCATCAGATAACGAGAATACCTACGCCTCGTTTAGTAGTTATAAGAAACGATATTCGGGTTCCTCGGATGGTCATAGCCCACGGGTAAGACGAGCCAATCAGAGAGCATCGCCTGGTGTGAGTAGCTCAAGTCCTGTAACATCCCCTGAAATGAGACGACGCAACCCTGATGCATCATGGCGACAAAGTCCGGGGAACTCGTCAGATAACAGCAGCCCTAGCCGCAGCCCAGCAATGCAGCGACGCTTCACCTCGCAAGGACAAAGCCCACTGGCAGTGAATGCCGACCACAGAATGACCCAGGCCTTAGGAGTGTTACGACAGCCGAAAGGACCTGATGGGACCCGTGGCTTTACCACTGCTGGACGAGGACGTATGGTTGGTGTTAGTGCTTGAATGAACAGTTATAGTAAATATACTGAATAGTATAATATTTATTCATGATAGATTAGTTGTCGTTTCATAAAAAGATTAGTTGGGATTTGTCTAGATTTGAAAAATTCAGAGCGGTCCAAAAGACAGCAGTCTTATTATTTATTCCTTATTCAATGTAAGATAACAGAAAAGTGTAAATAGAGAGCTTTATTATGAAAACCTGGAAGCAATATATATTCTTTGCTTGCACATGACGTCACTACGTGTCATTAGGCGCCATCTTGGTTGATTTTCAAGTTTTGTCCAGCCGTTTACATCGAAATACAGTAGTTGAGTTACTTTAATATTTTTGGTTTGTTTTGAAAACATCTTACTGTATTATGAATAGTATACGATTTCTGGCACAATACGACAAAGAATGAAGAATATAGATTTTTAGTTGCCACGAAAATCAACCAAGATGGCGTCGATTGCAAACGAGCAATATATTGGCTTATGACGTTATAGTACAGAATGCATGAAAACGTTGTTGTAAATATAAAGTATTTTTGAAATCATATAATTATATGCATCTTGAAATAAGTGTTGTCTGAGTAATTTTAATCATAATGCCCAATCGGGGCGCTTATATGTAATATATATAAGTGCCCTGTGCCCAATACTTTCCCCTTCATGAAGGATAAAAACAGTCTCGCTTTGGAGCTTTAATGGTTATCCAAGAATATGGGCAGATTAAGTAAAATTGTCTGGTGTTAGACAGAAAATAGCTAATTAGGGTGAATTGCATGGATAAATTTACTAGCTACATTGTTTATTCCAAAAAAAGATGAATTTGCATAATTTAAAATTGGGTTCACTTTAATATCTTGTCATATACAAAAATATAAAGTCTAAAAACCATTCGTATTTTTAATTTGGAAAGAGATTTTTGTCAAACTCGATAGGGTCACTGCCCTTGACCTTGAAAGATGCTAGTTTATTTTTACTTCCTTAAACCACAAATAAACTGTGAGTTGAAATAAAAATAACATTTCCTGCATTAAAGATTAACAAATCTATCAACACTGTGTGGAAACAACAAAACAATATTTCAACACCTCATTAAATTTTGGCTTATCACCATTAAATGACCTCAAACTACTAATTAGCTATTTGTATTCAGGGAAACAATGTTATACCCATGCCAAAATCCAAGTAAAATAATAGTGTTTAAGCCAATTGCAATCTCACGAGCGAGCGCAGCGAACGAGTGAGATATCATGTTCAACACGAGAAATAAATATATAAAGTTTATTAATGTTTATTATATAAAGGACAGTCTTTTCAAATAAAATAAAATAAAATATCCATTTTCATAAACTTCAAAAGCGATAATTTTCACATGTGAGATTATCATAAATAATCTCACATGTGAGATTATCAGTTTTATCAGTGCTCGAAATCTCTATAAAGCACTATACTTTATATAATAAAACATATATAAACATATTTATATCTCAGAAGAATATCTACATTAAATATGTATTATGTACAATATTTCTATAGCAATTATAAATAATCGTTACTAACTATATACACACACAGTAGTAGTACTACTACTTAATTTTAAATTATGTTATAATCAAATGTTAATTAAGGTTGATTCGTTAATGAACGTCTGTTGGATCGCCCAACTCATCTTTAATCACTTTTAATTTTGATTGAACCTGAAGGTTAATCAATAAAAAAAATTGAAATAAAAAGAAAAACAAACAAAATAATATCTAAACGCCTATTTCTCATATTTTTAGCATTAAAATACAAATTAAAACAATGATATACTAACGTTTTCAACTGACAAAATAAGACCACTTAATACTTGGTTAAATCTAAAAGATATTAAAAACTTTTGTTATTGTGTATCTTAGTCAACTGAACGTTTTATATCTACTGCAAACTACTGATTAAACTTTTATGATTTATTTCTATTTTATGAAATTTTAATATCTGCGTTAATATCGTTTCTGTCACTTTCTATAAAGTATAAACGGAATAATAAACTATTTCTATTTATTCTATCCCGATATAACCATATCTACTCAATTCTATCCGCTTCTATCCCCATATATCAATATATTTTCATATATATCCCTACAAAACTATTTCCATCCTTATATAACCAATTCTATCACTATATAACACATTCTATCCCTATAAGACCATTTCTATCCTTATATAACCATTTCTATCCCTATATAACAATTTATATCCCTATATAACCATTTCTACTACTATATAACCATTTCTATCCCTATATTACCATTTCTATCCTTACATAACTCTTTCTATCCCTATGTAACTACTTCCATCCCTACATAATCTTTTACATCCCTATATACCCATTTCCATCCCTATATAAACATTTCTATCCCTTTATAACCATTTCTATCTATATCTATTTCTTTAATTTATTTCTTTAGATCTAATTATCTATTTCTATTAAATCTCTTACTTCTATTTACCCCTGCCATTTCCATATACTATGATTTACCTTATTTACGTTTTTATATTATATTCTTCCTATTTTCCTATCTTCTTTATAATTCGTGTCTGCCCAGCCGATCGCGATTTACACCGCATAAAGACATGACCTTCGATGAAATCGTTTGATCAAGACTGAAAATTTTAAACTGTTCTACAAAACACCGGCCTTCGAAAGCCTTGCGGACGACAGTTCATTGCTCTCTAACTTAACATTTTTCCACAAAGCTTTTTCAACCAGAACCGGTTTTAAATAAGTTCTTGGAAGTCTTGCAGAATAGCGCTGTTATACGACAAACAAAGATACGATAAATATTATATAGACAAACCTTTCAGTTTTCTGATGAAATATCATCTCGTGTTCCCTCAATAACTTACTCCACTTTTCATCAGATTGTTGGTCAGTTCTGTTTACAGAAAATAAGAAATATATTAAGAGATTTCTTTCACTTTTCAGGGGAGCACAAGTAGCATGTGCTTGTTAGCTCGCTTTCACTTATCGCTGAGGACTCTTACTGTAGGTCGATGGTAGTGTATTACTTAGGGCGGGTGACTAACCCTGCTCTGAGAACTTGATGTGCTTGGAAACTCATGTAAGTCTATAGAAACACATTTAGATTTGTATCAAACAATTTGTAATGCAAGACAACTTACATCAGATATTGGTTAGATGTCGGTAAGGTGTGGTGAAAACGATCTTCTAGCCTCGAGATGCGATCCATTAAAACGTAAGTTGATATCAGTAAGAAAATCAAACTAAAAAAAGACCAGAAACTATTAATTTCGAATGATTGTCAATCGAGCAATAATAACCTTTGAAAACGTTTCAAAATCTAAATCTGTTATGGCATATCCTCTGTTTCAATTTATAAATATTTCATAACTTACAAGAATGAAGATAGCAATAAAAATACTTCGGCACTCAATTTATTTCTAAAGAAAAACAAAAGAAAACTTAATTAATTTAATTATATATAATTATAACCATATATAACTTTACTGTATAGCACAAATATATGCATGAAAGTTCGGAAAGTTAATAATAGTTTTAGCACACCTCTTAAACAGCCATTCCACTGGCGATAACCAATTGTATACACTTTGGAACACACTCCAGGACGATTTTGCTATTCCTGTCAACAAGTTGATGAAATTTGTTAATAAAATGGTGTAGACATTATTCTATAAAAGGCACTGAACACTGTGTCCCCAACACCCCTATATATTGGGTGATGTTCTCCAAGTGATGTCCACACCAGGCAAGTAGAAAACTACTTGATCATGGTGGGATTTGTACTCAGGTAGATTATATATATTGAGTGACGTTCTCCAAGTGATGTCCACACCAGGCAAGTAGAAACTACTTGATCATGGTGGGATTTGTACTCAGGTAGATTATATATATTGAGTGATGTTCTCCAAGTGATGTCTACACCAGGCAAGCAGAACACTAGTGGGACTTGCAGTCAAGAAGATCAAATACTTATATTCCGTGATGTCCAAGAACTATAACTTATAAATCACAACTTAACTGGCCGTGCAAATGAACCAGTCAATCAATATACTTACTACTGGAACATTTCCTTATAGAACTGATAGACCAAGATCTTCTGTGTGTTTGATGATCTTTATGATGTGAACGCGTTGTGGTAATTTCAGGTTGTTCATCTACACTGCAGTGTCGAGATAGCGGAGTATTTGGGCAGGATACTGTGCGATGATGTTTAGCCAAGTTCCATAATGCTGGATCTGAAATACAGTATATTGCGAATAATGAACAACATCTGAAATTATTGGTGAGTGTTACAGGCCAGCAGATGGTGGTCGACTTCAGAAATGTTGACACTTATATGAGCAAGCAGATTAAATTCTCTCAATTCTGTCGAGTGCTGGCGATATAAAGAATATTTTACCTTTCGGGGGTTTCAACTCTTGAGCTAAAACAGGCAGTTCAGTCTCGTTATATTCAGCAATCTCGTCCAGAGCTTCAGATTCCTCCTGAACGATAAAACACAGTATCTTAGTACCAATAAAGATAATCATAACACATCATAACTCCTTCTCGCCCTCACCCCCACTGAATGGCAACATGTACTAACGATGCTAAAGAAATATTCTTGTAATTTGTTTTGATTTGTGGAAAACAGCACGTTTATTTATTATAATAAAGAACTTATTAAAGAAATATTCTTCTTGAAAATGTTTCTAACCTCATCTTGGTCTCCGTTGGCCGACACTTCATCAACTCCCTATCAGTTAAGATAAAACTCACTCTTAAGCATACGATACTGTTGAGAGATTGGCTGATAATTTATCTGCACTATAACATAAGGCAGCAGACCTCAGCAGACCTCAGCAGACTTACCGAATCTGGTTTGTTTGTTGATTCTTGCCAGATTGTTGAGAGAAGCTTATGTGCAGCATCTCTCATCAGAAATGAACAGAATAAATACTATATGAAGAAATAACATTATGTGTGGAGTTAGTTTTGAATAATTCTTAGGAATTGATGCTTGTCTACCAGTTATGTAACTATATTATAACAACAACACCATGCAACAACCCTAACAACAGCACCATCACCACCATCATCACCATCATCATCACCATCATCACCATCATCACCATCACCATCATCATCATCATCATCATCATCACCATCATCATCATCATCATCATCACCATCATCATCATCATCACCATCACCACCACCATTATCACCCCCATCACCACCACCACCATTATCACCCCCATCACCACCACCACCACCATCATCATCACCATCATCATCACCATCATCATCACCACCATCATCATCATCATCACCACCACCAACACTACCATCACCACCACAACACCAACAACAACATATACAAACCTTTTTCTTCTCTGTACGAACAAGGATTGCATTTGGAAACATGTATGCCGTCTTGGCTCGAGCAATCGACTTCACTTTTCGTAATTCAAGTTTGACCTACAACATAAAGAAACAAGTAGGTAGAAATGTGATAAAAAGTGGCAGATTCTAACTAGCCTAAACTCGAAAGTTCTATATGTCCAACGTACCACAGTTTCCCATCCAAATATATTGGAATAAAAACACAACCAGTTCTGGGAGACAAACAATCTGCCATGAAGTAAGATGTCGCGACTCAGAGCGCAAGAATAATCTGTAACAATAAATAATTATGATCATGAAACTGAAACTAACTTTATTTATACTGGATAGCTCTATCAGTTCTAAACTGTTCTCCCTAGAGGTCCAGTAAGGACAATACCAGATTCTAGATGTTCTCCTGGTAATTTTCGTCAAAATTAACATGACGATTATGCAAAGAAAATTACCATTCATTGGGAATTCGTCCTTTGGTATATCCGTAAACAGCTTATGAAATTCTTCATACGGATTCCGTGGAGACAGCAACACCTTAAATAGAAAGAGAATCGTTTAAACGTGGGTCCGGATTTTCATCAAACAAACAATACTCTTGGCGCTGATATTAAAAATAATGACACCTGGATAATGAAAGGATTTTGCTCGAGGGCCGTGAGCGGTTTTCACATTGCTAGCCATTTGGAAAATCGTGAAAAATTGGCTGTTCAGAGGCTTGCATTATAAGTTTAACAATCGGGACCTGAACTAGCTGTGCGTTGTAATATGGAGGCGTACAGAGTTTCATTAGTAGAAGTTCTAGTATTGTACATTTAAGCCTATACTGAGTCCCATGTGAAGTTCTAACATCTATAAATTGCACTACTAAATATCACAGCTCTCCTCAGTGGTTTATAAAAAAACCAAATCATATATATGTCATATGTCACTCAATTACAAACTATAATATTAAAATAATATGAAATTCTGTGATTGTGCTAAATATTAAGAATTCTGCTTTTGAAATAAGAGTAACACAGCCCTCGTTAAAAGTGAGAGATATTTTTAATAGAAAATATCAATAAAATTGCACACACTTTAGTATGGATTATAAATGTATCAAACACATCACAATGACATTGTCAATCAAAGACGTCTCACTAAGTTGTCAAAAACGACGATACAAATTAGGTGTTTTCATTTAAAGCGTTGTGTTCCGAGAACATTCGTAGGTTTAAATAGACTCCACTTCTTACCCTGACACCTTTGGGGAGTTGTAAGCTACTCCGTCGCCGACGTCTCCTTGGCAATGTCCCGGCTTCGCCATGCAATGCTTTTCGTGTCTTTTTCGAACGTTTACTCGATTTTAACTCATCCCCGTCCATTATTAAGGCAATACCACGGAATAGCTAGCCTAGCAATCAACTGATTAGCTTGCAAACTATGCGGCAGTGAAATTCATAGTTTCCATAAAGGCAAATCTATCAGAATCGTTGCATGTTATTAAGTTACAACGTCCTGCAGGTGGCACGATGAATTATTAAGCACATACATACAGTATCATAAGTGCGGACAACGTAGAAAAGCAATATTTAATTGCATGTATTTATAACTGAAGCAGTGAAAACCCACATGTCATCGTCTAAATTGGGGCGGGAGGACGGCAGATCCAAGTCCAAGGATTGACATTTTTTTAAAGTTGAAGTTTCATTGAAAATACTACGGACAACTACCAATATATAGTAAAATGTTACAAGTTGCGAAAGCGTTTTTCACTCATATACGTGCAGTATTTGGCGTCGATTTCACCGCAATTAACATTTAATAACTCGAATCAGAGATGCGCAAAAGTTAATATAATTAATAACCACTTCTAAAAGTCCGACCTAGTTTTATTGGTCGAGAATGTCCTTTTTAAAATTGACGGTACAGGGGCTAACTCCTTTCTTGTGAGCCAGGTGGAACACGTTTTTCTCTGGTTTCTGTATAGCGCGAAGTACCGAATGAAGTTCCGAATATGCCCTAGCGTAGTTGAGCATTAAATTCACTGTTCAAAGCCTTTGGCTCTTTGAAGGACAGAGGGGACCACGCATTCAAGATTTTACCACTCTCTTATTCTACAAAATATTTCTAATTCTGTCGTTTGCCAGCGATTTGTCTGCGGAGGAAGCCCCTTTCTATATATCAGTATTATTTGTCAGACTTAAATATAGATGAGCAAGTAAGGCCCACGGCATCCACGGTTCAGGATGGGGAAAGATTAAGTCTTCAAATATGTTTATGTATAAGATAATTAACGGCTATGCGGCTCCAAATCTAGAACAATCATTTCTATATTGTACGATGAAGGCGATACCTTCTATAACCTTAGGAATCGTGACACCGATTTAGCACTCCCTAAGCGTAAAAGGGAATTTTGTAAAAGAAGCTTCAAATATAATGGTGCTATTCATTGGAATAACCTATCCAATGAAGCAAAAACTGCCAGAAACATTTATTCATTTAAAAGAATTATAAAATCCACAATGAGTTGAAGCTGACTCATCCTATAAAATTAAGTTATTAGCCCCTGTTTTAATGTAGTTTGTACGTAACTTATGTGTTCTAAGTGCAGTTTTGTCTGTTGTCATGTACCTCTTTTAAAGCACGCCCCACATGCAGGGACGTAGCGAGCGGGGGAGGGGGGGGGGTGTAACACCCCCCAACCGTAAAAGGTAGAAAAGAATCAGGTAAAATTCGAGGTAAAAACTTGACATTTTCAGGTAAAATGTGGGGGATAAAGTCGTTATATTTTGTAAAGTGATAACTAAAATTGAATGTTAAATTACTTGAAAGAACCTGATCTCTTTAAAAAGCTCCAAATAACTAAGATTTTGTGCAAAATACAGTCAATTTGGACGCAATTCGTTTGCAAAATCGCTCCAGAAATGCAGTCCTGGAGCCTCAAAATATAAAAATCTATAAAGAAACTCAGTATTACAATGATAATTAATCAGAGAAAGCCGGTCTATTATAATCATTATGGGGTCGGTTGTATCAACGCCGGATAGCACTATCCACCGATATGCGCTCTTTCCCCTTCCTAAAAAAAATTGTCCGTTGTTTGTATAATCTAGATTAGAAGCCTAGCATTTATAAAGTAAAGTTTTTTTTTAATTTGGGGTCTACATTACATTAGTTTTTTTTTATTTTTTTTTTTTTTTTTACAACAGTCGAAAAATTCGCTATCCGGTGGATAGTGCTATCCGGCCTTGATACAACCGCCCCCAGGTAAATTTTAACAATGAAGTTCAATTTTCAGGTAAAATTCTTTGACACACCCCCTGTTTGACGACGTCCCTTCCCCCATGAAAACCAACAGAAAGTTGATGGGGCCAGCGTGTCTAAATAAAGTATTATGTATGTATACGCAAGTACAATTGACATACAAATTACGCGTCACGTATTGTTAAGACTTCACGCACAGAGTACGTGATCGCATTTTGACGAAATTCTGTAATTTTATACGCCATTATTATCTTGAATATTCATGTTTTAACATAACATGAATATTGAATAAAGTCGACTACGCTCAATTAGCATCTTTATAAGTGCACGTGCATGCCCTATTTGTGTTCTGTATGTTTTAATGTGTGTGTTTTTTAATACGTATATATATATATTACTTCTAAAATTCATTAATTATTCATAGGCAAAATACAAAGGAAACTCGTGACCCGTAGCGGATCTATATATTTGATATAGACTTGCTCAAATTTTCTCCTTCAATTTTTACAGCATAGATAACATCAATCTTCAAAATTCCAACGCCAGTGAGCGTACAAAACGAGTCATTTTAGAAGTCATATACAAACCTTACAGTTCGGCCTTTATCAGATCTAAAACACTCGGCTGCACCTCGATGTTTTAAATCTGATAAAGACCTCTTGTGCGGTTTGTATATATTACATATATATAGTTGTACAGTTATATTAGTTAGAAAGTTATATAATTATACAGCTTAGAAGGATTTATACTTTAGTTCCGTGCATATAAAAACGACGACTTTGAGATCTGCTCTGCGCGAGTGTCTCACGTGACTGCAATGCTACACATATTAATTCTACGCATTAATCATTATTTGTGTCAGGTACAATAGATCTAAATTAAGACTCGCATTCCTTTCAAGAAATTAGAACAACATACTATTTGTTAATCAATGGTGACCTTTTAAATTAAGTACATGACGGAAAAATATATATTAATTTAATTTAAATAGATACCTTCAACTTCGACCGCTTGGGGGGACGAAACTAAATAGAAAGTAAATAGAATGAAATTTAACCCATTAGCTGCAATGCTCCCCACTTTAGTATTTTACTCTGTCTAATGCCAGACAATTTTACTTGTCAGTGGTAGGGTACTGCCAGTCAATGGGTTAACAAAACTATCTCCCAGTGTCTCTTGTTAACCCATTAACTGGCAATGTGCCCAGATACCCCCCTATTTTAGTATTTTACTCTGTCTAACACCAGACAATTTTACTTGTCAGTGGTAGGGTACTGCCAGTCAATGGGTTAATAAGGAACCAATAAAATCATCATCACAATCATATGTTGCTCTCATCAAGATAATTTTGGAAAATGCCCTTCAGGGGTGATGGAGTTTGCATAAGATGTGACACACCATACACCCACCCCCAACTGAAATCATAGACTCTCAGGGGACAGATACAGCTTGACCCGCGGGTTGGTGTGGAACGGGTGCTGGTCATGGAACAGGTCATAACTATTGACCAAGGCAGCTTGTCAGTTTGGAAATTTTAGATTCTAGGCATGATGGAAAATTTTTACTACAAGCTATAGGGTTTGCACCACCCCCCCCCCCCCCACCTCCAGTAAATCCATAGTACATCCATCACTGATAAAATCAAAGCAAAAGACATAGTATCAGTAGCATAGCCAGCCTGCTGATTTAGTCCCGCTATGCAAATTTGTTCGTGTTCATTGACAGTGACAACAATGAATTTCTAAAGAAATGAATAATGATGATTTGAAATTTGCATAGTGGGACCAATCGGCAGGCTGGCTACGCCACTGCATAGTATTATTTATACCTTTGTTTCTTGTGCCAGGGTTGCAGGATAAGAATTACTCCCATCAAATTTATAATTTGGTAAAGACAACCTAAAATACATGTGTCAGGTCAGAGTAGTAGTGTAGCTCACCCCCCCTGCCCACCCTCCCACCCTTGTGCCTGCCCCACCTTACACAAACATATAAAGTTATATAAATTATGATGTAAAGTGTGCAGCATTCTGCCGGGCTGGCCTAAGACATTGGAGCTATAAATTTTGCATTTTTGAACCACCAGAATTGTATTTTCTGATGTGAATTTTTGGAGGAATAGTGTGTTTGATAACCAATGTTATGTATATATGTATAGCAAATTTGCATTCACCCTTATATTGGGGCATAAAACGTCCACTTAGTCACATTAGGATAAAAATTGCACACATTTTCAACTGGCACATTATCAAAATTCCACAAAGCCAAGAAATTAAGAAGTTCTTTGTCATTAAGGCCTTAAGGGTCAAAGACAATTAAGTTGTATTGAATAATTCTCACTTATATTGTCAACAATATAATGAATATAATAATATATTCACCACAAAATGACAACATATTGTCCTAAAGTGTAGTTTGTATAAAATAATTCGTATAAAACCAAAATAACTGTAGCACCAATGAATAGAAAGTATAAATCTGAAATTATACCTATCCACACTAACGCTTGAGACTCCTTGTTGCTTAGAGGAAGTCAAATCCACACTGTTATTATTCTGAAGTAGCGTTGGGCTTGTATGACCTTTAAAGCAAAATAAAGCTGTCAGAATAACCTTGATATTATAAAGCAAATGGATAATGAACTATAGATAAGTTATTATACTTTTGAGGAAGTTTTTACGCCGTTTTCGTGCCGAGAACGAATGCATTTCGATGTTGTTTGGACGTCTGAACATGTAGGAGTGTTGTGTAGGTGGAACTCTTGTAGTTTTTACGTAATTTTAATACTTGCAAGCATATGATAACAGCTGGCTATGAATAAATTACAAAGTTCTAAATTTAAAACAATGATGCAAAATGCCGTACATATCTTTCGCCTGCAGAACAAAAGTTCTTAAACCAAGCAGTGATTAAATGTATTACATAGCAACGAAATATACATTGCAAAAATACCGTAAAAGAACTACCCAATTATACATGAATACGGTGAGATAAAACAGGGCAATAAATATATAAAAACCTGGTTATAATTCGCCTGACAATATAACAGGAACTTTTCAAGTATAAATCGCAATGAATGTCCAATTTTCTTGATGCATTGACCGATCTGCGACCACTGATGTCTGCGACAGAAAGTTTAATATATGAACATAAAATACAAATATTGGATCATATTTCAAGACAAAGGTCAACTCGTGAGTATTTATGTAAATTACAAATGTAAATTGCAGCATTTCATATTGCTTCTCAAAATCACTATAAAAGTCTTAAATTGTGCTAAGAAATTATCAAAATTGTAAGGTTTAAAAATTTCCCACTCCTTTGGAAGATTTTTAGAAATGGAATATTTATTGCTTTCTTCTCTGGGTAAATTCCATCCATCAACTGCGCTTAGTCCCCGCTATCGGAAAGTCACGGTCATACATCGGACTGATTCTATTGAATTTATTCCGTTAATCCTAATCCTAACCCTAATCTTAACTCTTATTCTAATCCTTAGCCTTAATCCTAACCACTGACCTATACTAATATACTTTAGTAGAATCATACTAGTATACTATTGCAAATGCTGTAATTTGATTGGCTACACTACTCGCTATCTAATTGTCGATATATAGCGAGTAACGAAACAGCCATCTCCTCGGCGCGATTTTAAAAACTATATGAAAAACGTTTTGAAATACTGTTTTCTTGCTGGTTTCTACTAAAACAATTAGATTATGAACTCAAGATTTCTATGAGGTTATAGTTCATGAGGGCGAAGCCCGAATGAACTATCATCTCATAGAAATCGAGAGCGAATAGTATAGGTCAGTGATCCAAACCCTACATCAAATCCGATCAGATGGATCAGATTAAATATGGATTGGATTAGATTTTCCGAAAGCCCTGTGTATTTCCGACAATTTCCGAAGTGGTTCCGAAGGGCTCGCCCTAGCTGGAACAAAACATTCAACATGCAATATTTATCTTCGATCTTCCATAATATTTGATTTTTACATCAAATACAGCCTGTTTAAACCAAAATGACGCTACTTCTGGAAAAAATATCCTCATTGGTAGCTTGTGTAGTTGTTATTATTTTATATTCGTCGTCAGGTAAGAAGATCGGTCGTTATTGCGTTGTACATTTCCAACATGCTATAATTATGTCTGTCGATTTCCGTAAGGCACAGCTCCATCCAACTATAGATTTGCAATTTATATGTCTAAAACAAAAATTTATAACTCGATAGAAACAAATTCATCTGTCATCATATAAAACGTTTACTCACAAAAACAGCTAGAATATAACAAGCCTTCGTTGTTTTTTAAATTGTGTTTAAAAAATTTGAAATAGTTTCGTTTTAATATAGATTTATCGTTTGCGCTGTCAAACCTGTTTGCCAGGACCCTTGAGGAATGATCAGTACTTGAAACTTGACACTGCATAGCTTCTTGATGCCATGCTATATGGTTTATTTCAATTATAAACGACAGTTGGCCTAATATTTGTCCAGCATCTATTCATAATATGCAAAAATTAATGTTTTATGAGCTTGCATGCAACAGCAGATGAAAAGATATTTTAGATACATTTATTCTCTCTGAACGTTGTATTAATATACACAAGTTTTCTTTAAATATTTTTAAGAATTCCTGTGATATTATTCTGCACTATTAAGGTGGGAGGTATATGTCTAGGAACAGATGAACAGTCACAGAATATAAACATTGTCTAGCCTATGACGGTCATGTGATACTTTAGTGTTTGTCGAGAGCATTTCACACGTTCAGAAACCTTTGAAACCTTATACATGTGAGTCAATGTTTTTATCTGCGACAATCATTCATCCTTAGCCCAAAAAACCCTTTGCGTGGGTTTTAGTAATTCAGTTATGTTGCAGCCTTTGTAATTTGCCTGGGTACTCGGCAATTGCCAAAGCAAATGTGCACAGAGACATATTGAGAATGTCCTAACCTAGCCTGTGTTGGATTGGAACACAGGCTAGTCCTAATAAAGGGCCTGTTTATATGATCCCGGCTAGGCAGGATGGGACAGTTGCCGAGATCCCACTTGTAAGATAAAGTCTATCGAGTGTTTACATGATTCCGCTTCTATCCCGCCTAGACGGGATCCCGGCGTCTGTTGCCGGGATCTCGCCTAGCCGGGACGAAAAATTCCCATATAAACACTCCATCCCGGCCAGGCAGGATGAACTTTTCTTCTGAGCATGTGTAAATCCCTTTTCTGCAATGTATTTTGTCCATATAAACACGCCATCCCGCATAGGTGAGTTTCCCGGCTAGACGGGATGAAAACGTCCTGTCCCGCCTAGACAGGATCATATAAACAGGCCCTAACTTGCCAAAAAAACCTGCTAATTTTGACGAAGTAAAAATGAGGCAAATTTGTTACGAAGGCTGCATGGGCAATTATAGGAGCACACAAATTAAATCACATCTCTCGCATTTACCACCGCAAACAAGACTTGAATCTGTATATCATGAAATTGTAACATTTTCTCACTCTGATATAACTGCAGGTTGACCACCATCTGCTGCATGATCGTGCTTATATCATTCGGTTTTCTTTTTTAAATCTAGCAGTGTCAGCATTGAGTTTAACAAGGGAGAAAGGAAAGGTAATCCTCGTAGAAAATCAGCCATTTGAGTTCCGATGTACTGTCTCGGGGACACCAGCGGAACTTGCAGGCGTTAAAATCGCCTGGTTTGGACCAGACCCAGTAAACGATGGTAAACAAATTATGATCACAGGAAAAGATGCTAACGGTAAAATCACAGTGAAACAAGGTAAGTGATAAATGAATATTCCTGCTAAATGAATATTGTCTATGTTTACTGTATTTATCTACCAATTTATTGTATCTACCAACTTTGCAAATTTGTTGTAAATTTCAAAAATTCATTATGAAAATATTCACAAACCGGTTTCATTGTAAACTGAGCATTTGATAATGGCTGCATTTTCTCTAGTAGCCAATCAGAGGCTTTGTTTACAAACTTGGGTGTGAATTTCATTATTATACCTGTCACGTTTTAGGAAGAGTTACTATTTTTAGACTTGTAATTTTGTATTCTTTTGTATTTTAACCCTAATCCTAATCCCAACCCTAACCTTAATCCTAACCCTAAAAGTCTAAAAATAGTAACTGTTCCTAAATCGTGACTCATATGTTCATTATGAACTTTTGTTCTTCCCAACAAAGTTGCAAAGTGAAACGAAGTTCTAAACATTTCAGTGATGAAGTTAGTTGAATTGACTAAAACATCATGCAATCAAATTAGGCCTTGAAATTAACTCAAGACAAATTTAATTTGCTTATAAGTTAGTTGATTGGTTGAGTTTATGGGGTCAGACTAACAGTTATGAGGTTATGAGGCCGAGACTAACATTGTTTTTTATTAAAAAAATTTGTAGGCATCTCAGTAAGACTAATACTGTTATGAATTATTATTTTAGGAACAGGAAATGCAGTAACAAGTACTTTAAGTGTACCGAAACCTCCAGATTTTCAATATTTACCCACTTTACCATTTTATCAATGTAAACTGGAAGGGAAATCAAACCAGGAAAGTTTTCCAATCAAATTTGTGAAAGGTAAGTAAATGATTCGGGAAACATTTGAATAAACAATTGATCCTTAAAATTACATACCGTATTTACCGTTAGACGGAATTGTTCAAGCTGAAAACAATGATTAATAGTACATCTCAATCTTTAATGAGCCTCAGACATTTATTATTAAATGAGTATATTTCAATGTTCTGTCGTAATAACTTTCTCTCTCCAGAACTTCGGAAACGCGCAATTCCATGGTGAAGGCAGATACAAATAGAATAATGCCGCATCAAAAACAGTAAATACGCTCAAGCAAGTAAATACGTAATATATCATACACGAGGAGTTTATTATAGTGATTTGAAACATCGAAAAGTGTGTTGAAAAACAAGGTGCTAGCCGAGTTTTTTAACATATACTTTGAGGTGTTTTTAAATCACTATAATCAACGACTTTGAGTGTATGATATAGCTTCTCAAACAAACCAGTATTTAAAGAGAAATTCAACGCGAAAGTTGAGTTAACTTATGGGTGTTTATTACCGTGGTATCAAGACAACGATACGGTGGTGATTTCCTTTGTGTTTTGCTCATGAATTATTAATGAGTTTGAGAAGGTATTTTCACATACAAGGTCATATTTATGGCCTTGATTAACAAGACAGGATGTCTATTTGTGCATGCGCACTGTGGACTATTGCGGACTTTGTACTATTTATTCTAATGATGTTTTCTTTTCTTTGTAGCTAAAGCGGTGCCAAAGATAGAGCCATTTGAATTAGAACCAGTAAATTATAAACAAAGTATTGTTTTGAACTGCACTGCGTCATATGACAATCAAAATTTTAAAATAACCGAAAAATTTCGTGTTATTTTGTCCTGGATAAAAGATGGGAAATCTCTTGAAAATAAAACCTATGACTATAAAGATGGAGAACAGACTGTGGAAATCCAACACTCTTTGACGGTCGAAAGTTTTAGAAATGTTGGAAAGTATGTTTGTGTCTGGAAATTGGCATTGAAAGAACAACCTGACTTTATTACGAAAAACTACACAGTCAAATTACCAAGTAGGTTAAGTATGCATCAATATGTATTACTATGCGGACGGTGTACAATTTGAAAAACAAATTAGGAACCAACCATTTGAAGTTTAGGCTGGTGAGAATCTACCACAAAAGATGTGTATTTCAAGATCAAAATCTATGCTGAGAACCAACAGTTTGAAGTTTAGGCTAGTCAGAATCTACCACAAAGACAAAGTACGTGTTTTTTAAGATCGCTACCTACGCCGAGAACCAACAGTTTGAAAATTAGGCTAGTCAGAATCTACCACAAAGGACACGTATTTCAAGATCACTATCTACGCTGAGAACCAACTGTTTGAAGTTTAGGCTAGATCTTAGTTGACGACAAGTAGTTGTTTTAATAGAAGAATATTCAATTTTCTAGTACTTCCATACCTTAACGGCCCAACGCCAACGCCAACGGACACAGCCGGAAGTGACATAGAACTCCACTGCGATTTATTATTATTATCAATATTTATACAGTATTTTTCGTCAGTATAAAACTGTTATCAATGAAATAGCTGTAATAGTATAGAGTATTAATAGCAATAAAAAACTAATTACTTAAGAAAATTGAAGTAGAGAAATAAAAGTCTAAAATCTTAAAAAAGTACTTGATTAGAATCCTAAAAAGTCATTGCCTAAAAAAGTTCCGACATTTGTCTTTAAAACTACTTAAATTATCTTCGAAAATAATAATGTCTCTTGGTAAAGTGTTGTATAACAATGCGCCTTGAAATTGGTACATTTTCCTTCCATTTTCACTTCTTACTTTTGGTAATCGTAAGCAATTTAAGTTCCCCCTTGTACTTTTGCCATGATTGAAAGTTTCGAAATAGTTACTGAAAATGTCAGGCGCTTGATTATGAATTGTTCGGTAAACATTAATAGCCACTTGCTCCGAGCAAAGTTGTTTTATCGTGGGCCATTGATTGTTAGTTGATGTCATCATCTCATTTTCGGTCAACAATAATAATGGCTGTATCATTGCCCTATAAATGGACTCTGCAGTATGAGGTGATATTTCCTTTCGCATCCGTGCCAGTAATTTCACTCTCGATGAAATCTATCTGGGGTTTGAAGGTTAGTGACTTATCAAAGACGGTCCCAAGATTATTGTAGACTTCGGTAGTGTTAATTGTGACTGAGTTGTGACTTTAGTTTTTGTTGCGTTCCAAACAACAGTGCCTCCGTTTTCCCAACTTTTGGATTCAGAATTAAGTCATTTTCCCGGAGCCAATTCATAACTTTTTCGAATTCGGTGGTTAGTATTTCCTCAACGATTTTTGCATTCTCATTACTATAATAGATGACCATGTCATCCGCATAAAGAAGCATTTCCGATTTATCCATTGTTTCCACTATATCATTGATATGGAGAAGAAAAAGAAGGGGACCCAATATGGATCCTTGAGGTACACCCGTTGTTACAAAAAAGACTTGCGAAGTCGAGTGTTCAAACTGCACGAATTGCCGTCTTCCAAAAAGGAAGTCCTTCTCTTCCTTTGATTCCGTATTGAGCTAATTTCGCCAAAAGAGTTGCATTATCGACAGTATCGAATGCTTTTCTCAAGTCGATGTAAATTGCACCTGTCTATTGCCCTTTATCCATAGCTCCTCTTATTCGATCAGTTAAATATGTGATAGCATGTTTAGTATTATGACCTTTTCTAAATCCAAACTGATAAGAGTTATTCAATCCAAATCTTGAATAAGGTTTTTGTGATTACTATATCGAGCCACCTTAAAGACTATTCTGTTGTCACATTAACCCATGATTTGTTACGTAAATCTTGTTTAAAAACATCCTTATTGTATCTTGAATAATCATGATGTATAATCTTTCGTGGTTTAAATTTTTGTATATTTATTTTGCGAATAACACCGATCAATGATATAATAGTACATAAAATTAAGGATTATACCTTACTGAGTGCTGCATGATATTTGAAGCTATATATATATGAGAGACAGATCATATGTGTAGACACATCACCCATCTGACGATCATCCGTCTTCGTGTAAACACAAGACAAACTATCCAGATGAACTAGCTAGAACAGTGTGATCTATACTTTGGCAATGGTTCTGGGAAGAAATCATGCATGATATTTGCCTGATAGTTTGTCTAAAGGCCTGTTCGCACGATCCGATTTGTCAGATCTGATTCTCCTCTTGACGTATGTGATTTCACACAATACAGCAACGACTACACTTTTCTCCAGGTATGAGCCAATGGCCTTACTCTTGACAACAATTCCATGAGTAAATTACATATGCACACAGGTTTGTCATGGCAGACAATCCGTCTGTTTGCAGCGTATATACGCTGACAAATTATTGGACAACTGTCTTTTCTTTGCCCAAATTCATCCAGATGGATCATCTTTCTCAAGTAATATGCCCAACTCCATACATTACCTATCAAGGCATTTTCTTCAATTGCAATAAGGATAGTACATTGCAAAAATACCGTAAAAGAACTACCCAATTATACAATACGGTGAGATAAAAAAGGCCAAAAAATATATAAAAATCTGGTTATAATTCGCCTGACAATATAACAGGAACTTTTCAAGTACAACTCGCAATGAATGTCCAATTTTCTTGACGCATTGACCGATCTGCGACAGATTTCAAGACGAAGGTCAACTCGAAGGTAAATTACAAATGTAAATATGCACATTTCATATTGCTTCTCAAAGTCTATAAAAGTCTTACTGTAAATTGTGCTAAGAAATTATCAAAATTGTAAGGTTTAAAAAATTCCCACTCCTTTGGAAAATTTTTAGAAATGGAATATTTAATTGCTTTCTTCTCTGGGTAAATTTCATCCATCAACGTGCGCTTAGTCCGCTATCGGAAAGTCACGGTCATACATCGGACTGATTCTATTGAATTTATTCCGTTAATCCTAATCTTAACTCTTATTCTAATCCTTAGCCTTACCTTAATCCTAACCACTGACCTATACTAATATACTTTAGTAGAATCATACTAGTATACTATTGCAAATGCTGTAATTTGATTGGCTACGCTACTAGCTCGCTATCTAATTGTCTATAGATAGCGAGTAACGAAACAGCCATCTCTTCGGCGCGATTTTAAAAACTATATGAAAAACGTTTTGAAATACTGTTTTCTTGCTGGTTTCTACTAAAACAATTAGATTATTCGCTCTCGATTTCTATGAGATGATAGTTCATTCGGGCTTCGCCCTCATCAACTATCACCTCATAGAAATCTTGAGCTCATAATCTAATTGTTAAATAGTATAGGTCAGTGATCCAAACCCTACATCAAATCCGATCAGATGGATCAGATTAAATATGGATTGGATTAGATTTTCCGAAAGCCCTGGGTATTTTCCGACAATTTCCGAAGTGGTTCCGAAGGGCTCGCCCTAGCTGGAACAAAACATTCAACATGCAATATTTATCTTCGATCTTCCATAATATTTGATTTTTACATCAAATACAGCCTGTTTAAACCAAAATGACGCTACTTCTGGAAAAAATATCCTCATTGGTAGCTTGTGTAGTTGTTATTCTTTTATATTCGTCGTCAGGTAAGAAGATCGGTCGTTATTTTAGCTCGACATTGCGTCGTACATTTCCAACATGCTATAATTATGTCTGTCGATTTCCGTGTAAGGCACAGCTCGATCCAACTATTAGATTTGCAATTTATATGTCTAAAACAAAAATTTAGAACCGATAGAAACAAATTCATCTGTCATCATATAAAACGTTTACTCACAAAAACAGCTAGAATATAACAAGCCTTCGTTGTTTTTTAAATTGTGTTTAAAAATTTTGAAATAGTTTCGTTTTAATATAGATTTATCGTTTGCGCTGTCAAACCTGTTTGCCAGGACCCTTGAGGAATGATCAGTACTTGAAATTTGACACTGCATAGCTTCTTGATGCCATGCTATATGGTTTATTTCAATTATAAACGACAGTTGGCCTAATATTTGTCCAGCATCTATTCATAATATGCAAAAATTAATGTTTTATGAGCTTGCATGCAACAGCAGATGAAAAGATATTTTAGATATATTTATTCTCTCTGAACGTTGTATTAATATAATATACACAAGTTTTCTTTAAATATTTTTAAGAATTCCTGTGATATTATTCTGCACTATTAAGGGGGGAGGTATATGTCTAGGAACAGATGAACAGTCACAGATATAAACATTGTCTAGCCTATGATGGTCATGTGATACTTTAGTGTTTGTCGAGAGCATTTCACACGTTCAGAAACCTTTGAAGCCTCATACATGTGAGTCAATGTTTTTATCTGCGAGAATCGATTCATCCTTAGCCCAAAAAAACCTTTGCGTGGGTTTCAGTAATTCAGTTATGTTGCAGCCTTTGTAATTTGCCTGGGCACTCAGCAATTGCCAAAGCAAATGCAGAGACATATTGAGAATGTCCTAACCTAGCCTGTGTTGGATTGGAACACAGGCTAGTCCTAATAAAGGGCCTGTTTATATGATCCCGGCTAGGCAGGATCTTGTCTGTATAAACTCGCCATCCCGCATAGGCGAGTTTCCCGCTAGACGGGATGAAAACGTCCTGTCCCGCCTAGACAGGATCATATAAACAGGCCCTAACTTGCCAAAAAAACCCTGCTAATTTTGACGAAGTAAAATGAGGCAAATATGTTACAAAGGCTGCATGCATGGGCAATTATAGGAGCACACAAATTAAATTACATCTCTCGCATTTACCACCACAAACAAGACTTGAATCTGTATATCATGAAATTGTAACATTTTCTCACTCTGATATAACTGCAGGTTGACCACCATCTGCTGCATGATCGTGCTTATATCATTCGGTTTTCTTTTTTAAATCTAGCAGTGTCAGCATTGAGTTTAACAAGGGAGAAAGGAAAGGTAATCCTCGTAGAAAATCAGCCATTTGAGTTCCGATGTACTGTCTCGGGGACACTAGCGGAACTTGCAGGCATTAAAATCACCTGGTTTGGACCAGACCCAGTAAACGATGGTAAAGAAATTATGATCACAGGAAAAGATGCTAACGGTAAAATCACAGTGAAACAAGGTAAATGATAAATGAATATTCCTGCTAAATAAATATTTCTGTGTTTACTGTATGTATCTACCAATTTATTGTCTTTTCACTGAAATATTTCAAACTTTGTTTTGAACTTTGCAAATCACAAACCGGTTTCATTGTAAACTGAGCATTTGATAATTAATGGCTGCATTTTCTCTAGTAGCCAATCAGAGGCTTTGTTTACAAACTTGGTTGTGAATTTCATTATGAACTTTTGAACTTCCCAACAAAGTTGCAAAGTGAAACAAAGTTCAAAACATTTCAGTGATGAAGTTAGTTGAATTGACTAAAACATCATGCAATCAAATTAGGCCTTGAATTTAATTCAAGACAAATTTAATTTGCTTATAAGTTAGTTGATTGGTTGAGTTTATGGGGTCAGACTAACAGTTATGAGGTTATGAGGGAGACTAACTCTCTTGTAGGCATCTCAGTAAGACTTACTGTTATAAATTATTATTTTAGGAACAGGAAATACAGTAACAAGTACTTTAAGTGTACCGAAACCTCCAGATTTTCAATATTTACCCACTTTACCATTTTATCAATGTACACTGGAAGGGAAATCAAACCAGGAAAGTTTTCCAATCAAATTTGTGAAAGGTAAGTAAATGATTCGGGAAACATTTGAATAAACAATTGATCCTTAAAATTACATACCGTATTTACCGTTAGACGGAATTGTTCAAGGTGAAAACAATTATTAATAGTACATCTCAATCTTTAATGAGCCTCAGACATTTATTATTAAATGAGTATATTTCAATGTTCTGTCGTAATAACTTTCTCTCTCCAGAACTTCGGAAAAGCGCAATTCCATTCTGAAGGCAGATACACAGCCCTCGAAAACGAGGTCGGCATTCGGCAATGCCGACCTAAATGCCGACCTGTCAACCTCCCAGGTCGGCAAATTTTGCCGACCCCCCAATCCAGTTCTTCTTAGCAGAATTATTTTTAATTGCGGATAGCAGCTCAAAAAGCCGTCATGTTCGTTCGTGTTTCCATTCGTCCGTACCAGATGGCTGCATGACTTTGTCAGACTTTGTAATTACTAGTGCTTGCAGCTGCTCCTAAATTGCAATTCCGAAGGTAGATACTGAAAGTGGCCTCAAAAAATGCCGACCTAGGTCAGATTTAGGTCGGCATTTTTTTTCGAGGACTGGATACAAATAGAATAATGCTGCATCAAAAACAGTAAAAATCTAAAGTGCTCAAACAAGTAAATATGGTATTTTCACATACAAGGTCATATTTATGGCCTTGATTAACAAGACAGGATGTCTATTTGTGCATGCGCACTATTGCGGACTTTGTACTATTCTAATGATGTATTTCTTTTCTTTGTAGCCAAAGCGGTGCCAAAAATAGAGCCATTTGAATTAGAACCAGTAAATTATAAACAAAGTGTTCTTTTGAACTGCACTGCGTCATATGACAATAAAAATTTTAAAATAACCGAAAAATTTCATGTTATTTTGTCCTGGATAAAAGATGGGAAATCTCTTGAAAGTAAAACCTACGACTATAACGATGGAGAACAGACTGTGGAAATCCAACACTCTTTGACGGTCGAAAGTTTTAGAAATGGTGGAAAGTATGTTTGTGTCTGGAAATTGGCATTGAAAGAACAACCTGACTTTATTACAAAAAACTACACAGTCGAATTACCAAGTAAGTTAAGCATCAATATGTATTACTATGTGGACGGTGTACAATTTAAAAAACAAATTAGGAACCAACCATTTGAAGTTTAGGCTAGTGAGAATCTACCACAAAGGATGTGTATTTTAAGATCACTACGTACGCTGAGAACCAACAGTTTGAAAATTAGGCTGGTCAGAATCTACCACAAAGTATGTGTTTTTTACCGACGCTGAGAACCAACAGTTTGAAGTTTAAGCTAGTCAGAATCTACCACAAAGGATACATGTGTATTTCAAGACCACTACCTACACTGAGAACCAACAGGTTGAAGTTTAGGCTAGACCTTAGTTGACGACAAGCGCTGTTTTAATAGAAGAATAAAAGTGATCAAAGTATATTCCATTTTCTAGTATTTCCATACCTTAATGGTCCAAAGGAAAAGGAAGTTGAAGACACAGCTGGAAGTGATGTAGAACTGCTCTGTGATGTGATTGGTTATCCCATTGAGTATCAATGGCGTGATGAAGACAATGTCTTGATAGGTATTGTATGGAATTGTGCATACTACTTGAGACAGATGGTCCATCCGGATGAATTTGGGCAAAGAAAAGACAGTTGTCCAATAATTTGTCAGCGTATAAATGCTGCAAACAGACGGATTGTCTGCCATGAGAAGCTGTCTGCATAGTTTGACTACTCAGACAAATTAACCTGTGTGCATAGTCTTGACGACAATCCATCTATATATATTGCATGCCTTAAAGCCTGGTCACATGATGCGATTTGTATTGTTTTATTATATACACAAGCTCTGGATATGAACAGAACATTTTGGCGTACTTTTTTCAAGTACAACTTGAATTTACTCTTCATTTAATTGTCCAAATCTGCCAGCCATTTTTCTACATTTCTCTACTAGCAGGATATGAGCTAATATCCTGCTAGTAGAGAACCAATCAGATTGCAGAATACCTCATATCCAGAGCTTGTGTATATAATAACTTCAAATATCATGCAGCACTCAGTAAGGTATAATTCTTTATTTTACGTACGATTATATCATTGCCTAAATCGATCACTATGACAATTTTAGATTTAGACTCTCGGATCAGACAGGAAGACAATGTCTTATATATAGATGACATTGAATACGAAGATCGAAAGGAATATTTATGTTTGGGGATTGTAGTAAATGAAACTCTGAAACAAACTATCATTCTGAGGGTTAAAGGTAATACATTTTATCTGCTAATGTTTGGGAAATTTGTCTGGTGAAAACAGCCCTATATGTGCTTTTGCTAAGCATGCAGCAGATATGCTGGTCAACCTGCAGTTATCAAAGTAAAAAAACAATGTTAATTTTTCCATTATATGTAGTAGTCTTGTATTTTAGTGGCAAATAAATAGAATTGAGTTATTATTTGAGAGAAACCATTTGCTTGCACCTTTAAGTATCAACATTTCTGAAGTTGGCCCCATCTGCTGTAATGCTTACTGAAACCTTATGCATTCATGTCATATGTTTATTGTGTTCATAGACCCCTTGGCACCACTCTGGCCTTTTATTGGTATACTTGTCGAAGCAATTCTTGTAGCAGCCATAATTATCGTGGCTGAATGTTACAATAAGCGCACTAAAAATGAGAAAGGTAGACGAAAATAATTTGAAGTTAATTGATTGGTTAAATATTATTTTGAGTAAACAATTGTAATATATACAGCACAAGCAGTTGTGTTTTATAAGATGTACAACATATGCTGAATTTGCCTTGGTGAAGGCGTTCATATTCTTCAATAATCTTGAAGTCTTATGGGGCTTCGGTGGCGAAGTGTTTAGCACACTTGCCTTTCACCTCTCAGGTTCAAGTCTCAGTGAGAACTTCCTCAATGCGACTCGAACCCAGTCCTCAAGTGAAAAGAGTGAAGTCAACGCTCTGCCGAAAGTCGTTGCTTTTTTCCGGGTACTCCGGTTTCCTCACACAGGGAAAGTTGACAGGGTTAGGTAAAAGGGCCCACAGTAATTGGCATATGCTGTTGTGGTGACCCTGCCCTAGTTGGCGAAGCTAAATAAATAAAATAAATAAAAGGCACAAATGATATTGGTGAGAAAATGAACTTTAAGTTTATGCAAATCAGCAGGATTCTTTATCAGATATACAAGCTCCTTCACGGTCATGATTTCCTTTGTGTTGTCTCATGAATTATTGATGAGAATTACAAGTAGTAAACATTAATTTCCTCAACCCATTAACTGGCAGTACTCTTCCACTGACGGTGTAAAATCGTCTGGCGTTAGACAGAGTAAAATACCAATACCAGCTAAATTGGGTTAAACTTGTGTTCTGATTTTCTTGTGATTTACAAACTAATTATTTTCCTTTGCTCTTTTCAGATGGTGTCCAGACGTAAGTAAAGAATTTGTGATATTTTATCACTGCATGCTATTCTCCAACATTAAAGGCATTGACCATCGGGTTACTTTAGGCTAGCCTTAAACATTCAAGAACATGTACTGCCTCTGCATGATCATAATAAACAATTAACTTGGAGGAATTATCTCTACTGAAATGAGTTTTGTACAAGATCAGATCACTTTAGGGTAGTCCATACTGAACTGTGTGTTGTATTTTTTAGAGAAACAGCAGAACAACCAAGTACCTCACTAACTTGAGAAATCTCGAACAGAAGTAATGGTGAAAAATCTTAGAACTTATCAGAAATATTCTTCGGACTTTGGATATTTTTTGGAAACTTGATCGAAATGTGATGGTTCATATTTTAAGGATGCTACTTTGTGTGATAGCGTACTGCGCAAATATTTTCATTGACTTGTTTCATAGAAGTGTCCTGCAATGTGTAGTGTTGAGTTTAACCTTGGACTGGCTATAGATGGATTTCACCAAGTAGAACTGTGCAGCACAAGTCTAAAAGGAAAGACAGTTATCGGAGTGCCTTCATTGTTCACCACAATTGTATTGACCTTACCACTTTGCTGGCAAATACACGTAATGGAAATATTAGCATAATGTTCTTGTTCCCATAAGTATCAATACATTTGAAGTTGACGACCAATAATGTGTTCCACCAATTAAAACACTTAACTGAAAAACATATACTGTACAGTATTATCTTCTCACTCTGATAAGTGCAGGTTTGTCACCATCTGCTGCAAGATAGTGCTCAGTGAAACCCATTTATAGCTAGTATTTAGGATAGAGATATAACAGTCGAACCTGTATGAAGCGACCACCCTTGGGGATTGAGTTGCTGCATGGCCGTTTAATACAGGGTGATCGCTTAATGCAGGTTCACTTAGAATAGACTCTAGGCAGTGGGTGTGTTCAATAGTATTTAAATACAGCGTAGGTACAAGAAATAGCTTCAAAATCATAAAAAAAACATAAGTTATATATTAAAATACATGTATTGAGTAAGCTAAGAAGTTAAAGAACAGAAACAATGTTACAACAAAACAAAAAAACAGAATCCTTTTCTGTAAAAGCCTTAGAACTGTATAACACGTCACAGACTTATATTTATGTCTTATATATTACTTATTTAATTGGAAACGCTACTCTTTCATATTGATCGGCAATTGAATTTGAAAATCTGGAATTTTTCTTGTCAAAACAACCAATTGAAACATTAAAAAGCACCATGTAAATTCAGTCTGGCCGTTTAATACAGGTTAATCCATTCAATGGGACTATGCACAAGTGACCACGGTCGCTTAATAGAGGTCATGTTTACAGAATATTACTGAGTAAATAGCCGGCACTAACTGACCATTTAACACAGGTTCGACTGTATTCCAATTAAGTTGTAGCGGTTTTCCGTCGAGCTACATCCTACATGTAGTAAGAGTCATGAGCACCCCACCCTAGTTGAACTATGTTTTAGTGCTAAATAGCTAAATAATAATATGGTAACAAACATAATAATTATATTATTTAATTGTTCAATTTACATTGATCATTTTTAAAACACACATAAATATCGGCAAAGCCTAACTCCTCTGGAGCAAAAATGTGGAAAAATCTTTTCTAACTTTAAGGCATCTTTAAGGACACGCCATGTCACGCTCTAAGTAGGTGTCAATCAGGGGCTTAACACGTGTCAATCACGTTTTTAATATGTATCAATCACGCTCTTAACACATGCCAATCACGTTCTTCACACGTGTCAATCACGCTCTTAACATGTGTCAATCACGTTCTTAACACGTGTCAATCACGCTCTTAACACGTGTCAACCATGCTCTTAACACGTGTCAATCACGTTATTAACACGTGTCAATCACGCTTTTAACACGTGTCAATCACGCTCTTAACATGTGTCAATCACGTTCTTAACACGTGTCAATCACGCTCTTAACATCACGCTTTCAGTAATTGTTGTGGTTCATCGTCAAAGCCAGCCACGCCATCCTCTTGGTCGCCATAGCCACCACTTGGAGTGAGGTTGGTGTCTTTAAGCTCTCTCGTTTCTCGCCGTTCCAATTCTGGAATTAGGCCCGAAAAAATGTCCGTGAATGTACGAAATAGCGGACTTGTGCACGAAATAGCAGTGAATGAATGCGCACGAAATGGCGGTTAATGCGCGCGAAACGTGGGTCCCAAAATGATGGGACGATTTTCATTTGCATGGAACACAATTTTACGAAATATGTTAACCTTAACGAAAACATTTTATATGTTCGATTTATTTTTAATAGAAAGTACTTGCACAAACCTCGTCTTCGTTTTCTCTTGATGTAACACGACACTCCAATAATGATAGTGACTAAAACTGCCACTATTAGAATACCAACAACTGGCCACAGCGCTGAAAGCGAGTCTTAAGAAGAAGAAAAAAGATAGGACCTCATTAGTGATAATGATGATGGTGATGATAGTGACAGTAGTGATGATGGTGGTGGGAATGGTGGTGATGATGATAGTGACAGTAGTGATGATGATGATAGTGACGGTGGTGATGATGATGATAGTGACGGTAGTGATGATGGTGGCGGTGATGATGATGATCAAACGTAGCAGTCTTACCTTTTACATGGACAATGATTTCTTGTTGAACACCTTTCGTATTCAATCCATTCTTGGCAGAGCAAATGAAAGAGCGACTGTCGCTAAAATCTACATCTTTGATCGACAATAATCTCGGATCCTTTGTGGAGATCGTATACCTTGAATTATTACCTACAACGAAATTGATTGAGACCAGTTTAAGCCAAGGCCGATGTAATAAAGTGTCGATATATCTCTGTCTATTATATAGACTATAATTTGCATATTGCATGCAAATGACAAGATAGATACAGACTATTTCACATCTATGACCATAACTTGGTCACAACGGAATGTCATACCTTTAATCACGGTACCCTGCACTGTCCACGTGATATTCAATGGCAAAACTTCAATGTCACATGTCAGTGTTACGTCATCATTGTGTTCAACTTTGACTTCCTTTTCTGTTGGTCCAGTTAAAGTTGGCTCAACTACAGAGAAAATATTTTGTGAGCAGTATTCTCTTTTCTTTGTTGATTTAAAAACAAGAATAACAGTATCCCAGTTGACTGAGTTAGGCATGGTAATAGATCATGCAGAGGTAGTACATGTTCTTGAATGTGGACTACCCTAAAGTGATCTGATGTTGTAAAGAACGTATGTGAGTATCTAGAGTTAAGTCTCTCTTGTGTTCTCTCCCAGTTGACTGAGTTAGGCATGGTTAGATCATGCAGAGGTAGTACATGTTCTTGAATGTGAGCTGCCTTAAAGTGATCTGATGTTGTACAGAACTTATGCGAGTAGAGTTAAGTCTCTCCTGTGTGAGCTGCCCTAAGGTGATCTGCTGTACATAACTCATGTGAGTGGAGTTAAGTCTCTCCTGTGTTTTCTCCCAGTTGACTGAGTTAAGCAAGGATAGATCATGCAGAGGTAGTGCATGTTCTTGAATGTAGTCTTGGAGGCAATGCATGTCTGTATACTCACTTCTAGCAATGAGTTTAAACTTTTGAACAATATCATCACCATGTTTGTCCACGACCTTACAGATGTATGTGGCATCATCCCGTTTAAACTTTGCTATGTTTAATATTCTTCCTTCATCCGTGATCGTAAAGTTGTCGTTATCTAATAGAGAAAAGTTGCTATTGTTCATTGGTAGGTTTCAGTAAACGTTACAAGCCAGGAAATGGTGGGCAACTGTAGTAAAGATGTTGACACTTAGTCTTAGAAGAACAAGAATATTAAACTATATATCTCTCAATTCTATTTTCAACTTGCCTGAAATATCAAAATAAATCCCTTCTGTAGTTTTTCTCTGCCATTTAATATCCAATGACAAAGGGTCACCATCGATCTGACACAAAATTTTGAATGCTTGTCCAGGTTTTAGGTAATATGTTTTCTTTTCGTTCCCAAGGAGCTTTGGATGAACTGTAAGTGGAAATCAAAGTTTTGATTTAGACAAAGTGACCAGCTAGCCATCTTAGTGTAAACACAAAACAAAACGAACTATCCACACGAAATAGCAGGATCTATAACTGGCATGATTCTGTGCAAAAAAATATAGTCTGATCAAACTTAAATTGAGATCATTCTACCTGTTAAATAGACAGTTGCATTATCCTCAAACTTTTGTGAATCATAAAGATTATTTAAAGAAGCCCAGCACACGTAACGCCCAGCTGAGGACCCAGTGACATTTCTCAGTGACAGTGTAAGAGGAAAATTATCTAGAATATTTGCTGTTTGTACTCGTTTTAAATTTCTGCCTTCTTTCAGCCAGGACACAGTGATATTTATGTCTTCCCAGTACTTGTAAACATTTGCTCTACAAGTTAAATTCACGTCTTGACCATAATCTATAGACACATTCTGTGAAGCAATGTTAACTTTGGGCATCTCTTCAGCTAGAAAGTAGAAATGAATTTAATTTATACAAACTGCAGAAATGATTTATGTCAGACGTTAATCTTACCAGCTGATTTTAAGCATGTCCCAAACTCCAACCCTGACCTTAATCTAAACTAAACTCTAATCTCAATTTTAAACCTAACCCTAATTTTTAATCTCACCATAATCTTAATCCTGACCCTAATCTTAAAACTGACCCCAATCCTAACGCTAATCCTAATACAGGCCCTTAAAACCAACACCTGATCCTAATCTTGGGCCTAATCCTAAATCTAACTCTAACCCTAATCCTCACTCACTGGGTCCTAATTCTAAAACTGACCCCAATCCTAAATCTAACCCTAATCCAGACCGCAATCCTAATCCTAAACCTGACCTTAATACCACACATAACCCTAAATTTAATCCCAAGCCTAATCCAAAACCTAATCCAAAATCTCACCCTAATCCAAATTTTAATCTAATCCATGCCTTACTCAATGACAAAAATAAACAATCAACGTACCACGAAATGGCAACATGATGGTATTCCGAGACTGGCTGCCATCAGCTATGTTAGGATTACAATGACTGGTTGTATTCACAAGTAAACAATCTATATACCATGCATCTTTGGAAAACTCTGTTGAGTTTAGTAATGTCACTGTACTTGAAATCATTGAACCTGAAATTGAAACAGCTCAAAATCTAAGCGAGAGATATAGTTTAATTTTCTTGCTCCATTAAGCGTCAATGGTTCTGAAGTTGACCACCATTTGCTGCCCCATAATGTTTATACAGAACCCACCTATTGGTCACATTGCATTACAGTAGATTATTCAGCCTAGTTACCGATTGTGGTAATTGGACGTGGTCATTGGGAGTAACCATATATTTAACATATTATTGTATAATGTTCCATATTATTTAACAATTATTTGCCGAAGGCGAGATGAATATCGGTGAATTTATTCCCCGATATTCCCCTGAGCCTGAGGTGAATAATTGTTAAATAATAATCACCTATGTAATTTTAATAAACAGTACTATTAAACAGGTCTTAGAATGCATACCATTATGTTTAGTTTGTGTCAACATTTGAGGCATTATTTGAGAGTCGTGTCCAAAACCTTTGGCAAATTTCCACTGAAATGCTGTGCAATTGACATTTACTCCAGTTGCAATACACGAGACGGTGAAATTTTGTCCTTCTAAAAACCATGTGAGGTCCTTGAATTTGTTCACTCCTTGAACTTCGACGATGCAATCAACATCTACAGAATAAAACCACTCGTACAAATCCTGTGTGTATTTTAAGTCCCATATCTCAGGTCTAAAATCTGTTGGTGGATGTTGTTGGAGTGAGAAAATATTGTTTCAAATTATTTTCATTATTTGTAGTAGTCTTGTATTTGGAGGCAAATTGATAGAATTGAGAGCAGTGAGTTAAACTTGCTTCGTCCTACAGAAGTGTCAAAATTTCTGAAGTTCACTACCATCAGCCTTGTCATGCTTTATATTGAAACCTAACAACATATATTCGTTTGAAAAGCTGATTATTAATAGCATATATTTTGCACTGAAATTTGCAAAACAATAAATATTGACAGCTATTCTGAGAATTAAAACGTGTCTGTAAAATTAAATTCTGGTATTCAAGATATGCGTAAATTGCAAATGTCATTTTTAATAAACACTTTGGAGTTTGGACGCAACGATGCATTACAAATCCCGCAAAAATTTAAAGAACGAAACATATAAGATTTCAAAACAAACAAATATGGTTTAAATTTATCCCGTATGAAGATTAAATTTCAACGTCTAAGCGTAAGTTGACACCCAGCAAATAACGTTTAAAAAACTATTTTTATACTTTCACACACAGAAAAGAGCAATAAAAATATTTTACAGACAATATTAGCAGACAAATACACTTATAAATTCAAGCATTGCGGTATTATTGATATATCAAGTAAATATTTGAATAAAAGCGATATTTTGCTTTCGAAAGAACCGAGGAACTACTAAATGTGAAAAGGTCAGAAACTACTTGGAAAATACTATAAAATTATTCTGCATATAAAACTGAACAAAAGGCCAATAAGTTGTGCTTATATTGTGGTAAATCATAATTTTATAAATACAACAGGTAACAACAGGTCATCTCACAGAAAATCTATTGAGTATTGTATTGTCCCCCGTCACACCGTGCAAAAAAAACAATGAAAACTCACCGCGAATTTCAGCCAGAATAGCAAGAACTAGGCATAAGCCAAGCAGGATAGCCATGCTTTGATGAAATAGAAGAAAATGTCAAACGAAATCTTCAACAAAGCTGATTTCAACCGATGCAGATGGCTCTTGTTTGTCAACTGTCAAACACTTCGATCTGTCAAAACTTCGGAGAAATAATCAAGCCATACCACCCGGGGTAGTGGGGTTTATATAAGGTTATTCAAGTGCAAAGGTCACATATATTCGGCATAATCCCATTTCATCCTATTTTATATATTCTTATTCCAATACAGTATGTCCCATACCTCCCATACTCCCATTGCGCTTTTCGGCCTGCCGACTCCTAACACGAGGCACAGAGCACGAGGCATGCAGTATCGAGTTGCATGGGCGAAGTAGAGGTGAATTCTTCTTCGACTTTTTGAGCAAAAATGGATGAAGAAATGTTGAATTATCAACCTCAAGAGAGATTTAAAGGTATGTTCTTTCTATTTTATATAAAATGTTCGTATTTCAGGGAGTAAAAGTGCTTGAAATCGGACTTGTTGACCACCTGCAAGTCACTTCGATGTGATGTCGCATTCGACTTTGTCCTCGTTCTTCTCCTGGCATAATGACGCTTAATATAGCACTGCTTTTCGTTATCAGTTGTTTAAATTGGTAAATAAATCTTTAAATAAGGTATTTAGGGTGTGGTGGAGTTGAATTTATTTTAATATTTGTCGTTTTAGTGAAAAGAAGAAATGTTGAATTCTTAACCACGATGTTCAGCACGCATTGGTCATGCATTCAATCCAAGATGAAACATCCCTGCTGTGAACAAACTCATTACCATCACTCAAACGTTCCCTAATAAGTATAACAATTTCTCTCCTTTCTATTGATATAAAATAAAAAAGAATTCATTCACTTCATGTTTTCACACACAAAAGTCTAGAATAATTTAAAATATAACCAAGGAAGGATATTTTATACCAACGCTTCACCCCATTAAATAGAGTGCATAATTACACCAAGATATCAAGAACATTGTGTTAAAATCTTAAATTTCTTGCCTGCTATTCTATAGAATTTTTTGAAACTTTCATACATTGTACACATTTACATGCTCTTTCCAAAGGTCAGTTACTCGTAAGTGGTGGCAACTTCAAAATGATTGAAATTTTGTCTCAAACTGTACTATGTTAATGTGTCCTCATCATGAATAGTTAACACTAATTCAATACAGTGCGCAGTCAAGAACCATTTGTTAAATTATCATTTTCTACGACGCTATTTTATAGAATTTTTGTAGTTCAACAAAAGGTTTTTGGCCTCGGGATATATTGAATTATATAGTGTGCGCACTGCTAATAAGGTGTAGTTTGAGACACAATTTTATTTATTTTCAAGCCTGGACGACTTACGATTAACTAACCGTCGGAAAGAGCATATCATTTTGTAGAATATATGAAAGTTTTAAAAAATCCTATAGAATCGCGGCTGAGAAAATTGTAGTTTAACACATGGGTCTTGACCGTGGGAATAAGTGAATTATTATATAGTGCGCGCAGTGCTAATAAGGTATAGTTTGAGACATAATTTTGGTTATTTTGAAGTCTGCACTGCTTACGATTAACTAACTGTTGGAAAGAGCATATCATTATGTAGAATATATGAAAGATTGAAAGTTTTAAAAAATCCTATAGAATCGTGGCTGAGAAAATTGTAGTTTAACACATGGGTCTTGACCTTGTCATATCATTTTGTAGAATATATGAAAGTTTTAAAAAATCCTATAGAATAGCGGCGGAGAAAATTATAACTTAACACATGTTTCTTGACCGCGCGCTGTATTGAATTAGTGATAACTATTAGGAGTGATGACTATTAGCAGTGATGACACATAAATATAGTATAGTTTGACACAAAATGTTGGTTATGTTGAAGCCTGGACCACTTACGATTAACTACTCGTGGAAAGAGCATAAAGGGATCAGTTGGCGAGCGTGGTGCTATGGGCGAGAAAGGAAGAGAGGGTAAAGATGGTTTAGCTGGTGCTCGGGGTGATCCAGGTGCAGTTGGTCCAGAGTGTGTCAAGGTGAACAAGGTTCCCCATGTTTGGCTGGTCCCGCTGGAGCTCCTGGCAAGCCTGGAGCAGAATTTTGGTTATTTTGAAGCCTGCACCACTTACGATTAACTAACTGTTGGAAAGAGTGTATCATTTTGCAGAATATATGAAAGGTTTAAAAAATCCTATAGAATGACGGCGGAGAAAATTATAACTTAACAAATGTTTCTTGACCGCGCGCTATATTGAATTAGTGATAACTATTAGGAGTGATGATGCATAAATATAGTATAGTTTGAGACAAAATTTTGGTTATTTTGAAGCCTGCATCACTTACGATTAACTAACCGTTGGAAAGAGCATATAATTTTGTAGAATAAATGTAAGTTTAAAAAATCCTATAGAATAGCTGCTGAGAAATTTGTAGTTTAACAAAAGGTTCTTGACCTCGGGATGTATTGAATTATATAGTGTGCGCAGTGCTAATAAGGTATAGTTTGAGACAGGATTTTGGTTATTTTGAAGTATGCACCACTCATGATTAACTGTTGGAAAGAGCATATCATTTTGTAGAATATAATTATGTAAGTTTTCAAAAATCCTATAGAAAATAACGGCTGAGAAAATTGTAGATTAACACACAGGTCTTGACCGCGGGAATAAGTTCATTATATAGTGCGCGCAGTACTAGTAATGTACAGTTTGAGACAGAATTTTGGTTATTTTGAAGCCTGCACCACTTACAATTAACTAACCGTTGGAAATAACATATAATTGTGTAGAATACATGTAAGTTTTAAAAAATCCTATAGAATAGCAGCAGAGAAAATTATAACTTAACAAATGCTCCTTGACAGCGGGCTGCATTGAAATAGTGATAACTATTAGGAGTGATGTTGCGTAAATATAGTATAGTTGAATTATATAGTGCGCGCAGTACTAATAATGTACAGTTTGAGACAGAATTTTGGTTATTTTGAAGCCTGCACCACTTACGATTAACTAACCGTTGGAGAGAACATATAATTGTGTAGAATATATGTAAGTTTTAAAAAATCCTATAGAATAGCAGCAGAGAAAATTATAACTTAACAAATGTTCCTTGACAGCAGGCTGCATTGAAATAGTGATAACTATTAGGAGTGATGTTGCGTAAATATAGTATAGTTGAATTATATAGTGCGCGCAGTACTAATAATGTACAGTTTGAGACAGAATTTTGGTTATTTTGAAGCCTGCACCACTTACGATTAACTAACCGTTGGAGAGAACATATAATTGTGTAGAATATATGTAAGTTTTAAAAAATCCTATAGAATAGCGGCAGAGAAAATATAACTTAACAAATGTTCCTTGACAGCGCGCTGCATTGAATTAGTGATAACTATTAGGAGTGATGTTGCGTAAATATAGTATAGTCGAGACAGAATTTTGGTTATTTTGAACCTGCACCACTTACGATTAACTAACCGTTGGAAAGAGCATATCATTTTGTAGAATATATGTAAGTTTTAAAAAATCCTATAGAATGGTGGCTGAGAAAATTGTAGTTTAACACATGGATCTTGACCGCGCGCTGTATTGAAGTAGTGATAACTATTAGGAGTGAAGTTGCGTAAATATAGTATAGTTGAATTATATAGTGCGCGCAGTACTAATAATGTACAGTTTGAGACAGAATTTTGGTTATTTTGAAGCCTGCACCACTTACGATTAACTAACCGTTGGAAAGAACATACAATTGTGTAGAATATATGTATAAGTTTTAAAAAATCCTATAGAATAGCAGCAGAGAAAATTATAACTTAACAAATGTTTCTTGACCGCGCGCTGTATTGAAATAGTGATAACTATTAGGAGTGATGTTGCGTAAATATAGTATAGTTTGGGACATAATTTTGGTTATTTTGAAGCCTGCACCACTTACGATTAACTAACCGTTGGAAAGGGCAAATAATTTTGGAGAATATATGAATGTTTTAAAAAATCCTATAGAATAACGGCTGAGAAAATTGTAGATTAACACACTGGTCTTCACCGCAGGAATAAGTAAATTATGTAGTGCACGCCCTGGTAATAAGGTATAGTTCGAGACAGAATTTTGGGTATTTTGAAGTCTGCACCACTTACGAGTAACTAACCGTTGGAAAGGGCATATCATTTTGTAGAAAATATTGAAGTTTTAAAAAATCCTATTAAATAGCGGCGTAGAAAATGATAATTTAACAAATGGTTATTGACTGCGCGCTGTATTGAATTAGTGTTAACTATTTATGGATGACAACGTGTTAATAGAGTACAGTTTGAGACAAAATTTCAATCGTTTTGAAGTTGGCACCACTTCGAGTAACTAACCTTTGGAAAGAGCATGTAAATGTGTACAATGTATGAAAGTTTCAGAAAATTCTATAGAATAGCGGGCGAGAAATTTAAGATTTTAACACAATGTTCTTGATATCTTGGTGTAATTATGCACTCTATTTAATGGGGTGAAGCGTTGGTATAAAATATCCTTCCTTGGTTATATTTTAAATTATTTTAGACTTTTGTATGTAAAAACATGAAGCGAATGAATTCAGATATATTTTATATCTATAGAAAGGAGATAAATTGTTATATTTATTATGGAACGTTTGAGTGATGGTAATGAGTTTGTTCACAGCAGGGGTGTTTTGTGTTGTGATTGAATCTGTGACCAATATGGGTGTTGAATGTTGTGACGAATATCGTGGGTACTTCCCATTGGTGCGCGATTTTTAAAGGTAAAGAGAAACTCAAAGACCGGACTGAGGTATGTAATACTTTCTATTTTTCTAAAATGTTCCAATTTGCCAATGGCAATATTTAGGGAAGGGTCAAATTTATGTTTGTGCCAAATATGTGTGATAAATACACAGCTAAATAATATTTGGCCATTAAGTTTTCTGTGTTTGTATAAAGTGAACGATATATCTAAAAATAGGCACGCTAAGCATATCTGCTCATGGTGATGCCACAGTTGCCCGTGAAGGAGTTAAATATTCAACAATAGGCAATTTTCGTAATTATGGGCGCCATTTTGCAAAGGGGGCAAACACAATAAAGCAACAATAGCATGACTCTAGGGACAAGTATTCTCATTGGGACAAGGTGTATATACTTACTATGGCGGGCAGAGCCAAGCCATAAGTTTACCCTGTCTGTTGGCACTTCTGGTCACTTAAGTCACAGGTCTGCACAAAACGCATCCACTTTTTTTGTGTGCATTTAGAATACTTGGGTGTTTTATTAAACCAGGTGTTATCCTTTTGTCCATGGTAATTGCCACTGGCAAACCACGATGCTATTAAAACTTTCCACGGCGTCTTTCATCCCTGTGGTTTTCATCCCTGTGGTTTTTCATCCCGAGTCCCTTATGATAGCTATGTGAAAAGAGTTAGTCAACGCTCTGACGAAAGTCGTGGGTTTTCTCCGGGTACTCCGGTTTCCTCCCACAGGGAATGTTGACAGGGTGGGTTGGGTTTAACCCCTAACTGGCCCTTCCACCGTAGCTGTGCTCCGTGATGGCGTGCAAAAGGTGGCTGCTTCGACTTTGTCACGTTGAGCTGTGTCCTTCGCAATTCAGCTTAGCTCTCAGCTGCAAGTAAGGATAATAAGCACACCCCCCTTACTTACTTTAATATCAAGAAATTATGCTATTTCATATTTACTGTTATATATTTGTAGCTAGCCATTTTCAATGCCCATTCTATTATATATTATATATCATTTATACAGGGTACTGCATGGTTTTCTTTGTCCCATACCAAATTGTTATCATTCTTTATGGCACTTTTGGCAACAACTGATTGGTATGGTGCAACATCCTGCATATTCTATTTTGTGATGGTAGCCAATCTTCCAATGGGGCTAGGCTATGCTGGGGTAAGCTACAAATGATTTTTGCGGTCATGCAAAATAAACTGCAGAAAGCTCCTATCGCACATATCTTGCATCCCAAAGATGACTTACGATATATATATATAGACCACTTTCATAATTCAGATGAGTTTAAATATTCTTTTATGTGCATCTTGATAAGCCTCATTGAACTAATTCAGGTTAATAAATTCTGTTCAATTTCAGTCACAGAAACGAGGCTGATAAGGCTTATTAAGATGCACATAAAAGAATATTTAAACTCATCTGAATTATGAAAGTGGTCTATATGATCCCAAACGATTCTTATTGGTTTTTTAATAGTTGTTTATCCCTTGTTCAGTCTCTCTCCCTTGTTCAGTCTCTCTCCCTTGTTTTCTCTCTGTCTCTCATGTTTTGTCTCTCTCCCTTGTTTTCTCTCTCTCTCATGTTTTGTCTCTCTCCCCTGTTTTGTCTCTCTCCCCTGTTTTGTCTCTCTCCCCTGTTTTGTCTCTCTCCCCTGTTTTGTCTCTCTCCCCTGTTTTGTCTCTCTCCCCTGTTTTGTCTCTCTCCCCCATTTTGTCTCCCTTGTTTTGTCCATCTCCTCTGTTTTGTCTCTCTCCCCCGTTTTGTCTCTCTTGTTTTGTCCCTCACATCTGTTCTGTCTCTCTCCCCTGTTTTGTCTCTCTCCCCCATTTTGTCTCCCTTGTTTTGTCCCTCTCCTCTGTTTTGTCTCTCTCCCCTGTTTTGTCTCCCTCCCTTGTTTTGTCTCCCTTATTTTGTCTCCCTTGTTTTGTCAAACTGTCATAGAGCAATCTGGCATAGAGCAATCTGTTTGTTTAACATGACCAGGAATAACTGAGCCAAACTGTCATTCACTTTTCCAAGTCACTTCAGGTTGATCTTTCTTGCCTGTCCTGCAAAATAAACTGTGGTAAGCTCCTTCCAACCAGATGGATCGTCCGCTTGCGGGCATAGAGCAATCTGTTTGTTTAACACGACCAGGAATAACTGAGCCAAACTGTGATTCACTTTTCCAAGTCGCTTCAGGTTGATCTTTCTTGACGGTCCTGCAAAATAAACTGCAGAGAAGCTCCTTCCAACCATTGGATTGTCCGCTTGTGGGCATAGAGCAATCTGTTTGTTTAACACGACCAGGAATAACTGAGCCAAACTGTGATTCACTTTTCCAAGTCGCTTCAGGTTGATCTTTCTTGACGGTCCTGCAAAATAAACTGCGGAGAAGCTCCTTCCAACCATTGGATCGTCCGCTTGCGGGCATAGAGCAATCTGTTTGTTTAACATGACCAGGAATAACTGAGCCAAACTGTCATTCACTTTTCCAAGTCACTTCAGGTTGATCTTTCTCGCCGGTCCTGCAAAATAAACTGCGGAAAGCTCCTTCCAACCATTGGATCGTCCGCTATGGCATAGAGCAATCTCTGTTTGTTTAACACGACCAGGAATAACTGAGGCAAACTGTCATTCACTTTTCCAAGTCACTTCAGGTTGATCTTTCTCGCCGGTCCTGCAAAATAAACTGCGGAAAGCTCCTTCCAACCATTGGATCGTCCGCTTGCGGGCATAGAGCAATCTCTGTTTGTTTAACACGACCAGGAATAACTGAGCCAAACTGTCATTCACTTTTCCAAGTCACTTCAGGTTGATCTTTCTCGCCGGTCCTGTAAAATAAACTGCGGAAAGCTCCTTCCAACCATTGGATCGTCCGCTTGCGGGCATAGAGCAATCTCTGTTTGTTTAACACGACCAGGAATAACTGAGCCAAACTGTCATTCACTTTTCCAAGTCACTTCAGGTTGATCTTTCTCGCCGGTCCTGCAAAATAAACTGCGGAAAGCTCCTTCCAACCATTGGATTGTCCGCTTGCGGGCATAGAGCAATCTCTGTTTGTTTAACACGACCAGGAATAACTGAGCCAAACTGTCATTCACTTTTCCAAGTCACTTCAGGTTGATCTTTCTCGCCGGTCCTGCAAAATAAACTGCGGAAAGCTCCTTCCAACCATTGAACCTCCGCTTGCGGGCATAGAGCAATCTCTGTTTGTTTAACACGACCAGGAATAACTGAGCCAAACTGTCATTCACTTTTCCAATTCACTTCAGGTTGATCTTTCTCGCCGGTCCTGCAAAATAAACTGCAGAAAGCTCCTTCCAACCATTGGATCGTCCGCTTGCGGGCATAGAGCAATCTCTGTTTGTTTAACACGACCAGGAATAACTGAGCCAAACTGTCATTCACTTTTCCAAGTCACTTCAGGTTGATCTTTCTCGCCGGTCCTGCAAAATAAACTGCGGAAAGCTCCTTCCAACCATTGGATCGTCCGCTTGCGGGCATAGAGCAATCTCTGTTTGTTTAACACGACCAGGAATAACTGAGCCAAACTGTCATTCACTTTTCCAATTCACTTCAGGTTGATCTTTCTCGCCGGTCCTGCAAAATAAACTGCAGAAAGCTCCTTCCAACCATTGGATCGTCCGCTTGCGGGCATAGAGCAATCTCTGTTTGTTTAACACGACCAGGAATAACTGAGCCAAACTGTCATTCACTTTTCCAAGTCACTTCAGGTTGATCTTTCTCGCCGGTCCTGCAAAATAAACTGCGGTAAGCTCCTTCCAACCAGATGGATCGTCCGCTTGCGGGCATAGAGCAATCGTTTGTTTAACACGACCAGGAATAACTGAACCAAACTGTCATTCACTTTTCCAAGTCACTTCAGGTTGATCTTTCTCGCCGGTCCTGCAAAATAAACTGCGGTAAGCTCCTTCCAACCAGATGGATCGTCCGCTTGCGGGCATAGAGCAATCGTTTGTTTAACACGACCAGGAATAACTGAACCAAACTGTCATTCACTTTTCCAAGTCACTTCAGGTTGATCTTTCTCGCCGGTCCTGCAAAATAAACTGCGGTAAGCTCCTTCCAACCAGATGGATCGTCCGCTTGCGGGCATAGAGCAATCGTTTGTTTAACACGACCAGGAATAACTGAGCCAAACTGTCATTCACTTTTCCAAGTCACTTCAGGTTGATCTTTCTGGCCGGTCGTGCAAAATAAACTGCGGTAAGCTCCTTCCAACCAGATGGATCGTCCGCTTGCGGGCATAGAGCAATCGTTTGTTTAACACGACCAGGAATAACTGAGCCAAACTGTCATTCACTTTTCCAAGTCACTTCAGGTTGATCTTTCTGGCCTGTCCTGCAAAATAAACTGCTGTAAGCTCCTTCCAACCAGTGGATCGTCCGCTTGCGGCCAACTTTTCCCTTTGGGTTTTGCCGGGTGCTTCTTAATCGTGCGCTTGCTCTCATCCGAGATTTCATTTTGCTAGTGATCCAAGAAATCATATTTACCAAGGTGGCTTCGCTCTTTGTACTTTCAAGGTCATCTGAAAACATTTTCTGTTTGACCAGTGCAAGCATATGGTTGTTGTTGTCCATGTCGTTTTCGCGGCCGACCCCATTCAACCTATTAAAACTTTTTCGTACTAAATGCACCAAGTCGCAAAATCGATATTCCTCACTTCTTTGATAGGCATAAATTGTGAAATGTCCGGTGTTATCATATCTGCCATAAACCGTGGGTCACCATATACTAAATTTAAGTATTCCCAGGCTGCATCATAATAATGACCTATCCCTTTGATCATATCCAGTAGTTTCCCTTGGAGGCTCGGTCTTAAAATTATAATCGCATCCCGTTTTACATATCTTGCTTCGACAGTATGCTTGAAGTTGGCTTTGAAGATTGTATAAGGTTTTACCTCTGTGAATCTGGGTAGCTTGGGTTTTTCCATTTGAAAATCGCATTCATTGTTGCTGGTGCTTGGGGTACCTGTGTTTTCAGATCGGTGGAATTCCAGGTGGAGATGTGGGGCTCTCTGGCCTGGGGGTATATTTTGATTGTTTTCCTCTGTATTTGATGCTGCTTCAATTGTATTTGATGTTGTAGCACTTTTACTTCCGGCTCTGTCTCAGGCCCCTGAATCCCCTGCTTATCCTTTGTACTCATTTATGTTGTTGTATATAATCCTCTGTATCAATTTTTAACCGAAGAAACGTTTCTTGAACATCAACAAGCCATTTTTCCTCATCTTCAAATTGTTTCTCGTCCTCAATAAGTAGTTTTAGGTGCTCATGCTTTGAAGTAAGATCTGAACACGCCTGTAGCCTATATATAGATTAAGCGACTTTCTTACCACTTCAGCTGAGCGGTTTCCAGAAACTTGCAATATTTTTGTTTTTCCGAAACACGTCAGGGTAGCTTTCCTATTTCTCTTTTTAATTTTAGCTTTTTTAATGATTTCTGCCGTATTTTCGGTGTCACACATAGTTAATAAACATTAGATTAACCAAAGTACAGTATCACAACAATCTTGAGAAATCGAATTGTGTTGTATCAGGTCAGCATAGAATACTTCCAAATCGATATATTTTTTTGTTTTTATTCGATCGAAATACAAATTAAAAGACAAAGTACATTATAGGTTTAGGTGGATGGATATTTCAAGTGAAATAATATATACAATACTTTATCTATATACTTATATACTTATATACTATATATACTTATATACTATATACTTATATACTTATATACTTATATACTTATATACTTATATACTTATATACTTATATACTTATATACTTATATACTTATATACTTATATTATATACTTATATACTTATATACTTATATATATACTATATACTTATATACTTATATATACTTATACTATATACTTATATACTTATATATATATACTTATATACTTATATACTTATATATATACTTATATATATATATATATATATATACTTATATACTTATATACTTATATACTTATATACTTATATACTTATATACTTATATATACTTATATATACTTATATATACTTATATATACTTATATATACTTATATATACTTATATATATATATATATATACTATATACTTATATACTATATACTTATATACTTATATACTTATATACTTATATATATACTTATATATATATATACTATATATACTTATATACTTATATTATATATATATATACTATATCTATATAATATATACTTATATACTTATATATATATACTATATACTTATATACTTATATACTTATATATATATATATACTTATATATACTTATATACTATATATATTATATACTATATATACGATATATACTATATATACTATATATACTATATATAATGTATATACTATATATACTTTATATACTTATATACTTATATACTATATATATACTATATACTTATATACTTATATACTTGTATACTTATATACTTATATACTTATATACTATATATACTTATATACTATATACTTATATACTTATATACTATATATACTTATATACTATATATACTATATATACTATATATACTTATATACTATATACTTATATACTTATATACTATATACTATATACTATATACTATATACTTATTACTATATACTATATACTTATTACTATATACTTATTACTATATACTTATATATATATATATACTTATATATATATACTTATATATATATATATATACTTATATACTTATATATACTTATATACTTATATATACTTATATATATATACTATATACAAAAAAGGTTGTCCTTCAAAATATCTTAAACCTAGTTAAATATTGAGCGTGCAAGTTATGACAGGTATTACTTATTTGAATATATATATATATATATATATAGTGTACATATATATATATATATATATAGTGTACATATATATATATATATATATATATATATATATATATATATAGTGTACATATAGTATATAGTATATAGACTATAGTATATAGACTATAGACGATATAGTAAAAACCGTTTGCAGAGTGCTCAATGGAGAACCAGAGCATATTATAGTTAAAATTCAGAGATTCAACAGTTTTGAATAGACATTTTATTACTAGTTAGTTTCGTGCTACACACGTATGTGTGGTACTCTTCAGACAAAATGATCTAATCATAGATTATAATTATGATCATATGATCTATAATTTAGATCATTTTGTCTGAAGAGTACTGCACATACGTGTGTAGCACGAAACTAACTAGTAATAAAATGTCTATTCAAAACTGTTGAATTTCTGAATTAACTATAATATGCTCTGGTTCGCCGTTCCCGTTCAGGTCTAAAATATTGTATATATTATTTTACTCGAAATATCCATCCACCTGTAAACCTTTCTACCTTAATTTCAATCGAGTGAGATGCAGAAGGGAACATCTTGTAAAGTACATTAAAGTATAATATATCTGGGTAGCTTGGGGTTTTCCATTTGAAAATTGCATTGTTGCTTGTGCTTGGGGTGCCTGTGTTTTCAGATGCAATCGGTGGAATTCCAGGTGGAGATGTGGGGCTCTCTGGCCTTGGGGGTATATTTTAATTGTTTTCCTCTATATTTGATGCTGTTTCAATTGTATTTGATGTTGTAGCACTTTCAATGGGACTTACTTCCGGGTCTGCCCCAGGCCCCTGAATCCCCTGCTTATTCTTTGTACTCCTTTGTTGTTGTATATAATCATCTGTATCAATTTTTAACCGAAGAAATGTTTCTTGAACATCAACAAGCCATTTTTCCTCATCCTCAAATTGTTTCTCGTCCTCAATAAGTAGTTTTAGCTGCTCATGCTTCTGAAGTAAGATCTGAAGATTAAGCGACTTTCTTACCTCTTCAGTTGAGCGGTTTCCAGAGACTTTGGTAGCTAGTTACTCTTCTTCACCTCCAACTGACCTTTGCAATGATAATTGTGACATCTTTTCCCTTAAGACCAAGCTCTTCTTCAGCTTTCGATGCTCTTATTAGACTGACTTGGTTTTCCCCCAACATTCCGAGAAGCAATAAACTCAGCAGTAAATGTTGGCCGGAGCGCTTCTCCTTTTATTGTGACTGAAGAAATTACTGATGTATTAGCACCATGGAGATGCGGGTGATGATAGAATTTACACTGTTGGCCATTGACCTTTTCATGACATTGTCGTCTACGAGAACAGGTGGAGACATTATGACCACGTCCAGCCATCTTCAAACCACTAAAGCGTGCATGATTATCGTTCACACAGTTCAGGCGTTCAGTGGCATTCGTAGCTGGGAATTTATGGCATTGATCAGTCCAATGTGTAGATGCTTTGCATAACAAACACTTAGGGTGATTCTCCTTTTCGGTTATGCTGCCAACTTTTCCCTTTGGGTTTTGCCAGGTGCTTCTTAATCATGCGCTCGCTCTCATCCGAGATTTCATTTTGCCTAGCATATGGTTGTTGTCCATGTCGTTTTCGCGGCCGACCCCATTCAACCTATTAAAACTTTGTCTTACTAAATGCACCAAGTCGCAAAATCGATATTCCTCACTTCTTTGATAGGCATAAATTGTGAAATGTCCGGTGTTATCATATCTGCAAGGCTGCATCATAATAAGGACCTATCCCTTTGATCATATCCAGTAGCTTCCCTTGGAGGCTCGGTCTCAAAATTGTAATCGCATCCCGTTTTACATATCTTGCTTCGACAGTATGCTTGAAGTTGGCTTTGAAGATTGCATAAGGTTTTACGTCACCTGTGAATCTGGGTAGCTTGGGTTTTTCCATTTGAAAATTGCATTGATTGTTGCTGAGACTTCGGGTGCCTGTGTTTTCAGATGCAATCGGTGGAATTCCAGGTGGAATTGTGGGGCTTTCTGGCCGGGGGAGGGTATATTTTTATTCTTTTAGATGCATCTAACTGATTAAACAACAAACCAATCGTGTCTTACACGTGCATGTATATTGACATCCTGAAGAACATTGATCTCACGAAGGAGTACGACAACGTACTGAAAGTATAGAAATGGGTGAGTTATTGTATATTTTTAGCAGTATATTGATAAACATGTCACACATTCAATGCCTTGTATGTTTTTTTTTTGTTTCAGAGCATTTACAGTTTGCCAATATCCATTTCTATTGACACTCCAAGCGAAACGTTGTATCCTGGAAAAAGACTCTGAATTGCAAATGATTGAAATAGCACGGGTAAATAATATTTCATTTATCAACAAATTCAGGAATTAATCTTGAAACTAAACTTTATAAAACCAAAATAGGATTAAAGAACAGACATGCGAAAATAGGCACATCAGGAAAAATACAGGAGCAACTGACAGCTGAATTGCCAAGGACTGACGCAGCTCAAACGTGTCCGAGACGAGAGCTTACTAGGGCGCCTCCTGGTAGCCACCATATATACGACTCGTGTCTGATCGCGGAACAAAAGCTAAGGTGAAAGGGTTGCTTTTGGTGAGGAAGAAAACCTTCATGAGTATACCCGGAGAAAAACCCTAGAAGCACAGGAGAGAACCAATCACAACTCTACTTACATGATTTTTCAGGGACATCAAGTCAGAGCTGGGTTGTCACCCATCAAGTAACAATACCCAGTCCTCGACGGAAAGTTTACATAGATCTATTTTCAATTTCAGAGCCATCTGTCGTCAGCATGTTATTCTTGAATCGTGGGGTTCGAAGAGACAATTTAATTTCAGATTCTCTAAATGAGGTAGTGATCTAATGCTTTGATAATCTATAAATCACAAGTTTTTGAAAGGGGCTATATCGATCCTTGTATATTAATACTGTAAATTGATTGACCTTTCCATTTGTTCGTTCGTTCGTTCGTTATTTTTTCATTCTTAATTTCTTATTTCTTTTAACCTACCTTCAATCTTTCCTTCTTCTTTTTGCTTTTTTTGTCATTCCTTTTGTTTCCCGATTCTTTCCTTTTACGTTCCATTCTTCCTCTCTTTTCTTTCACGGTCAATCAGTTTCATTGTTCATTCCTTTCTGTCATTTTCCAGATATTCTACAAAAGAAGAGACTTGAAAAAGAAACATAATGTGACATTTGTGGGTGAACCAGACAAGACAGCAGTTGAAGGCAAAACTGACTATTGCATGTTTTACTGTTATTTAATGCTAAATCTTGGCTCAATAAAATGAATAAATGCTCAATAAAAACTTTAATCCATTTTGTCTCCCACTGTACAAGACAAGACAGCAGTTGAAGACAAAACTGACCATTGCAATTTCTAATTCTGAGGGATTTGGTATTGAATAGGTCCAGTTTTCTTGGATTAGAGAAAAACATCATGATAAAAAATCATGAAATTTTGTGTGGTCGAGCGTCAGCCGCAGTGTGATTGGAGGTTTTTTTCCATCCAATTTTGTTAATTTAGTAAATGGACCTGCTCCAGGCACTGCTGAACCCGATTGGATTATTTTTTACCAAACACGTGTTAAGCACGTGTTTTACCCTTTTTGGTAACAAAATGTGCGCACTTTTTCCATGTAGGCGAATTGTAACCAAACCAGCTTGAATCTGACATTGTCCCAGTTAAAAAAATACATAGTTATAACACCAGACTCGCATCTAAAGAATCATATTCATTGCCAAAAACCAGAACAAACTTTGGAATTTTTAATATTAGATATCACGGACCCAAAATATGGAACTCCCTTCTTAAAAAGTTGTCATCTTCTCAATTAAAATCTAAGATAAAATTACGATTTATTGAGTCATATTAAGAACTTGTATATGTATATAATTTGGCCAGTTTATAAATTATATACAGTAAGTATTGTATTTGCTATGTTTGTTTTTCTCTGTGCTTTCTATCCTTTAGTTAATTTGCTGCTTGTTTGTTTGTTTTTTTTTGTGTCTTTTTCTATTTGTTTTTTTTTTGTGCCGGATTTTCATAAATATAAAAACTTCTGATAAAAACATCTGCCTGATTCATTTAGCCCTTATGGTTATTTCAGGTAGATAAGACCTACACCTATTGTAAATAGCATTTCTAAAATTATTGTAAATATTTAAAAATGGTCAAATAAATCGTTGTTGTTGTTGTTGTTGTTGTTGTTGTTGTTGTTGTTGTTGTTGTTGTTGTTGCGTACTTTGTAGAACGCAAAATTTTCCTTTGTACTGAATATATAGTTTACCGATATAATAAATATACCAGATTACTAAGGTTAAAACTCGCGGACTAACGGAGATCTGTAAAACAATGTGTTTCGCGATTTGTTTGGCATTAGCCAAGAACAGTTTTTTTTGCTGAATCGATTGGTGGTATTTTCGTCCGTTTTGGATGAGGGGCGCCAAAGATAAGAGCGCTCAAAGTCATCCTACGATATTCGACGGTCCAGATATATAATGACGTAATGTTCATTTTGTGGCTAACAATCTGAGATTCAAGATTCGACAAAAATGCGTGCCGAAACATAGTCGCTGTGGGCACAGTACCCCAGCGACTAATTAGCGGGCATGTATGATGGGCGTAGCCAGTGAACTATAAGTATACTTCTAAAACTCATTAATTATTCATAGGCAAAATACAAAGGAAACTCATGACCCGTAGCGGATCTATATATTTGATATAGACTTGCTCAAATTTTCTCCTTCAATTTTTACAGCGTAGATAACATCAATCTTCAAAATTCCAACACCAGTGAGCGTACAAAACGAGTCATTTTAGAAGTCATATACAAACCTTACAGTTCGGCCTTTATCAGATCTAAAACACTCGGCTGCGCCTCGATGTTTTAAATCTGATAAAGACCTCTTGTGCGGTTTGTATATATTACTTATAGTTCACTAGGCGTAGCCCAGTGGCGTGGCCGGAGTTCTAAAGTGACGCTGTTTCTTTTTCGAGCCACTCCCCTATTCCATCCCAAGCACCACACATTTTGCAAGAATACACGTGCCGTTACCCTCTCTTGATTAAACACCAGACAAGACTCGATGATATATAATTATTTTATATCTATTGGAAAATGGAAATCCGAATTATGTTACTTCTCCCATGCGTGTGAATGTAAAATACAATATTACATTTATCAATTTAAATAATTTGTAAAATGTCTAAATAGGAATTAATAAACAAGAATATTAAAATAACTTTTACCCATTTATCAGTAAAAAAATCTTCACTAAGCACTATCATGAAGCAGATGGTGGCCAATCGGCAGTTATAATACTGAGAAAATAATGTTTTTTTCATTATAAGTAGTTTGTGTTTGGAGACAAATAAACGTTTAATAGTAGTTAAAATAATCTTCATGGCATGCTCCAATCAGTGTCGACATTTCTGAAGTTGACCGCCATCTGTTGCCCTGTAATGCTGTTTGAAAGCATCAATTCAATTTTGAGCTATTGTCAATTTATTAGCTTTGTCAATATCTTAGCTTTCTTCTTCTGTAGGTTCGATACACACTCGGAAATATTTTTGCGATTTAGCAAGCTCAATTGCTTCGTTGATTTGATGTAAATTGTAAGACGGGCTAATTAAATCACCATAAGGGTATTTATCTATAGTATCGCTTAGGAATTTCACTGCTTGATCAAGGTGGGTTGGTCCGTAATTGTGGATACCTTAAAAGTAGAAAGAGAAATTATGAGTTGGCGGCCCTTTGTAGTTCGCATAAAGTCACAGATATGTCAAAACAATAAGCGACTGGATGGCTTGAAGAACAGTGGGATTTTCAAAATAATGAAAAGAGGGCGTTCAACAATTACGTCATCATCGAGGGAGTTTCTAATTCGATGACAGTTGATTACATCGGGGGGGGGGCTAAAAGATATATAATGGAACATTCCGATCACTGGATCGTGACTGGATGGTGCTATTGTTATGCTAAACCAAGCAGTGCAAACACAACCTAATATGTACTTGTTGGAACAACGTTGTAGTAACTTTGATAAAAGTCCTTGTCAAATGAGAACAAGAGTTGCATGAGAGTTGACTCAACTTGACTGGATATAACCGCACGTAGCGGTCGACGAACTTGTAAAAACTCTCGTCAACTCTCATCAAAATTTGAACCAGCTCAAAGTTGATGAGAGTCGACGAGAGTCGTCGGTGGTCAAACGCGAGCGAGAGTTGCAACTCTCATTGACTCTCATCAACTCTCGTCCACATTTGACCAAGGCTTAAGGTATCAATGCCTTTTCCCATTCCTTACCGTAAATAGTTAAACATTTTCGTATGATCTGCTCAGCAGTGACGTCCAGTTGAGAATCAGGATGAACCATGCCAGTCAAAACATATGAACCACCAGGTTTGACAACCCTCATACCTTCACTGAATACACTTCTAACACCACATGCCTGTGAACAAATAGATATATGGTATAGCTGAGTTTCACAAAGCACCATCTTGCAGAAGATGGTGGTCAACCCGCAGTTATCAGAGTGAGAAAAACTGTTAATGTAGTAAGTAGTCTTGTATTTGGAACTTGGAAGCAAACTAATAGAATTGAGAGATGTAGTTTAATATTTTTGCTCCTACAAGAGTTAGCATTTCTTGTTATCTGTAACGCTTACTGAAAGACACCAAATTACAGCAATATTAATGATATATTTTTTATTAAAACCATCACCTCAAGGACGACATCGACAGAGTCATTCTTTAAACTGTGCTCTTCTTCACTACCTACAAAGGATGTTTATAAATTGTGTTTATTGAATAATCACGAATAACAGTTTTAGTGTTTTACAATTCCAGGTACACATCAACCTCGTCCCCCCATGAGATGGATGATTCGTCAACAAGCATGATCGTCTCAGACCACGTTCACAAGAGACGGAACCTTATGTAAAACTGTCGGATCCATACTTACCCAGTTTAATCGGCAGAGCTCCAAATTTCGCTGCCATGTCCAAACGATCGTGGTGAATATCTGAGCAAAATATTTCTTTGTAACCAGCTTCTTTGAATAGTATACTAGCATAGAGACCTAGCAAGCCAGCACCCTATATACAACGAAAACAATTTCTTATTGGTTGAGACATTGAGTGCACTTCAATGTATGCTAGCTGTTTTATACAGTTACTACCGTTCTACTGTATATCGGGAGGGAACAGTGCAATAGAACAGAGAAGAAAATAGAATGACATTCGATAGAATAGTATGAAATGCAATACAATAGAATGGAATACTATATGACATAAAATGAATAGAAATGTAACCAACATTCACCTGAATCAAGGCTGTTTTCTTGCTGTTCAACTTTCGTTCGTTCTCCAAACAATCCAAGTCTACCACAGGACTAACAGCATTTACCATCGTAGCCAGTGCACAGTTGAGTGGTGCTGCAATTCTACTGGGTAAATTATCTGGTAGTTTGGTTACATGGGTTCCTTTCCGTAATACAATATGACTGGCATAGCAGCCATTCCATCCTGTTCCATCTGATAGGTGTGAATGACCATACTAATGAAAGAATATTTATTTTATTATTGTATTATCATCATCACCATCACAATTACCATCATCACCACCATCATCATCATCACCACCACCATCATCATCATCATCATCATCACCACCATCATCATCATCACCATCATCATCATCACCATTATCATCACCATTATCATCACCATTATCATCACCATCACCATCATCATCATCACCATCATCATCACCATCATCATCATCATCATCACCATCATCACCGTCATCATCATCACCATCACAAACTAAAACACTCCCGTCCCCCTCCTCCCTTCATCAAACCAATTGAGCTTGACTAACACCAGATAACATCACATGATTATCACATGTTTTACATAATGTCAAACTCACGTGAGCTTAGACTCACCTTGAATAAAGAATAACATTTCTGATGTAAATTACTGTGGCATCTTTCACAATTTTGACAAAAATCTGCTATAGTAAAAGTAAGTCTGTCTCCTGTACTTATATCTGAATTATCACAGGCATGTTCGACAACTTCGATCACTCCTTCGTGGCCCAGTATACTACAAGAACAAAACAACAATATAAATTAAAGTAGCAAAGATATATAAAATTTATAAATGTATGAATTAATTCGAATTAAAGTCATGCTTAAAGATACACTTTAAATGCATCTAATTTAATAAATAAAACTTGTATATTAGCTGAAATATGTTTAATATATTGTTCTTTGTTTTGACATGTTGCTTTTAATATATTAATGTCTGTCTATGTCAAATTTTTGTATACTGTACTTATAAAGTGTACAAATACTTGAACGTTCAAACAAATATATAATGTTAAAGTAATATATCGCAGTTTTATTTGAATACTCTACCTTGGATAAGGCTCATTTCGTTTGCCAAGAAAAGTATGTAAGTCAGACCCACAAATGGTCGCTGCTTTGACTCGACCTAAAATTTCCCCTTCGTTTATCTTCGGTAATTGTGCTTGTTCTGTTGCAAGACATGGCTGAGCCGCTGGGCCTTGAAATACGACTCTTTCCCCATAAACTAGAGATGGTTTTTGCTCAATCTGTGTCATTAAAGTCGAGAAAAAAGCCTTCTCAATTCGGCGGAAATGCCTGCGAAGTAGCATCGTTTAGCGTTTGTTTTGAAATGAATGGTTGGGTTTACGTGGTCATCTAGTTGCGTGGGAACACGTTGTCACTTCATGGCATGCTGATTTAGGTTAAAAAGTTCCTCTAATTTGTAGTAATTGTTTTAATTCATGAATAAAGAATAAAGGTAATTACTGTCATGTATTATACAGTACACCAATGAGAATTGCCACATTTTAAGCGATATAACTACAGGACAAAATTCCAGGTGAAATTTTTAACCTTCCAGGCAACATATTCTATTTACATTTTAAATGATTTTTCAATTAGCAACTTTTGCAGATTTGAGCAATTTTTTGCTTTGTGAGCAACCTCAAGCAACTTTTCTCTTAACAAAGTGTAGGACTTCAATAGTTCATCTCACTGAGTGTACGGCAGGCAAAAATTGCCCTGATACATAGGTGACATACACCACCAAAATATTGTGCAGCACTGATTCTCTGTGGGTTTCAAACTTTCCTAATGGGTCCAGATAGTTAGGCTTGACTACCCGCACCACTCAAGGCCGCAACTGGACTAATCAAGCCTACCTGGTAGTGAGCACTGAAGATCGATCAAGGGGGCTTCTGTAATATAGCACTGTTCCTATATACCACTTCCATGCCGATGGGCACGAGTTATTCCTATCTATAAATATAGATGAAATGTTCATCCATCCTACCTCGTTCCCAGGTACGAGATTGTCATCCATCCAGTGAGTTTAATGCAGATCAGTGGCTCACTGAACTTTATAGTAATACTGGATAGATGTCATGGAGTGGAATACTTTATCTTGTATAGATGAAATGGTATGACCATCCAGCCAGTTTAATGTAGAGATCAGTGGCCCACTGATCTGCATTGAATTAACTGGATGGTTGAACCATTTCATCTATACAAGATGAAGTACTTATATGAAGGACTTCCATCCAGTATTACTACACAGTTCAGTGAGTATAAACATTTCATCTATATAAGATGAAGTGCTTACGCGAAGGACTTCTATCCAGTATTACTATATAGATCAGTGGCCTAATGATCTTAATTAAATTAACTGGATGGAGAGACATTTCATCTATATAGATAAAGTGCTGAAGTGAAAGTACTTCTTAATCCAGTACAAAAATGGGGAGACATGAAAAAGGATAAAGGAATAAAATGGACTAACCTGTGCTTATCGAAGAAAAGTTAACCAACATGTTTTGGAAAAGAAATTTCTCAATAGCAAGAGAACTGATTGCATCATTTAGGCAGACGTCTTGTCGACCAAAAGCATCCCACATTTTGAGTGTGTATTTACGACAACGGGGTATGCCTCAATGGACAGCATATTTTGTTCCATATACCTCGATCCAAAATGACCAATTTGGTCTGTCGCACTTTAACTGGAATGTTGATGGGATAAATTATCATATTTTAAGAACTGGTTGTTTTCCATTTATAAAATACCACTGCAGCAAAAGACCCTGGCAGGATTTGACAGTGGAGAACAGATTTTATACAATAATCAAGTTCATTAATGTTGGCTTTCCTTGTTTGATATACGGCATTTCTGCACTTATTTTTATCTCACATCGAGATTATGTAACGATGAAAAAGTCTGGCTTGAAAATTCCACTTTATTTTTGGTATAAAGAAACTGAGGGCGCTACATATTAATTAATTTTGTAATTAATTAAAAAATAAAAGTGTTTTTTTTGTCTATTTGGTATGAGGGATTATGGTTAGGATAGGATAGGAAAGACCTAAGATTGGATTTAGGATTGAAGTTAGATTTAGGGTTAGGTTTAAGAATTAGGATTGGGATTAGAGGATTTAGGTTTTGAGAAGAATTGAAGACAATAATCTATCCGTCAGAATTTCACAAGTATTGGTCGCTCGTGATTCGTCGTAAGCGAACGTAAAATTTCGTATCATCTTCGGAAGTTGTCTTAATTTTGAAAAAAAAGTTAAGAAAAAAGGTTTTTCATTGTAAAAAACGAAAGAAGGAACCATTTTAAAAGGATTTCAACTTTTGAAAAAGATGCATCCCAGTGAATTGAAAATAATAGGTAAATGGGAATGATATTTTTTGTCGCTTTAACGGTGTTTTTAAACCTTTTTTGCTACTTGTGAATTGTAAATTTGTATAAAAAAAGACTTGTTTTTTCTTTGTATAAACACAGTTTATGCTGCAAGAAATTTACAACCTAAGAAAAAGGGAGGTAATGACTGCTAATATACAATGAAAATACAGCTTTTTAACATGTTTGGTTGAATAATTACTAAATATTCATTGTGTGTTTTTATTAAATGTTTTCGGTTAAAACGTGAAGGTATATGCCAGGCGTCAGTAATATTTGGGGTTGGCAAAGAGAAATATCGAACTGAAGTTGTTAAAGGGGACAATCCGACTTGGAACGAGGAAGGAGTTATGTAAGATTATGCCAATCATAATAACAATAACAATATTAACGCCACCAGTCACGATCTACTGATCTAGTTATCGGAATGTTTTATGTAATATATTATACACGAGAAGGAGTTTATTATAGTGATTTGAAACACCGAAAAGTGTGTTTAACATACTTTGAGGTGTTTTTAAATCACTATATAATAAACGACTTAGAGTGTATGATATAGCTTCTCAAACAAACCAGTATTTAAAGAGAAATTCAACGCGAAAGTTGAGTTAATTTATGGGTGTTTATTACCGTGGTATCAAGACAACGATACGGTGGTGATTTCCTTTGTGTTTTGCTCATGAATTATTAATGAGTTTTGAGAATGTCTTTTCATTGTTTTGAAAATCCCACTGTTCTTCGTGCCATCCAGTCACATTGTTTTCCCACCTTTGTGACGTTATGCATAGGAACTATTATTCATAAAATCATATATTTCCCTAGCAATGTTAGCAACCCGAACGCCTCACTAGTGCTTACTGTAATGGACCGAGAAGACTCCCTAGGTAATATAACTCTTCCTGTAATCAATCTCCCTTCTGCCGCTCATAAACGTCGTTGGCTTCCACTGCAACGAAAACATCAAGAAACTTCGAGCGATCTTTGTTTTGATTGTTGGATCACGCAGTTTAAGAAGGAGACTGTTTGGAATAAGTTTAATCCATTTTTCTCAAGCACTCCAAGGTAAACTAAGCTAACTTTATTTATACTAGATAGCTCTATCAGTTCTAAACTGTTCTCCCTAGAGGTCCAGTAAGGATAATCTCTTATTGATCCAGTGTTACTACAGGAGGAAACCTAAACTAAACTAACTTTATTTATACTGGATAGCTCTATCATTTCTAAACTGTTCCCTAGAGGTCCAGTAAGGATCATCACTTATTGATCCAGGAGGAAACGTAAACTAAACTAACTTTATTTATACTGGATAGCTCTATCAGTTCTAAACTGTTCTCCCTAGAGGTCCAGTAAGTGCCATCTCTTATTGATCCAGTGTTACTACACTAACTTTAAACTGGATAGCTCTATCAGTTCTAAACGGAGCCATTTCTTATTGATCCAGTGTTACTACAGGAGAAACTTTTCTTTCTAGTCCACAAGAAAAGCGTCGCGAGTCAATAGCAAGTGCCTCAACTGGCATTCGTGGTTCAACTTCCACCCTAGAATTATGCTCAAAAAGTTTAGAACAAGACAGACGTGACTCTGTACATGAAGAACCAAAAGGAAGACAGCTGTCGTCTTCAGGAAAGACCACAAGTAGTACAGACCTCGCCATAGCGGGTTCGCCACGAGCTCCATCAGTTGTAGAACAGGAGTCACCAATGCCTCAACGAAGAAAGTTATTGCCGACGCTGGGAGCTGTAATGTCAATGAAAGGACCGCCAGAGATTACTGGCATCTCTCCAAGGTTGTGCTTTTTTGTAAAGGGTGATCTTTATGGGGGCCGCTCAACAATTACACCATCAATTTTTGGCCTTTTTAGCCCCCTCCTCCCCAACCTCGTACCAAGACTTTTTCCTCTTGAGGAGAAAAAACCCTGGTCACGTGGCTCCCGGATTTTGGGAGCTAAATTGGAATTCTACTAAGGGAGGGGTGGTTGAGGAGCTTGTTGTCTTCCGTGATATTGTTGCGTTTGGAAAATAGTATCTTGGGGCGATAAATTGAAACTTTTTTTATATGTATTCGTATTTATCATGACATCCTTGCTACAATATCAGCGAATGTTGAGTTACATTTCAAGTGAGAAGTTGGATCAGATCCAGCCAAAGCAGGCGTCGGCGCCACCAATGAATAGGCACGGGAGGGAAACATGTTAAAAAATATTGAAACTTTTAAATAATATTAACGCATTAGCCGGCAATGCGCCCAGATGCGCCCTACTTTAGTATTTACTCTGTCTAATGCCAGACGATTTTACTCGTCAGTGGTAGTGTACTGCCAGTTAATGGGTTAACAAAACTATCTGCCAGTGTCTCTTGTTAACCCATTAGCTGGCAATGCGTCCAGATGCGCCCTACTTTAGTATTTTACTCTGTCTAACGCCAGACAATTTTACTCGTCAGTGGTAGGGTACTGAATGGGTTAAACAATATTTTCTTTGTTTTGTCTTAGATTTGGACCATCAAAAGGTGGAACAAAGATCACAATCCGTGGCTGTAACTTGGGCACCAATACTGGTGACTTTCTTGGTTTTACCATATGTTCTGTTGACCATCTTGACAGTTTAGAATACCATACTCCAGCTAAACTGGTGTGTACCACGCAACCATGGGATGGTGGAAAACCAAACTCTGGACCTATTGTTCTCGTTACTAAATCTGGAGGACGAGGAGTGTCTACTATCAAATTCGAATTTAAAGGTGATCCTGTTGTGACCAAGAAAAAGAACTTTCTAGCGAAAGGAAAAGGTTCGTCAGGCTTTTGGTTTTGTAATGGACTTCCAGGGAGAACAGTTCAAAACAGATAGAGCTATCCAGTATAAATAAAGATAGTTAAGTTTAGGTTTCCTTCTGTAGTAACACTGGATCAATAAGAGATGATCCTTACTGGACCTCTAGGGAGAACAGTTTAGAACTGATAGAGCTATCCAGTATAAATAAAGATGGTTAAGTTTAGGTTTCCTCTTGTAGTAACACTGGAACAATAAGGGATGACCCTTACTGGACCTCTAGAGAGAACAGTTTAGAACTGATAGAGCTATCCAGTATTAATAAAGTTAGTTTAGTTTAGGTTTCCTAAAACTCCAGGAAGAACATTCTACAGCTATTCACATACATGAAGAAGTAACTAGCAAAAAAACTTTTCTTATATTCTCTTTTTCTCTTTTTCTGTTTTCAGACGAAAGTAACAAGAAAGCGACAAAAAATACAAAAAATGAAACTTCTACTGATGTGGAGAATCTTCGCCGGAATGTTCAAGGTAGTGGGGAATCGGTGGCTTAGGTGGTGCAGTACTTTCAATCATCTTCACCGTGTTACTGGGGGATCCCTAGGGAGAACAGTTTGGAACTGATCGAGCTATACAGCATAAATAAAGTTAGTTTAGTTCAGGTTTCCTCCTGTAGTAACACTGGATCAATAAGAGATGATCCTTACTGGACCTCTAGGAAGAACAGTTTAGAACTGATAGAGCTATCCAGTATAAATAAAGTAGGTTTAGCTTAGGTTTCCTCCTGTAGTAACACTGGATCAATGTAGTAACATTGGATGCTTTTTATACTTGATCACTAAGGCTATCCAGTATAAACAAAGTTTGTTCACTTCAGTTTTTTTCTCTCATGTAGATCTGACACGTGAAAACCAATCTCTGAGAAACTATATTGATAAACTCTCGCTTGTGTTGATGGAGAAATATCCAGACGCACTTGAAGCGACTATGTCGATTGATCCTGGAAAGTGATGAAAGGAATAACTTCTGACTGGATTTGACACAGACACAGACCACCTGAAGTAGATACCACTGCACAAATTGTTCGTTGTTGCAAACCTAATCCAACCTTTTCACATTAATCTTTTATTCTGCACTGTATAATTAATACTTTCCAAACTCCAAAATGACTTCTAACAGGATTTGAACCACAGCGACTTATACGGACATGACAGCCTGCAGTCTTTACCATTAATTCGTAACTCATTCGCCTTCATCTTCTATTTTGCACTTTTTATGAAATTTTTGCTATTCATTAATTATACAGTGCAGCAAAAGAAATGTTAAAGTAGATTAATATAGTTAGGCAAAAACAGAAAACAAGTATATAGTCTAGTGGTAAAAACTACGGGCTTATCAGTGTATATAACACATAAGAGGTGGTTAGAATCCTGTCCGAAATATTTTTGTGTTTGGCTAAGAAGGGTATATTTTTATTATTAAGATGAATATGTTGCAGAATAATACAAGGAACAATTAGTTTAGGGGTAAAGACTACGGGTGGTAAAGTATTATAAAATGGCGATTGGAATCAGGTAGGAGTCATTTTTGGGTTCAATGTGTAATTCTCTACACTCTATTATACAATGTACAGGAAAGGTTAAATAAAGTGAATACCTTACAATTCGCCTCCAAGAAATGAACAAGTGGTCTAGTGGTAACTACTACGGCCTGCGGATTGAACGGCGTCGTGTATTAGTGGTGTTTCGAAATCTGTTCAGAATTATTTTGTTCAGAATCATAATTTTCCTATATTGAAAAATTATGACTAATTATAGCTTAATCATAATGATCTATATTGAAAAATTATGACTAACTATAGCTTAATCATAATGATCTATATTGAAAAATTATGACTAACCATAGCTTAATCATAATTTTCATTAACAAAAAATTCACCTTAAAACTAGGGTATCAGTTTTCAAACTCGAAATATGCTTCGCGCAGGATTTGAACCACAGATTACTGACATGCAGCCTGCATTGTTAACCGCTAGACTACTTGTTCGTTGTTGCAACCCGAGTGCAACTTATCCACTTAATCATTCACTCAGACTTGAATTGAACAATTAGTAATAAGATAAACTTGATCTTAAACTGAACAATTAGTGATAAGCTGTAGTTGAACTTAAACTGAATCCTGTAGGAGTTATTTGGGGGTTCCAATTTGTAGTTCTGTATTATACAAAGACAAGTACAGGAAAGGTTAAAGTGAACACATTACAATACGCCTCCAACAAATGAAGAAGTGGTCTAGTGATAAAAACTACGGCCTACGGATTAAACAGCGTGGTGTATTAGAGGCTGTTCGAATCCTGCTAAAAGTTATTTTGGAGTTTGGCTGATATAAAGGGTTGATTAATAAATTTTTTTTCTTCTTTTTGTCGCAGATGAAAAGACGACTATTAAAAAGTTTGCAAATAAATAGAATTTAATTGAGAGATGTATTTGAATTCCTGTCTCCTAATAGGAGTGAACATTTCTGAAGTTGACCACCAACGATTACTGAAACCCTTTAATATGACTGAAATCTACCCACACTTACGTAAGAATAGATGATCTTTCTACGACTGTTCATCAATAGATGCAAACGACGGCACGGGGTTTGTGCGCATGCATGTTGACAATCCAGCAGTGTTACTTATAGCTAATGAATACTTCATTATTGTAAATTAAAGTGTTTGGAATTGTAAATAAAAATTGTAAATTTTGAAAAAAATCATGTTAAATTTCGTTTGCTTGAGCAAGAATTGTGTGGCTTTTAGAAAATTTCTATTATGTAATGGTGTTGTAAGTGTTTGTGGACGTATTCCTCACTTTTCCACATGTTCAGGTCAGTGTAAAATATTTAATACACCAGGTATTAGAGGTCGAACGACTCGAACCACTTGCGTTGTTTTAATACATTTTCCTGGCAGGGAAAAGTTTTTTAAAAGCTCCCAAGATGGCTATATTACTATAGTAGAGAACATATTCAGTTGCAGAATCAGAATTTGCCTGCAAAAAGTAAACGCAGCAAGGGATCTATAATAGTTAGATTAATTCTTTTTTGTTTTTGATAAATTTCATTAGGTGTTCGTAACCAAGAATTACCCAAAGTAAGTTACTTAAAAGACAGCAATGATGGTCAACTAGGCCCTGACGATCAATATCCAGACTGGTTGTGGAATATAAAAGGCACAAAACAGAGTTTAAACGAACTTGATCCTCACGGCAGAACCTACAGTAGAATTTTACGAAAGACTCAACGTAGAGACGAAAATGAACGTAGAAAAATGAAGAGATTTTGAGCTATTACAAATGGAGTTTTTGTATTTTTGAGTGGTTATTATATAAATGGGCGATAAAATAATCGGACTGAAAAAATTAGGGATAACCACTCAAAAATAAAGCGACTGCTTCGCAGGCTGGCTGCCATGTGCTGCACTATCTCAATAAAGCTGGTTCCTTCCATATGGTTGTAACTGTCGTGGAGATAGAGTGATAGACCCAAAGCCTATCTGTACGACCCTGTCGTAAACGGATTTTTACGACCATATGGAAACCAGACTACAGTTAACTTTAAAACGTGTATGGTTTTGAAATAAATGCAATAATAAAGGCATATTATGTTTATTTTTGTGTTTAAAACCCTAGTTAAAATAGGAAACATTGTTTCTGCAACAACAATGCAATAGAGAGGGTGGAAGAAATTATGAAAAGTAAAAAAAGTAGATGAGAAAAATATAAAAGAATGAAAAAATGGGAAAAACGGAAGGAATGGGGCAATAAGTATGTAGAAAATGAAAAGTAGATGAGAAAAATATGAATGGGGCAATAAGTATGTAGAAAATGAAAGCACGGCGGAATACGATTTGCGCATGCTCACAGTATTAGAGTAAAGCTGTATGCCTTTATCAGTAGTTTGAAAATGGATACAAACCCAATCTTTTACAAGAAATATGTTGACTAAAAGCTTTTGCCTGGCGTTTGTTCCTACGTATAATGAAAGCCTTGGTCATAATGCTATCATAGAATGGAAAAACGGGGCAATCCCAGCAAGAAAAATGATGAAATTTCGTCCGAAAACACAAGCGAGCACGATAAATCGCTTCGACTTTTCAGGTAAGAGACTTGTAAACATTCAATTATTCGCTCAAAATATAGCTTTAATTTTGGTAAAAATCTTTGATATCCAAGCTAGAGTATTGATAGAAGTCCTAAATCTTTTTTATTGTATAAAACATTTCTAAAAAGCAAAGATTTTAGCTTGCTTTTATGCGAAATATGTCTCTTGCAAATGCGAAATATAATTGACAATTGTTGCTGTATGCTAGACATTCGAAACTCGAAAATATGTCTGTACCAATCATGTCTGTACCAATCATTTGTCAAAACGTTAAATATACTAATTGTTTAATACTTTATAAATGATATAAAGTTATAGGGGTTTTAGATTTTAAAATATAAGGGTTTTTAATGTTTTTTTTCTAAATTTAGTCACGTCAGCTTCCGTCTACTAGTAGACTGCTATTGCATAAATACTTTTATTCATGATTGGAATTTGCCTAAATTTTTACTATAGATTAAAACTGTAATGTGTATAAAGCTACCAGAATGTTAAAATGAGCTATATTTGATATAGTTAAGTGTTTAATATCAATAATATGTATAAATTATTGAAAAAACCTTGAATAGTACAGTTTAATGGTCGATGGTAGTCAACATTACTATAGATATGCAGATAGAAATGTTTCAATGGAGACAAGCCCGCCCAGTTGTTCCAGACATTGTGCATTGGGGCGCATTTCCACTAAATGGGTTAACACTAGTTTATTATCTTGACATATAGATCATCTGTACAGACAGCACAAAGATTAGATATTCAACTGAAATCTTGCAATTCTTGGAAAGAATTGTATTACTCTGATATTGTTTTACGACGACAAAGGTAGGTTTTTTTAAGAGACCATAATATTTAACTTGCCAATGGTAACTTTGCAGGACTTTCAGAATAGTGATCGAGAGTAAAAAAATGTAAAAAATGTAGACGGGTCTGGGTGCATGCTCTCGCATGTACTATAAAAAACGCACAGAGATATAAAAAAACAAAGGAGAACTCTGCAGCAATTTAATATTATTGCTTTTTCAACAGCAAAGAAATGAAATTAAGGTAGAGCTGAAAGCTAATTCCTTTATTTGTTACTGTAAATTTGAATTAATCTTCCAAATTTAAGGGTGATCAGGCTGTTTGGCTAAATTCCGTGTGGAACATCAAATTGCTTTTAATTTTTGCTCTGACCAGATGAGAAGTAGCAGGCGGGAAAACTTAAACTAGCCGGCAGAACTCCGGCAGCCACCGGCTTATTTTGAAAGCCCTGACTTTGTAAGGGCCATGTTCACATTCATGTTGCTACACATACATACATTATTATGCTTGGCAGTCGCAACGTTAATATGGACATGGCTCGTAACAGAACATAAATACAAATTTCCTAACTTTTAGACTTCGTGAAAATTGTGAGCTATTGTTGTTCACGTACTCAGAAGATTATGGTCGAAAAGCTGAAGAACTCTTGTGGAGAAAATGCTTTTATGACCTCATACAAAAACTGAAGTATTTTAGAAAGGTACAATCGTTCACAACAACAAGGTATAATTGCAGACATATTTTTGCTTGGCACTTTCATTAAATGAACACAATCTCCAAAGAAATTCATGACCCACTGTCTCGACACTCCAGACAACATAGCTCTTTATATAAATGGACGCTCATTACTTGGGGGTGAATGTTTAAGACAGAATAAAGTGCTGAGATTGCCAGTGATATTGAGAGATTAAATAATCTAATAATCTCTGTTTAAAAATATATATATATATTAATTAAACTTTATTATTGACTAAATATCCATTTGTAACTGTTATTTAGAAATATGACAAAGACGTTGAGTTATCATTTGCGTATCGTTCACACTTGCTTTCTGCAATGACATTTTACTTTCATCTCCTTGTTGAACTTCAAAATGTTTCAGATGTTAATTTGACAGGTTATTTTGACTGGATCCCCTATGTATCAGGTAAAGTCATTCTCAGCCCCACAGCCTACTCTTAAACCGAGAAATAGTAAAAATGTTATCATATTGGTTACATTAAAGTCTTGTTGAAATTTTAATATACAGTTGGAGTTTTAGATTTGCTTAAAAAACTCATTAATAATTAATGAGGAAAAGACAAAGGAAATCACTACCGTGTCAGTGGTTTTATATGTGATAAAAATCATGTTAATTTACATAAACTTTAGCTTTGATTTTCTCTGCTTAGACAATGTTTATTTTTAAAATTACTTCGCCAATGAACTCATAAGATGGGTCGTTTTTTAAGCCATTTAAAACACTTGCAGTTTGTGCTTTATCAGATATAAAACACTTGTGCTGTGCACTCGTGTTTTATATCTGATAAAGCACTCCTGCTCGTGTTTTAAATAGTACTTAAATAGGAACTGTATTTTTGGTGAATAGATATAATTTGGAATAAATTTTAACATTGTGTTAGTAGGTTTATATAAAGCCCTGGCTGTAGTAACACTTAATGTATCTTGAAGGGTTTGGTCATAGATCAGATAAGAAGAAAGGCAAGAATAATGAATCATGGGTCTTGGGCACCTGTCAAAGAACTTTGATATACTTAGGTGATTTAGGTAAGAACTTGCACCATCATGACTTGAATATGAATGTAAAGATAACCATTCAGTTATTTGATATATTATTATTACTTTTAGCTCGGTACCAACAGGAGTTTGATGGCGAGCTGAGCACTGAGATGGCAGAGAGATTTTATCATCAAGCCATTTATATCAATCCTGATTTAGGTAATAAAATTTTTGGAAAACAGTGTTTGGTTGTTGTCTTTGTTTCTTGACCAAATCCTAGTAGGTTTCAGGCTAAGTCTGCTCCATGCCAGAGCTCTTGGCTGTCCTCACAGCAACAAGAGGTTGCTATTCTGTGCAGCTGGCAGTATCCTACCACTGACGAGTAAATCATCTGGCGTTAAGGCAGAGTAAAATACTAAAGTAGGGCACATCTGGATGTATTGCAAGCATTAGGGTTAATGTTTACATCTCTTGGTGTGTTTAGGTATGCCACATAACCAACTTGGTACGCTGTTTTGGAGTCATCGGTACGGATGTCGAGCAGCTTATTACTACATGAGATGGTAAGCAATCATAAGGGGTGTGATGATAGGATTTTTTTTTCTGTACTAAATCATCAATTTATCACCTCAACATTTTGTCATATTTAGCTTGATGTCAGGCTCCCCATTCGAAGGCACCGAGGGAAACCTACTTCGGCTGTTTGATGAAAACCACAATGCCTTACAACAACAGCAGCAAGCGTTGGTCGCGGAAATGGCTGAAAGTAAAGTTCGGTAAGGCTAAATATTTGTTTCTTTTACAGTATTGTATTTCCTATTAGACTTTTACAGTCATACAAAAGTTTGTTAAATACACACACATGGATTGGTGGAAAACAAAACAATTTCATTGTAATCATTTTAGAATTGTCTCTTGTTAACAGGTTAACTGCAACAAGTCGTTTCCTTACTCAGTTCTTGTACCTGCAAGAAATATTCTACAAATCAATAATGTGAGTGGAGACTGTGGAGTAACTACGGTATCTATTTTCTTATGATTTATCTCAACTAGCAACTAAAATAATACCTTCATCTTGTCTCTTTTCAAAACCAGTTTACCACCAGAAGACTACGAAAGACTTTGCAACTTTATTCTACAAGAACTCGACATGGCGCTGAATCACACACATGATACTCTCAACAAAGCACTAAACGATGAGCCAAAAAACGGGGCAGCAAAAACAGCGAGTTCCAAACAAGACCTTGAAGAAAATAGTAATACTGGTGATTTAATGGATTGCAGAACTTTATTGGAAGGGGAGGCATTGCTCATAATGTTGATAACGCGCATGAAAATAAAAGGTTAGTTTTGATTTGCTATTTGAGGTTAGAAATAGGTGGTGCCCATTGCAACCCAATTCACACTTTCAGATAACTCACATGCCAAGTTATCACTTTTCTGATAATGTAAGCATAGAATGAAACAAAGGCAGCCAAGCACATTGAACTATAAATAAACTGGAACGATAACTCAGGGGAGGAAATTGAAGCCAGCTTAATTCAGTTTTTCTGAGGTTTGAGTTGAAATACTTAACGCCGAACATTGGGCTGTATATGAAATTGAAGCTATTAAAAAGTTCTATTTGGTTTTTAAACTTCAAGACTTTAGGTAAAAAGGAAATACTTTGAGGGAAAATTTGCCGTATTTTACAAAATTGCGGTTGTTTTTGTATTTTTTAAGTATTTCCATTTTGCCTAAAGTCTTGAAGTTTTTATATCAAATAGAACTTTTTAATAACATTTCATTTCAAATAACAGAAAATGCTGCTAGCTCATAGGACTTGATCATAGGAGTTACCGTTCCAGTTTACTTAGAGTTCACTGGCCAAGCATTAGTAAATTGGATGGCAACAGGCATAACTGCGCCTTAGCTGATTACGTCTACATCTCTTTCGTTTTTTATTTAGGCTCGTCACAGCTACAAGACGCTTTCTCTTTTTTTATGAAATTTCTAACGGAGATTATCCGTCACTGTTTCTCAAATATGGAGGGCTCGCAAGCTGCCGACGCCGTTGCCAAGCAACCAGGTGCTAACGGTCTTATTCAAAATGGTTTCATACGGGATACCAAAGACAAAGTAGGACACGAAGAAGAGAAGATCTTGAAAGCTAAGATGTTCAAGAAGAAACTGCTGACTCAAAGACGTCGCAGGCGTCGTCGTAGTACCCTGAGCGATAGTGACGCGGGCTCAAGCAGTGAGGAGGATCAGGGGGGTATGGATAGTGATCTAAGCGAGGGGGAGTTGGATGGTTTATTGAATGAGACGTACAGTGATGATGATGATAGTGATTTGTCAAGTCTTTCTGGAGATGACAACGGTGAAAGTAAAAGTAAAGTTCTTGTGAATGGTGGAAATAGTAGAGGTATATTTTAAGTGATTGCTTGTTAGATAAATTCAAACTGAAAGACTATAAAGTAACATAGAATTCTGACGTTTTGAAGGAGGTCCTTTCATCAGAAAGTGAATTGCGTTAACTCAAATTCACTTCTAAGTTCTAACTCTCTGTTAACGTAAGTTTCTTTTCTATTATTGTCGATTTCAACTAACTTTTCACTGGAATGTTTCGAACTTCGTGTTTTTGCAAACTCGTTGCGAAGTTCAAAAGTTCATAATGAAATTCACAAGCAAGTTTGTAAAAAAAGCCTCTGATTGGCTACTAGGGAAAAAGCAGCCAATCAGATGCTCAGGTTAAAAACCGGTTTGTGAATGTGGTTTATAATGATATAATATAAACTTTTGAACTTCGCAACGAATTTGCGAAGTTCGGAAGGAAGTTCGGACCATTTTAGTGAAAAGTTAGTTGATATCGACAATAAGCATGTTTTCCACTTCAACCGTATCGTAATGTACCGTAAGCCTTTCTTTTGTATCGAAGTCATTAGTTCTTCTCTAGTGCTCAGGAAACAAAGAAATACGCTGCGTTTAGGTACGGTACAATTGAGGTGGATAACATATTTTAGTTTGATCTCCCTTTTTTTCTTCCCTTCAGATTTCATTTTACCAAAGAGCGTTCAAACCCGTCATCATTTCTTGACAAACCTTGTTAAAGAAGATTTACTTATGGTGATCAAGCTCTGTCTTGATTGGTTGAGAGTTAACCCAGAAGTCACTGAATGCGCGGATTCTGTTGCCATGTTTACTCAGCTTGTACAACTGCTCAACATTCTCCCGAAGCAGGAAGAGTTATGGCGTATAGGTGAGTCTTGAGACAATCTAATTTATACTTATAATCTAATTTTTGAACTCAATTTCACACTTAAGAACACACACGTGTTGGTGGAACAGTCGTTAGTATAGGTACCTTTTCACCTCGGGGTTTGATTCTTGTAGTATGCAGTTAACTAATTATAATTCCACTTCAGTCACATGTGAGAAGAGTGCTTCCCGTCTGACTCTACCAAACACCTGGCCAATGAGAGATGGCCCTTACTGGACCTCAAGGGAGAACAGTTTAGAACTGATAGAGCTATCCAGTATAAATAAAGTTAGTTTAGTTTAGGTTTCCTCCTGTAGTAACACTGGGTCAATAAGGGATGACCTTTACTGGACTTCTAGGAAGAACAGTTTAGAACTGATAGAGTTATCTAGTATAAATAAAGTTAGGTTAGTTTAGGTTTCCTCCTGTAGTAACACTGGATCAATAAGAGATGATCCTTACTGGACCTCTAGGGAGAACAGTTTAGAACTGATAGAGCTATCCAGTATAAATAAAGTTAGTTTAGTTTAGGTTTTCTCCTGTAGTAACACTGGATCAATAAGAGATGACTCTTACTGGACCTCTAGAGAGAACAGTTTACAACTGATAGAGCTATCCAGTATAAATAAAGTTAGTTTTGTTTAGGTTTCCTCCTGTAGTAACACTGGATCAATAAGAGATGACTCTTACTGGATCTCTAGGGAGAACAGTTTAGAACTGATGGAGCTGTCCAATATAGAATTAGTTTAGTGTTATTTTAAATACTATCGGATTAACACTGCTTTCCAAAGAAAGGAACGGCAACCCTTGCAGAAAAATTATGCAACAAGAATTACTTTTGCATTTTTAGCGAAATCAAAAGGAAGTATTTTACATGACGTAGTTGATGAGAAAGTTGACGAAACCTGGGTACAAGTGAAAGCATTACGTGAAGATATCTCATTGCTTGGTTTCACCCCCCTGGTTGAACTACACGGTCGCTTGGATATTAGCTGGAATAAAAACATCAAATACAGAAAACTACTTGAGGTGAAATATATTTCTTGATAATGGATCCATTCTATAACACTTAGCATCACAATAGTACCATCCAGTCACGATCCAGTGGTCGGAACGTTCCATTGTCTTTTCATTGTTTTGAAAATCCCATTATTCTCCATGTCATCCAGTCAGTTATTGTTAAGATGTAATAAGGACCTATTGCATGGTGTCTTTTCTAAAATCCCAATACCTAAATGATGTTTCCTATCGACAAGGTTGCCTTTCTGTGGCTTTCTGACTTTCTTGGTATATTTTTGTAGACGGTTGTTCGAGTTCAGAGTATAAAAGCTGGCGCATCATTTCTCGCTTCTTTGAAGGTACGAAAATACGATATTAAAACAATCTTTATTTAACAGTTCTTAACCGTTCTCCCTAGAGATCCAGTAAGGATCATCCCTTATTGATCCAGTGTTACTACAGGAGGAAACCTAAACTAAACTAACTTTATTTATACTGGATAACTCTATCAGTTCTAAACTGTTCTTCCTAGAGGTCCAGTAAGGATCATCCCTTATTGATCCAGTGTTACTACAGGAGGAAACCTAAACTAAACTAACTTTATTTATACTGGATAGCTCTATCAGTTCTAAACTGTTCTCCCTAGAGGTCCAGTAAGGATCATCACTTATTGATCCAGTGTTACTAGGAGGAGACCTAACTAAACTAACTAAACTTTATTTATACTGATAGCTCTATATCAGTTCTAAACTGTTCCCCCTAGAGGTCCAGTGATCATCATATCATCATGGACTACTTAGCTGCTAAGGGAGAAACTAAACTAATCAATTTTTACTTATACTGTTCTAAACTGTTCTTCGTAGAGGTCCAGTAAGGATCATCACTTATTGATCAAGTGTTACTACAGGAGGAAACCTAAACTAAACTAACTTTATCTATGCTGGATAACTCTATCAGTTCTAAACTGTTCTCCCTAGAGGTCCAGTAAGGATCATCACTTATTGATCAAGTGTTACTACAGGAGGAAACCTAAACTAAACTAACTTTATTTATACTGGACAACTCTATCAGTTCTAAACTGTTCTCCCTAGAGGTCCAGTAAGAGCCATCTCTTATTGATCCAGTGTTACTACAGGAGGAAACCTAAACTAAACTAACTTTATCTATACTGGATAGCTCTATCAGTTCTAAACTGTTCTCCCTAGAGGTCCAGCAAGGATCATCCCTTATTGATCCAGTGTTACTACAGGAGGAAACCTAAACTAAACTAACTTTATCTATACTGGATAGATCTATCAGTTCTAAACTGTTCTCCCTAGAGGTCCAGCAAGGATCATCCCTTATTGATCCAGTGTTACTACAGAAGGAAACCTAAACTAAACAAACTTTATCTATACTGGATAACTCTATCAGTTCTAAACTGTTCTCCCTAGAGGTCCAGTAAAGATCATCTCTTATTGATCCAGTGTTACTACAGGAGGAAACCTAAACTAAACTAACTTTATTTATACTGGATAGCTCTATCAGTTCTAAACTGTTCTTCCTAGAGATCCAGTAAGGATCATCACTTATTAGTCCAGTGTTACTACAGGAGGAAACCTAAACTAAGTTAACGTTTATGCTGGATAACTCTGTTGTGCTACTCTACTAACTTATTTCTGTTTTATGATTTCAGTCTGTGTGTCTGTTGTATGACAATAAGTCTGGTATGTATTCTGTGTCAAAACATACAACAACCAACGGAGATGCGAAAGAAGCCAAGGCTTTAGCCAAAGAGGTATATCTTGTCCCATATATTCTAAGCACCATATTATTCTAAGCTACAGTACTAACTTCCAGACGAAGGGCGTTCGTATCTAAACTATTCTCCTAGAGGTCCAATAACGGCCTTCTCTTATTGATCCAGTGTTACTACAGGAGGAAACCGGAGTACCTGGAGAAAACCTGCAGTGTTTGGTAGAGTCAAACTGGAAGCATTCTTCTCACATGTGACTGAGGTGAAATTATAATAAGACAACTGTGAGAGGAGAAAGACACATGCCGAGGTGGAAAAAGTTTTTTTCTTTCTGGAAACCTGGGTTTCAGACTCAAAATGATTAATTAATGAGGTTCAATGAATGATCACTGATTTTGACATTGGACTGATTGATTGTTGTTTTTGATATTCAGTGGTGTTCGAATTGTTATTGAATATATAAAGCACACAAATTACTTATAGTTACTTACTGAGTCTTTACTTGTTTTTTGTTATTACTGTTATTACTCATCAGTGAAAAATTGCAAAAAAAGTCCATCCAAAAAAAGATCCAAAAATGGTTGGGAACTTTCTTCTCCTCTCAAACTTCCCAGGATCCGATACTTTTTCCACCTCTGGACACATGTACTAACCACTGCGTCAAATCTCTACAGGATAACCAACGCCGTTCGAAACTCATGAAGACAATGGCTAAGCAACGTCTGCAGGTAAGTTGGGATTCTGTGTGAAAATAATACTAAATGTCTAAGAGTAAACTTGACGTTCTGTACGTAAATTCGTCGGCTTCCATTTGTTCACACCGGAGTTGCAATAAAGCTGTGGCTATGCGGGTATCACCTGTGAGGAAGGTTTACTGGCATTGAGGAAGGTTGAAAGTGAAACACTGAATAAAACATTGCAAAGCAGTAAGTACTAGACTAGTCAGGCTAGCATTAGTAGCGACAGTCAGCACTCAGTCAGACTAGCAGTACTGCAATGGCCAACTGGCAAACCTACCCAGGCAAAAGTCTGCATGTCGGAAAATTCCCAGTTATTTTGAGGAAAGTTAGGAAAACCAATAATCCTACTCGGAGGAGAATTAAAAACGTTTTGTCGCTCTCGTTCGCACTTGAATTCGCACAGGTAGCTGTGCTCGTGATGCTTGCAAATTTGAATTTACGTAAAGTTCAATGTTCGCTGTATGATATATTTGTTTTCTAGTCTGAAGTTGCTGATCTTGAAAGTAAAGTGAAATCGCAGGCAGCCTCTCCTAGTCCATATCTCATTCCAGACGCTCCAACACTTTGTACACAACTTCATGTATTAAGGCAACTTGTGACGACCAGAAAGTTTGTGATTGTTGTCCCTGTTCAAGGTATAGGCCTTGATAGCTTTAGTAATATGTGTTTTATTCTTTCATATACACCAGGGGCCGGTTGTTCAAAGCTCGATTAGCGCTAACCCTGGGTTAAATTTTAACCCGCTGTTTTGGGTTATGTATTTCTGCATGACCGTTCGTTTCAAAACTTTAGAAAATATAACTTCTATTGATCCAGAAAATATTGATGGAAAAACATATTCAACTTTATAAACAAGCTGTTGGGAAGTTTGATTTGAAGATTTTCGTTAACCCAGGGTTAAGCTAACCGGCTTTTGAACAACCGGCCCCAGGATAAGATCAGTACTTAACTGTAGGTATTCGCCTCGTGCAGTCCCGCGAGATAATTACGTCATGCTAAATGTTCTGCTATTGTGGGTGGCATATCGTGGATTTCATCGAAGTGGCGTTTTCGCTTATATCTTGCGAAATACTGAGCGTTATAAGGCAAGCTATATCTCGCTAGAATACTTGAACAACGAGGAGTATTTGAAGTGTTGTTTTAGCATGTCTAGAACTCGAGTTATTAAGGAAAGTTTGCGTCTACGATTAATGTCAGCCATGTTGGATTTCTTGTCAAATTAGCTTGAATTTGTCCAAAATGGAAATGGTGGAATTTGCCACCCAAAGTGCTAAATATTTACGAGTTGTGACGAGCCGAATAGGTCTTAACTAGGAAGACTTTAAAACAAAGTGCAAGTTTATATGCCAATTTATTCATTCTGAGATGTTTTCAATTCTCTCTAACTATTATTTTTCTTCAATACAGTGATTCAAGCGTTAGATGAGCTGAAGAAATTCAATCCTGGCGCAAGAGAAGCGATAAAATATTTGGAACAAGAACTCAAGAAGGGAAATAGGTATGCTTCGTACTTATATTATTATTATTATTATTATTATTAAAACACGTGCATACAAACATCTTACTTTATATTTTGTAAACGTAACAAGGAGTGGGATAACCCAAAAACTAATGACAATATAATCTTTCTTAATAATTATTGTAACATAGGCTAAGCGAGACTTCATTGAACATATTATATATAGACTGGAACGCTAACGCAGGGATTTGAAGCCAGTTTAATTTTGTTTTTTTGAGTTTTGAGTTGAAATACTTAACATAAACATATATATATATAGGAATTTATAATTAATAAAACTTCCTTAGGAAAAAAAATAACTAAAGGAAACTTAAATTTGTTTTACAAATTGCGGTTGTTTTTTGTTTTTTATTTTTAATTTTTTTTTTTTTTGTGAAGTTTTTATTTTTTTTAAAATAATTAATAGCTTAGCTTCAATATATAGCCCAGTATTTCATATTGTTAAGTGTTCAACTCAAAACTCAGAAAAACTAGCTTGGCTTCATCCTATTATCGGGTTTGGCGTATTGAGTTAGCGTTCCAGTTTGTATTTAGTTCAATGGTTTCACCATATTAATCATGAATGAATAAAGTTCCATTATTATTATTATAGGCCTTTCTCTATTTTTGCTTAGAAGATTTTTGTATCAACGTACGTTATTTCAATATTTTAGATGGATTCGCGCTCAAAAAGACAGTGAAAGTACTTCTCGTTCACAAAGACGTACAAAGCAAGAAGAGGTGTCCGTCTGGTGAGTTAACAACGTCGCGTGTCTATGTCCGTTGCCATTCAATTCACTCACATATATATTTTAAATGCTTGGTTGCCATTGTTCCATTCTATGCTTACATTAGAGAACTTAAGCATGTAAGACGGCAACGCAACGACGACGGCTATTAATACAATGAGTCGATGAAAAGAAATTAATTATTAAATTCCCACGGGAGTTTTAGACGTGGTTCTAGCTCTGTTTACAACGTCAAATCAGATTTTCACGCCTTGTACACAACGCCTGCAATTCAAGCCACAACAAGTGCTAATTTAAATTGATTCAGTAGAACTCTACCATAGTTTCTTCAACTGTATTAAATTCATACGATTGATAATACACGACAAGTTCTCTTTACAATCATTTATTTGAAGGAGTTTGTTGTGGCCGTCGTCGTCGCGTTGCCGTCCTACATGCTGAAGTTCTCTTGAGCCAGGGATGGATTTACAGGGGGTGCACACCCCTCCTACGCTTGGCCAAGGGGGGTGCAGGAGGGGTGCCAATTCCCATATCAAATCCACATTTTGGATTTGACAGGGCGTTTATCAAACAAAACTAAAATATTGGGATTATTGATAAGATTATTGTTAACGTCAAACAATTAATGCTTTTCGGACACAGAGCAATGTTAGGTAAAAAGTATATTCGTAGAGAAATTGTGAGCATGAATCTCGTTTTACTTTGCCGATAGTTTTCTTGCTAAACATGCCCAGAAGGCAACAAAGAAACGAATGAGAATGATAATATCGGTGAAGTGAAACACGGGCCATGTTCACTGTTTTTCTGTGCGTACATTTCTACATAACATGGCTCTGCGCAGAAATTGTCTTGCAAGTTGCATCAAAAATTGCGCCCCCGTGTGACATGGCCTTCAAACAGTTTGCTTGGAACAATGAAATGACATCTGCTGTCCATAAAGCCAATGAGATTATCACCCAAATATTTGCTAATTATGAATCAAGACCGCGACACACGATAGGGATTATTTATGTATAGATTTCACGGAAAAAAACTAGAAGCCCTTGACCATTTATATATTTTGCCTGCATTCAAGCTAAATGCAATAATTACGTCATCTGTGTTGCTATAGCAACTGTCGAATGTCGATACTATATAAATGATGTGGTTTGCGAATACCGTCATCTCTCTAAATTTTGTATGTCTGTGAAAAAAGTTATTTTTATGCGTTATGAGTACTGATTTTTTTGCGTGGGGACCACAGGTATTAATATTTAGTAAGTTTAAAGTCGTTTAATTGAGTTGTTTGATCAGATTGGGATGTGGTTTTATACGTGGTTAAATTGGTTTGCCCAGATAAGTAAATGAATATGCAGTATATATGTATAGGAAGAATGAAATATAATAAGATATGCGTCAAAGTTTTGATTTATATGTATGTATACATTCTTCAAACGTGGGTGTCCAGTGTAGGTAGTATTGTACAATAAGCTGCCGTGGTTTGTGTCTGAACTACCTGAAAAATATATCTCAAACGTGGTGGTCCAGTGTAGGTAGTATTCTACAATAAGCTGCCGTGGTTTGTGTCTGAACTACCTGAAAAATATATCTCAAACGTGGTGGTCCAGTGTAGGTAGTATTCTACAATAAGCTGCCGTGGTTTGTGTCTGAACTACCTGAAAAAGAAGATCAGTGCTTGTGTATTGTGAAGAATATATATATAAGGAGCTCTTTTAATTTATAAGCACATGCTTGTCACTAAAATATGACTACCAATATTTTCTCCCCAGGCGTTTTCACCAAGTCGTCAACTGCTGTCTGTATTTCACTGAGCAATCAGGACCAGGCTTGGTTACATTGCTAACAGATGATGGCGATATTGACTCTCTGAAGAAAAGACCCGGGCGGGGAAATGCTGCTATTGCGGTGGGAACTAAGGCCTCGCCTCAGGCCCTAGAACTGGCGCTCAAGAACAACGTGAATGTGCAGTCCATAAAGTCGTTCCGAGCTCAGTGGGTCGGAAAGAACTCCGTTACGTAGCTCTCCGATTGAAAGATGATGATCTATAATAATAGAGGTATGCGCCTGATAATGCTATTGAAAAAAACTAGATACAAATATCTAAAATTTATTCATCAGATGCGTCAACTGGGAGAGAGAGCACAGTGGATGTTGACTCTAATCACATGAGTTCTGTACAATATCAGATCACTTTGGCTCGCACTAGTCGAGTGAAGTCCCTCGTGTGCTCTCTCCCAGAGTTAAGCATGGTTAGATCATGCAGAGGTAGTACATGTTCTTGAATGTGGGCTACCTTAAAGTGATCTGATGTTGTACAGAACTCGCTGCTGAGTTAAGCATGGTTAGATCATGCAGAGGTAGTACATGTTTTTGAATGTGGGCTACCCTAAAGTGATCTGATGTTGTACAGAACTCGTGTGAGTAGAGTTAAGTCTCTCCTGTGTTCTCTCCCAGTTGACTGAGTTAAGCATGGTTAGATCATGCAGAGGTAGTACATGTTCTTGAATGTGAGCTACCCTAAAGTGATCTGATGTTGTATAGAACTCACTGCTGAGTTAAGCATGGTTAGATCATGCAGAGGTAGTACATGTTCTTGAATGTAGGCTACCCTAAAGTGATCTGATGCTGTACAGAACTTATGTGAATGAAGTTAAAAGTCTCTTCTGTGTTCTCTCCCAGTTGACTGAGTTAAGCATGGTTAGATCATGCAGAGGGAAGGCTAATCTTCAATGAACTTGTGTCCCATACACGTTGGGGTGGAATCTGCACGAAACTCGTACTGTACCCCCTTCCTTTCCTCTGACCCTCAAGGATTCCTACTATTTCTCTAGGTGTTTAATTACGAAGCCCAAATGACATTCTCCGACGATCGCCCGAAGTGTGCCTACACTGGTACGAAAGTAGTGTGTGGAGATTCACATCTCACTAGGAAAGGTAAATTTAGTGTATCGGGTCACGAAATCCCACTTGGAATTTTATCACCGGAACTATTGACCCTCCTGGAAGTTTGTTACCGCGGAAAAATACCTTACCATCGGAATTTGCACCCAGGATAAATTTTAGTACCGGGCAATATATGATCAGAATTTACTACGGGAATTTAACTACCGGATAATTTTACCATCGGAGAATTGTACCACCGGGGAAGTGTGCCATAAGAGGAATTTAACCATCGGAGATCTACGGCCGGAACATTTTAGGGTCGATGAGTTCACCAACTTTAAGGGAATTGGTTGAAACTGTTAAGAAAAACTTAAGTATACACATATCTGATGATCATAGTTATTGATTATATCGGTTCAGATGATCATAGTTATCGAATATATCGTATCACAAACGTAATCATTATCACAAGTATATAGTCATGTAAAGTTAGTCTGTAATCGTGTATGTATCATGTAACATTATGCAAGGCATTAAGACAGTCGGCATTTATAGATAGTTTTGAAAAGACACAAGGTTAGTTAAGATTAAGATAGGTTGATTTGTAGAGTCTCATTTGTCAGTATTAAGACCAACGATACAATAGCTTAGTGATAAATCTAAGCAAATTAATGGTCTAGTTGACATTTGAGTAATAGTCTGAAAAAAGCATACCAAAAAACGTAAAGCTTTTGATAAAAAGAATACAACAATTTAGCCATTGATAGATGTAAGATAGGCATTCTATATGCAAGAGTTCGAGGATTTTCATATACAATTAAAAATCACAAGAAAGTTCAAAAGGCAAAAAAATATGAGTTTTTAATTTTAAAGTGGTTGTTGAAATGTATATTAATCGCAGCGTTTCAGGAATACGTGTATGTCAACATACTGCGGTCAAGTAAAGACATTAAACGTTAATCATTTGGAAACCAACCAACATTTCAATTTGTCGCCTGAAGGACGCATGTGAATGATTGTCTCAGAGACGTAATTTCCTGCTTCTCAGAACAGCGTTTTCTTTCTATATTTACGCACAACATGTGGTCTTGTTTAAGGATTTGATAAACACGAATTAAGTTTCCTGATAAATAAGGACTGATTCGTTTGGAGTGTATGGAAGTCACTGTATAAAGAGTTAAGATAGATTTGTCGCAGAGTTTCGTTCGAGTGAAGGCGGTTTCCTGACTTTTGACGTACAATATCAAACATTGTACACGAGGTAGAAATATTGTGCATGGCTGAACAATGTTCATAACGCTTACACATTATGTGTAGTGTAGGAAGTAAGTTTAGCAAGAATACGATACCAGAAGTTGAGGTTAGTTCTGATTAGATTTGAGTAAAATTTCATGCTTTCAATTTATGAACTATATTATTGAGTACTGTATTGTCGTAATTCTGTAACCTTCACTGTTATTTCATGTCAAGTTTAATCAAATAAATACTTTGTAATCATTTTTGCCCAGATACATGTTCGTCTAGCGTACCTATTTTTATTGTCTATTCCTTGCTTTCTTGGCATTGTTCAATTCTTATCTGTCCTTTACCCATCCAGGTATATTCCGTGCCTTTTCCACATTCCTTCTTCCTTTCCATTTTTCATTCATCAATCTTTCCCGTATGACCATACTTTGTTATTATTATTATTATCAAAAATTTATATAGCGCATAATGGGGAAAATCTATGCGCTTTTACAATGGTATATAGTTCAACTAGAAGAAGAATTAAGAAGAATTACAGCTATTACATCAATCACTAAAAAAATACAAATCTGTTAAAACTATTAATAAAATATGTACATCCAGACTATTCATTTAAGAACAGAAATAAAGTTTAAACAAGTGTGTTTTCAGTCTAGATTTAAAAACATGTACACTTGGTGCTAATCTTACAAAGTTAGGTAGATCATTCCAAAGTCTAGGTGCATGTATAGAGAAAGCTCTCAGGCCATAATTAGCAGTATTGTATTTCTGTGTCTCTAACTTCATATTCACATTAGAACGCAAAGTTCCACCAGGACTATACACCACCAACAGATCACTTAGATACTTGGGTGCTAAATTATATAAGCATTTATAAGTCAGTAAATGTAGTTCTTTTAAAACGGGCGTAATATGATCATATTTTCGTTCCCATCCTTCCTTTGTCTCCATTTTACCCATCCATATTTTCTCGTCACCCCTCTATTGCTAATTCCATCACTATTCTATCCATGCTTCGCGTTCAGTACTTTTTCCTTTCAGCAATTTGTCCTTCATAACTGAGTGGCTGCATCTATCTTGTCGTTTGCGTGCTCTATGCAAATCAGTCTTTAATTTAATGATTGCAGAGATATATCAGCATTCTATTACATCGGTAACGACCTTTAATACTCAATTTTCGTAAACTCACGTTCTTATTGGTCAATTTGTACCACGTGTGTGCATTTTATATAGCAACAACGCACGGCCGTGCCGTTATAGTTTATATCAGCACGGCAAGATGGCGCCCGAATTCACGAATGGAAAAGTTTATAAGATTTCGTTTATTTTAAACCGAAGACAATCCCAAAACCACGAAGTGGCCAAATTTCTAAAATAATTCCGTATTTAAACGTAAACATGTGTTGTTTATTTAGTTTATTTTACGAATTTGCGAAATATAAGTTGTGAATGAGTGGCGAAGCCGGTTGAAATTAAATTCGTATAAAGTCGACAGACAGATTCAAAACAACAACCAGGTTGTTTCTTATATAAAAGTTATTTGTCGTTTTAAAATATTCTAAAAACACTTTTGAATATTATCAAAACTAAACAAGGAACTAGTAAACAGTTCACCAAAGTTTATAGAATGTTTTTGCTCATAATTCATAAATAAAAAAATACCGCCAAAGCGTTTACTCAAATTGAATATTAAAACGTTTAAAGCACTCTTTGTTCGTGCATTATCGTGATTTACAAGCACTCGTTCACGAACAAGGAACTCGAAGTTTAATACTGCACTCGACTGCGTCTCGTGCAGTATGAAACTCGCGTTCCTTGTTCGTGAACTCGTGCTTGTAAATCCCGATAAGCACTCACAGAGTGTTTTAATCCTTAATTACCTTCGACTTTTTGCTATCTTCCCGTACTTTCTTTTCTTTTCTATACTTTCATATATTCGTCTTCCATCCATCATTCACCCCCTCTACTCACACCAGGACCCCTCCCCCCCGTCTTATGATGTTCCCCTGAGGAAAATGCAAAATATTTTTCTTGTGGTTTACCGCACAGCATGCATGTTTCAACGCGCGAACATACAAGACCTGAATGCGACCTAACAGCAGTCGAGTAATCCCGAGCATGAGTAAGCATTTCATTTTCATCAACCCGTCACGCGCAACTATAATTGCGAACGCATGACGCCGAAAACCACATCAAAATGCGCTGCGCTGTCAAATCCTAATTTTGCTGTGTCGCTGCGACGAGCCACAGTTCTGAGGCGTGGCAGGAAAAGTTTTGAAAACAGTTAACTCTCGATTGTGTGGTCCATGAAATTTGATCAAAAGAAGATGCAAATACGTAAAGCGTTTAGAAAATGTAACCAGCATGAGCGGGCACATTCCTTGAAGTAAATTGTTATACTTTTATTCACTCGTTCAATGGACAGGGGGAAATTATTGCGCTGAATTTTGTCTAGGGCTTTTGTAGTTTTAAACGCGTACGTTGGGTTGCTGTCGTATGCACCCAAATCTTAAATAATAGTAAAAACCCGCGTAAAAGCTAAGAGAACGAGTGGATTAAGAACGCAATAAGTATCTAAAATACAAGAACCACTTCAGACTGACAAATGAGATTGGTTCTTAAAAACTTTAGTGGTTACGTTAGTGGAAAATGATAGCATGTTCAGACATGCAACATACTTAATTCAATATTATTGCAAAATCGTTTTGTTTTTCCCATAATCAACAAGAGACAAGAGTAATTTTTAGTGATAGAAGCATTTGGTTTTGACTAGAAAATAACTGAACCATTTAAGAACTTTAAGCATGGCCTGATTTCTGGCTGAGTACCCAATATATAAGACGTGATTCTTTTATGTGGCTTTTTAATGTATGCCAAAAACGCACGATGCCAATAATTCGCTCAAACGTGCGACACAAAACATCACGCAAAACCGCAATTTATTCGCCCGCGACACAGTGGGTCTGTGGTGTGTAAAAAATGATCACATAATCTGTTGACAAGCTCAAAGTAACGAATAACCCCTTGTTATCTCTCACTTCAAAAATAACCTTAACTCAAGGCCGATGAAAACGATAAGATGTAATTATGTTTTCTTTTATCACTTGACTAAAGAATTTACTCGTCAAACATGCAACATTTGTTTGCAATCGATTCGCTTGTTGACCGCCACGATGAAATCGCTTAAAATCTGGAGTGAGATCTGGCCTTATGACTCTGGATTCATAGTTCAAAACTGGAACAAAAATGTGGCTTAATATTACGATTATTATTACGCTTACATGACATGACGCATTTCACTACCCCGCTGGGCAGGGGAATTTTTCTGCGTTCCTTCGCCGAGCGGCTCATATTCCTCGTAATGCGCCATTACAATAATCGTAATAATAAAGCCTCTGCGGAGAAGAGAGTAATTACATATATATAGTGAAAATAATTAACATAATTTTCTCATTCTCACCATGGGTTACCACCATCTGCTGTACGGTAGTGCCTAGTTAAACACACCTGTAGGAGATGAGTTCAGTGGTGCGGCATTCACAAGTCATGGTCAATGATCATTGAAGAGTAAAATCATTTCTCCATCGGAAATAATTTTCTAATTCACTGAACAGCATAAGTGTGCCTTGAGAATATTACTGTTTTACAAGAACTATAGGTTATTCCAGAATATTATATAACCTCATTTTCATGTTTGGAGGAGGCTTATCTTTCAGTCACTCATCGCAAGATAAAAAGTTTTTTCACTCGTTTCGAATGTTTGAATCCAATAATAGGCTAGGAACTCTGGAGTATTCTAATTGGTTCGAAAATCTAATTAGAACAAATTTAGATGTGTTTTGATTTGTTACATCTATTTAAAGTTGTTACAAAGTCTGTTTAGAAAAAACTCTGGAGCACTCTAATTGGTCCCAGGATCCTAATTAGAACAGGTCTGGAGCATTCTGATTGGTTAAGCAAATCAATTAGAGCATACTTCGCAGCATTCTGATTGGTCCAAAACACTCGAAGTGAATTAAATCGTGCGATAAGTATAAAAGTGGCTTAAAACGTCCAATTCCGGAAACTCATACAGTAAATAAATCCTTGAAAGTGATTAAAATTATAAAATCCGTTGAAATATCTAAAGAATTAAAATTCCGTTAATCCTATGGTTATAGGAATTCTAGAACCTCATATAAATCCAATAAAATCATAAAAATATTAGAACACTTCTTTATTCTCCCCCCAAAGAAAATGTGATGCTATAGATCTCGCTAGATTTTGAAGGAGTTTTCCATTCATTACTGTTATCGCTGGAGATTTTGTTAGGTTTCCGATAACTTTACTTTGTAATTTATATCTACGATGATTAGGCGGCTTAGTGGTTAGGAAAGGTCTACGACATAAAATTATAAACTGGAAAAAAATTTCAGTAAATCCTGTTAAGCTAAAAAAATCCGTCAAGACTTCCAGAATTGTGCTAGATAATTTTCCGCGTGGCAAATTCAAGTGCACTGATCAGGAAATAGTTCCGGCAAATTTATCTTTAGACTGATATAAAAACACCCCCTTAAGGCTTGGAGAATTTCCCGAAAGTTTAAGATGGAAAATAATAATGCGGTCATATTACATTATTTGGTATAACTCAGGTCTATAATTCCGTATGTCAGAACTCGGTTAATATGAATTTTGCGCGTTGTAGAAAGAATCTGCCGTATTCGGGCCTGCCGTAAGCTGATGTCTTAATGCCCCAGTGTTACTTCTTTTGCGAGCGATATTTCATTGCAGTTTTCCTTTACAGGCTTTAGTTTTGCCTTAACAATTTTTTTTCTTGACAGAAGTATTTGTTCAGACATTCAAGCTCGCCAAACAATTTTATTTGTGGTCGCAGTGTGTAGATAGTATTAACCACCTTAACCACGGACTACGTTGCGTTCATAATAAATTTTCAAACCCCAAACAATATTTAGCCTTGTGGTTTCGTAGCCCGCCATTAAGCCTGCATGTGAACAGCATTAAATATTCATCACGATTGGCTTTTGTATTTATGGAACAATGATAAAAGATCTGTGGCGTAATATTAATAAAACTGATTTGAAAAAGCTTTCGTGAATTCTATTCTCGTGTCTAGATTCTGTTAACTTTGTCTTTGGTTATACAGAAGCAGCTACTATCAGGAGGACGACAGCGCACGACGAGCGGAGTAAATCGCAAATTAAACCGTCTATTTGCTAAGCCGCAAAGGATTTTAAAAGACAAATTATATTTTTGTGTGATCAATATATGAGCCAGCCTCGCAGGGTAAATATTAGGACAGGTTAACATATATAAGGAACATTAATATTAAATATTATTGACTGACGCAATCCTGCTTTTGGCGCTGTGTACACAACGCCAGACCGGAGCGAGATTTTCATTTGCTTTCGTTCATAAAGCAATGTAAATATAAAATCCTTATCATAATATAGTGGCGGTTACCGTAAACACAGATGTTTTTTGTGGCTAGGCAGATTAAACCACAGCAAAATACAAAACTGATTATAATGATGGCGGACCTGAATGCGGCTGAAGAAGAATAATGAACTTCTTTCACATTGTACAGTACAACTGTATTTTTTAAAGGTGATTTTGTCCTTATCTTTTCAATGATTTTTGCTATTTCCTTCCTAAAAGACTGTTTTACTACTGATTTCGCTCTTTCTAAAGTGTTGCCGTATAAAGGTGCTGTAAGTGCGCAATGTCACAAAAAGAATCTGCGGTCATAAATCTAGATGTGCTAAAAGACCTGTGTCAATTTACAATTTGACTATTTACTACCTGCGCACAGCAGTTTGCCATATTCCGAAACCAAGTTTCATTGTTGATTAACTTGAGCATACAAAATTACAAATTTGGCTTCACCAAACGTTTGACCTGAGCATACAAATTTCCGCGTACAAATATCAACGCAGCGACATTTAGGTTTACTAAGTAAATCTCGAAGTAAATAGCGGTAAAGTGCGCTATTACGGTGTACGCAAATTCTTTCTTTATTATACTTCGTTTATTTTGGGTAATCAAGCGAAAAATCTCTCTCGAGGTTCGTTTCTTAGCGCAAGAAGGCAAACAGAAACCCAATGGCGCACGCTTGTGCGAACAACTGGATTTAATTAAGCCACTATTTATCACTTTCTTTTATTCCAATTGAAGACGCCGTTTAGGCAGGCAGGCGCCAGGAATAAACGAACATTATGTGAGGTTCTTTGCAACGCAGTTCCTTTCGCTTCTCGAAACCTCTTAGAACACTTAAACAAGCTTCCTCTTAAACTTCTTTTACTTATTTAGCAAAACCAGAACGTGTTTAAAATTAGAATTATTTGTAAATTGTAAAGAATATTTTTGGGATTCGAAAGAACGAATACCGAGTTCTAATTGGAATATGAAGTTCTAATTGGAAAAATGAACGCCTATAAAACACGTTCGAAAGAACAAATTCGATAATTCGGTAGAATCGTCCAAAATTTTCGAGTATATGCGCTTCCGATGCCGCGATTTTTCGTTTTCAGAACAAATATTGTCAAAAGGTTCGCTTAACAAAGGTGTATAAAGCTCGATTCAAATCACACGGTGGATATTGACATATAATCATAACAGACATGGGAATGGAATCCAGCTTATCTCCGCGCAAATTTGCTGTCCCCTTGAGCATATGAGACCACCGTGGATTTGAAGCGATGAAACAACCCCTTACCGATGAAATTGCTCAAACATTGAAGCGATGAAATTGCTCAAACATCGCCGCGTTTTATTGGCTCGCATCTAACAACTGATGATGAGTATTGTTTTCATAAGTGTTAAAATAGACGCACTCGGTCTCTTTAGTATTTTGTATCTAAGTGAGAGGCGTAAACCAATGGTATTGTCTATCCTATCCCACGTGTGTTTGAGTGACGGTTGAGGTCATTAAATACAGGATGACACTTTGATCTCATTAACGCCAAGTCTACAGGTGTTTCACAGGAAATCTCGCGCTCTGATTGGTTCATGGTTTTCGCCAAGAGAGTGCCCCACGTGGGATATTTTCGATCTTCGCGTAATACTGGACATGTTTGATTGGTTTTGACTACAGGGCCAATAAATATAGATTAAACACTTTCCATATATGGCACGGAGTTGAGGGTGTTATGTCGCTATTCTTCGCCGCGTGCCTTGTCTCTTGTCAGTTTTGCTTCTCCTTATTGTGTTGCGGTCGCTGTTTCGCTCACAGCGTTTCAAAACCGAGCAAATACACGCAATTTGGTTCGAATCGACGTGAAAATATCACCACAAACAAAGGATTTTGTTATTGAACGGACAGAGATTGGGAAAATCCACTAAGCGTGTGTATTCTTGAACGTATTGTTATAAATATCGAGATTCTGTGGATTATTGTTGATGGCTTCAATCTAAAGATTTTGGCATACTGGTATTATAAAAGATCATCAAAAGCATCCACAAACCCAGAGGAGTATCTAAAGTTTTTACGAAGCAACAATCGTTATGTATACAACGAATCGTCATACGGTAAGCTCATCGTTCTTAGAACGTATATATATGTATCAATTTGGTGTGTTCTCGAACATCGCTGCACGATATCATATGCGGCTTTGTCGCTTCTTCGACGCGAGGTATATTTACGATTTCGTTTCATTCCTAGACGCCTCACACACAGTCGGGTCAACCGTTCAAGTTTACAGTCACAGAATCCTGTGATCGCATAAAAGAGGAATTCAATTTTCTTCAAGCACAATACCACAGGTAATAAAGGAGTGTTTAAGATTTTTCTTGTTTATAAAGATCAATACTTTTGAGCTTTCTAAGTCGTTACTTGTAATTTATGAATATGTCAGCGCTGAACCTGTTAATGGCATAAAGGTATTTTTCAATTGCTATGAGGAATGTAATATGTAATAGCCCGGTATAGGAATAAACACAGTGTGCTATATATATTATGATAAATATCTTTAAGCTTCCCTTTCATGTCTCGTAGATTTCTCGATCCTAGATCGACTTTGCTTACTGTAGGCGTAAAATTTGTGAGCTTGTTATATAGTTTATATATGTAGGTTCTTTAAATATAATATTCGATATTCCACGGTAATTTTATAGAACATCTCAAAACATTCAACGGAACACATTAAATGTTCGATATAGAACGCTCTAAACGTTCGATAGAACACTTCAAGTATTCTAAACACATTTTGAAACGTAATGCCTTTGATTATTTGCGACTAGGTTTTTTATTAATACTAAGACTTTGTTATATTAAGCATCGATTGTTGAAATATATGTTCAAATAGTTTTATAGTCCTATTCATGTATTGAAGTATTAGGGTGTAGGGTATGACAAGGCATTTTCATCTATCAGCCAGCTATTCTTGTGCTTATAACTGCATTGTATATGTCAACTCTCACTTAATGGCATCGGGACCTTTTAATATGGCTCAAGTCATCTGAAAGCCACATCGGACTCAAATTAAACAAATGTTTATATCCTTTGAAATCACAATGATCTTAAATTCTTGTGGGTTCGCCTCTGTCTAGATATGTATTCATATTATGAAGGGCTTTGTTGCTTCCATTCTGTGTGTGTCGGTTAGCTCTCAGCGCGACGCCCTATGAAATTAATCCTATCAGCCGCTTTCATCACCATATTTTATATGTATGCGCGTTCCTTGTTTAGCTTGAAGCTGGAGTGTGAAAAATTGGCCAATGAAAAGACTGAAATGCAACGACATTATGTCATGGTAAGAAGACATCTTATTATATTTCGCTATTAGGTTTATACACTATCAGGGCTATATGCTGAAACAGTGCTTATACAAAGGCCTGCCAATGATACACATCAACAAGTACTATATATCGAATAACCCAAGCCAAGCTCCCCCTTAGAGATAATGGTATTGTCGTATACTTAAAACGCAGTGAGCTGTTTCATATATTGTACACTTTTATATTTCATTAACACTTGGGTTGTGGGCCCTATGTCCTTACGCAAATAACTCGTTAACACGATGGATGGATGCCATGGCGCCGAAAATATCCCCAAACTGTTGTTTTGTTTTGAAATTTGCTGGTGAAAACACATTTTGTTGCATTTGTGCCGCGGTTATTTATAACTCTCCTCGATAATATTAGGTTTTGTGGCTACGGTTTTGTGGCTTGGAATGTCTTGTGAACGTTTTGGTCGCTAGGCATACAACATGTGTCGCCCGATTTTCGCGGTATTCGTATAATATTTTCTAATCTATGTTTTTCTTGTTTAGTATTACGAAATGTCCTACGGGCTTAACGTCGAAATGCATAAACAAGTACGTATAATATATGCATTGCATTTCCTTTATTACATATATATTCATTTCATTTGCCTATTCATATATCATATGATTGTTATTATTTCAAATGCATGGCACGTTAATGATGCGGCAAACATATAATGAATGTTTTGTGCTTTGTTGTTTTTAAGAGGAAAAAGCCATTTCCGCTAAAATGACCCCGTCAATGGAACAATATTGCTTCGCGGTTCTTAATGAGCGATGAATTTCGTAATTTCATTTTATTAATGTTCCATTCGAACGCTCGGAATCGTTCTAATTGATTAGAAACGTTCGAAAATGTCGCAAACTACATTCTTATGTTGCAAATTTGTTCGAAAAGAACCTAAATTCGTTCCAAATTGTAGCACCTACCGACTTTGGTGGTCGCACACTCGATGACAGAAGGGTTTTGTCGTATATTCGACTCTATCACCTCTCAAAAGAAGCCTCTTAAAATATTTGGTTACCAAGAGCAGTGCTGATAATTATTTTTGGGTGTGTGAAGAGGCTGTATTAAGTAGATTGAAAATATTGTTACGTGTGCAACTATAAGATTTGTCCCCTCCCTGGTTTAGCCTTTACGTTTGATGCTACTTCGAATTTGTTTTTCATGTGTTGTATGCATAGTTAAGTTCGTGTTAGTTTGTCGTTGACAGAAGGAAGGCTTTTAGTGTTTGTTTAAGGATCTTGTTGTTTTTATGCCATAGTGAATATGCAGAATAGATTTTAATATAACACAGACGCTTTCACAATACATCGAGAGCCTTCTTTCATTGCCAATACCGAACTGAGATCTTCCTCTTACAGCTACGAGTGGATAAGTATGCCTCATTCACATGTAAATTTTGGGTTGATGGGATAATCAACAGGCAGCCGGTCAAGCGCTTTGCGGTTGTCGCGCACGAATTTATAAGATTTTAATACGGTTTCCGTACGCAATGTAAAGTAAAGGTTATTCGGGTTGGTTTAAACTTTAAACCAAACCTAACCCTACCTTAATAATAGATGTACAAGTTCATTAAATATAATGACTTGTCATTTAGAGGTCATTTTCGACGCACAAGAGCCCTTGTGACAGTTGTGTGTTTCTCTTTATATTGTCTTCCCTAACTAAAGCATGTTTATTCATTTTTCAATGTGGGCAGACATCTGAAGAATTATCTGATTTTCCGCTCTACGTAGGAAATGCTTATTTAAATTTTGTTGCGATAATGTTTAGGCTTAAGTTTTTAACCGCATATGGATGACAAATATAATTATAGAAATCATATTTAAGAATTTAAGATTAAAACATGAGTTTCCGTATTAAGTGTTACGGGGCGGCAGATACGATGGTGGTCAACTTTAGAAATGTTGACACAGTTAGAAGCAATTCTATTTATTTGCCTCCAAATTACAAGGCTACTACATAAAATGAAATCACTCTGATAACTGCCAGTTGAATGAGCAACAACAACGATAACGTGCAGGTCTCCAAAATGTCACAATTATCTAAGGATGACGCATGACTATTGCTTTCATGTATTTATTTTATTATCTCAATGCAAGGCGACGAGTGACGAGTGAAATTATATTAGCCACGTTCCTTGCACCTTTGGAGTTGTGTTTAGACCTGTCGTCAGCTCCATGCAAATGTTTTTATTTTCAAGACCTCCGCCTAGGTTTACCGCCTTGCCTACTGTTATTACACACCATAGCTGGGTATTAATATATGTTACACAGTATATCTCAAGGTGGCTGGGTTTTAGTAATTGAGTGCTGAGATGGTTAGGTACAGTATAAAAACTGGATTGAAGGTTTTTGTGAACTTTACTCTCGGACTCATCCGAAGTTGGGCTGCTTAAATTCTTGTCCTCTGTCCTTTTCTGCCTCTTGTTATGTCCAACCTTGATATTCATATATAGACATATAGTTCCGTGATATTTAGATCTTCTTTTATTCAATCCATCCATCTCGTCTCCCCTTTATCTACAGCTCCATAATATCTCTGACCGGGCTCTCCTTCATCTCTTATTGCATGTCCATACCATCTCAACCTTTTCTTATTGCATGTCCATACAATTTAAACCTTGATTCATCTTCTGATCTCTTCTTTCCATAATATCTCTGACCAGTTCTTCTTAATCTCTTATTGCATGTCCATACCATTTCAATATTGCTTTCCACACCTTCTCTGCAATGTCTACCACCCCACATCTTCTGATCTCTTCATTCCATGTAAATGTCTCTGACCGGCTCCCCTTCATCTCTTCGTATTACATGTCTATACCATCCTAGCCTCGTTTCCCTCACCTTCTCTGCAAATTCCACCACCCCACATCGTCTTCTGATCTCTTCATTTCGTAATGTCTCTGACTGGCTCTGTTTCATAATGTCTAAACCATATCAGCCTTGCACCCCCCCCCCCCTTCTCTGCAATGTATACCACCCCACATCGTCTTTTGATATCTTCATTCATCGTTTTGTCCTTCAGCGAAACCTAACCATCTCATAATTTGCATCTCTGCTTTTCTCATATCTGTCTATTGATGGCCTATTGACAATCAATGCTTATTGCCATTTTCTAAATGCTAATCACTTCACCACCTGGCTATATAAGGTAGCTATATAAGCCTATTAAACGACCCTAAACCATTCGTTTTAACCACATCAGATATGAACAATTCCTATATGGACACAATTCCTTTGGGTATTAAATACGATAGATACCATATTCCAGTCTTAAGTCCTAAGTTCAGTCCAAGGTGCAGACTACAGTCCATTATTTACAACATGACTTTCCTGGCAAAACAGATTTCCTGTGAGGTTTATATTAAGTGGATTAGAGAGACATTAAGTCTTGTATTAAAACATCTTATCAAACACAGCAGCTAGAATGTTTGAGAATATACACATATCCAAATAGCTGATGAAAGATGAGTCCTAGGGAGGAACCTTGTGGATTTCCTCACTTGAGAGTTGACCGAAGCTAATGCTTTAAATACTCCACATGCCAGATGAAAGATTACTTCCAGTTTGACTCTGTACTCTGGTTTCCTCCTGTAGTAATACTGGACCAATAAGGCCTGACCCTTACTAGACCTCTAGGGATCGAAAAATTGATAGACCTATCCATGTACAAATAAAGTTAGTTTTAATGTAATTAAAAACTGCAATCAGTGCTGATAAAGGAATCTAATAGCCCTCTTAAATCTATTTTTGAATTCTTTTTAAAAAAAGCCATGGTTAAAATTCCATATCGCTAAATCTTGTTTTCACCCAAACAGGAAACATTAGTGAATATTTAAGTTGTGAAAACCATTAAATATTTTCTCCCTCGGGATATTTTAATAACTTCTCAAATATTTATTCTGATGACAAGTCTATTTATAATTAAGGAATTCGTATTAAGATTTTTTCTTACACGTGCACATGATATGAATTCTCTTATTGGAAGATTAACTCATTATTAGTATAATTAATAATCCACCTTATATAAAGTTCTTACGTATACGTCAGGGAGAATGGGGGTCCGTCAAACGGCCCTGGAGGAGAGGTTTGGGGACCTTTGTACTGGAGACGGGACGTCCGTCATGATGCATCATCAATCATAAGGCCGGCCTCCACTTGCACGTACGGCCAGCGCGGCCGATTTTGCGCATCCTCTGTGACTCGAAAATGATCGCTAATTTTGACCGTCGCGGCTAACTTTTTGTACGTATGACAGTAGAACTGTATTCTACTTTCTGTGCGGCCGTCAAGTTTTTAACCAATCACATTTCACGAAAGTATAAACACATACGTGCGTGCAATTGTGCGTACGTACGTGCAAGTGGAGACCGGCCTTAATGCCGTATTTATGCCGCACGCAGGTTTGTCTGAGTAGATGAACTACACCGATAGTTCAGGATGACCCGTCTGTTCCGCGAATTTATACACAGACGAATTATCAGATGAACTATCTTTTCGTTGTCCAAGTTTGCTTCTATCAGGCCATTGTTTAACATTGACAACATCTTCAAAATTACTGATGGCTAAAAATATTGTCTTGGCGATATTGTTTCGTATCATTTGGCACCTTGCCTCTTGACTATCTTCTCAATCATATCATGTCTCGAAGAAACGGAATTCCTGAAGATTTGTTAGTGAAACCTGTCTTAAATATCGCTGAGTGACAGAGTCATAAAACATAAGTTATAAGATCCCTACATCCTCAGATTTCAAGGTCAATAATGATAACAAACTATTCAGTATCTTAGGATCCAATTGACGCAATCCTCTTAAATCTCTTGACATTCCAAACCTATCGCTATCTTTTGTATTACGCTTATCTATCTATAGATATCCTATTACTTTAATCTTATTCAAGGCCTTCCGCAGACGCATGACGCAGATAAATTTACGTAGGAAGTTCACATTATCGGATAATGAATAATGAGCTAACATTACATTGGAATCTCGTATTTGGAATATGGGTGCTACAGATGGTGGTCAACTTCAAATGTATTGACACTTATTCAAATGTATTGACACTTATTTAGTTTTTCCCCAATTTTTTTGCAGACAGAAATAGCGAAGCGTCTGAACGCGATATGTGCTCAAATCATTCCATTTTTATCTCAAGAAGTGAGTATAACTTAATTATTAACTACTTAATTAACTTTCTATTTTATTCTTGGTGTACCTCAGGGTTCTAATGCTGGCCCTATTTCACTATAGATGCTTTGGTTCAGCTCTGAGTATCTTATCGTGATTTTTTGTTGTCTTTTAGCATCAGCAACAAGTAGCTGCCGCCGTTGAACGAGCCAAACAAGTCACAATGACTGAACTAAATGCTATAATAGGAGTAAGTAGATTAATATTGCTAGAAAGAAACAAACCAACTTTATTTACACTGGATAGCTTCATCAGTTCTAAACATTTGTGTTATCTTTTTCTTCAGCAACAACAATTACATCAACAAGGCCTGCCTCACATTCATGCCCCACCTATCATGCCCCACCCAGGCGGACATCCACCACATCTCCCCCCAGGGGTTGGCAGTGTGATTGAACTATCAGGCATGATGCCTTCACATATGCCTCTGATGCCCGGGATCAAAGACGAAAAAGGTCAGTTGCTTGTTCACACATAATGATTCTTAGGTGGTTTTACTAAGCACTATCGTGCAACCTGCAGTTATCAGAATGAGAAAATAATTTTAATTATTTAATTTTCTTTCTCCTAAAAGTGTCAACATTTCAAAAGTTGACCAATATCTGCCGCCCTTATTAGGCTTACGGAAACCAAACAATCGTAGTGATTTGAAGTGTGTTGAAGATATCCTATATCCTGCTATATGGTCTTAGCTCATGTGTTTTTTGTATTTCTTTTATGCTTGTTCCTGCTTATTGTTGACTTCGACCATCAGATCACTTGGTAAGTTGGGAATGCTGTGTCAATTCTGTTTATAGCCATGTAAACGCACAAGGAACTGATACGGTCTCCTTTTTATCTAAATTCATTATTCGAGTAGTTTAAGAAATTAAAAATATATTTTGTAATAACATTTCAGCGTTCTATCTCGCCTCTTGGCCCCTCTTCACGAGCAGAAAAATTCCGACCTTCCGATCATTCCTCACATGAAAGTGATGACGGTAAAGGTAAGATAAGACGACACTCAAATCCTAGTTAACTAAACTAACTTTATTCATACTGGATAGCTCTATCAGTTCTAAACTGTTCTTCCTAGAGGTCCAGTAAGGTTCATCTCTTATTGATCCAGTGTTACTACAGGAGGAAACCTAAACTAAACTAACTTTATTTATACTGGATAGCTCTATCAGTTCTAAACTGTTCTTCCTAGAGGTCCAGTAAGGATCATCTCTTATTGATCCAGTGTTACTACAGGAGGAAACCGTTACTACAGGAGGAAACCGGAGTACCTTGCGGTGTTTGGTAGAGTCAAACTGGAAGCACTGAAATGATAATCAGACAACTGCATTTTGCAGGAATCTAACTCTGGTCACAGAGGTGAAAGACACATGCACTAACCACTGTTTCACCAACATCCATCGTTCTAAAATGTAACTAAAAATCTTTCCCCAGGATCGTCGTCAAATGCCAAACGACCACATGATCACAAAGATTCAGATAGGGTAGGTGATGTCTTTTGAGGGAAAGTCAGTTCAAAAGTGCTGAATTTTGTTTGAGTCCACATGAGACAATGGCACGAGGTCGAGGCTGGCAATGACTTAACTGTAACTTAAATAGGTTCACATTGTCAGCCTTGAGTTCAAGCAATTGTTTCGTGTATATACAGTCAGTAAGTGTCTAATTCATGCATGTAATAGTCTCTTTGCATAACGTCACAAATAAGTGAAAACAATGAGTGACTGGATGGCATGGAGAACAGTGGGATTTTCAAAACAATGAAAAGACAATGAAACATTCCGATCACTGGATCGTGACTGGATGCCACTATTGTGATGCCATTGTATATCTATGCATATAATTGTATGGTGTAGCTGACGGTGATAATATTTATTTTAGGAAAGTGACGGAGACAAAAGTGACACTGAGTTGGTCGTAGATGAGGTACTTACTTTATAGCTATCGTTTTTGTCTGGGTCCTTCGGTCCCCCCCCCCCCCCTTACCTCAGCTGTTCTCCGTGATCGGGCATGGGTCGTTGTATTTCTGGGCTCAGCTGCAAGAAAATATGATAAACACCCCCTACCCAAACCACTCGGTACCTTATATAGTTGTTATTGTACCAAGCTTTGGTAATGGTAACCCAATGATATCATATATTTTGATGACTATATCTCACCTATGACTTCCTTGTATCCTGTAGGATACGTCATCACCGCCTGGTATTCAAAATGGCGACCGTGATTCTCCGGTACACGAGAAGAAACAAAAAAAAGATGGCGGAAGTCCACACAGTGTTTCTTCAAACTCCTCTACTCCTTCATCGAAACATAAAGTATGTTGAATTTGATAAATTTTGTGTTTAATAGTGGTTGTGGAGTCGTATTACCTAACTATTGGTGGGTTTCAGTAAGCGTTACAGAGCAGTAGATGGTGGTCAACTTCAGAAATGTTGACACTTGTAGGAGCAAGAAAATTAAATCTCTCAATTCTATTATTTCCATCAAAGACTACTGCATATAATGAAAAGAATAAACACTATTTTTTCACTCTGATAGCTGCAGGTTGATCATCATCTGCTGCACGACAGTTCTTAATGAAACCTACCTATATGAGATATTCTTCTTTTTTTAGTTACCTGAAAAGAAACCCACGTCTGGGTCATCTGGTTCTTCGTCAAGTCCTGGACGTGGTAAGATTTTCTGTGATTATATCTCAAACGACACGTGGGAGTCCAGTGTACGTAGTATTCTACAATAAGCTGCCGTGGTTTGTGTCTGAAACTCTGAATTGCCTGAAAAAGATATCTCAAACGTGGAGGTGCAGTGTAGGTAGTATTCTACAATAAGCTGCCGTGGTTTGTGTCTGAATTGCCTGAAAAAGACATCTCAAACGTGGAGGTCCAGTGTAGGTAGTATTCTACAATAAGCTGTCGTGGTTTGCGTCTGAACTACCTGAAAAAGAGTAAAACACTTCGATGTTTCGGGCCCTTCGTCAGCAGCCAGAAGTAGTTGTGGTAATATATAGATTTATATTTATCTTTGCTTTTTACTTTCTAATGTAGCGCCTTCATCAGTAAGAAATTCGTCAGGTACATATCCCATGATGGGTCATTCTGCTAGCAAGTGAGTATATTTGTAATAATCTTTGTTAATGAACCTTACCGGACCTCTAGAGAGAACAGTTTAGAACTGATAGAGCTTTCAGTATAAATAGTTAGTTTAGTCTAATGAAAAGATCTCTTTGTTTTAGTGATATCGGTGGAAGCTCGTATCCTCCTATGTTACAGTCACCAGGAGGTAAGGTTTTCTGGTAGAATCATTTTTCATCACCATCATCATCATCACCACCATGACAGCCATCACTATCACCACCAGCACCACCACCATCATCATCATCATCATTCTGTCCTATTTTTAAAGAGAGTTTGTTTGTATTCACCACTAACTCTCGTCGGAGTAGGACCACAACAATGTCTTACTGTGTCTATTATTCAAATTAATCTGTTTTGTTTACTCTGGTCCACTGTGAGACAACATTTGTTAACTGTAAACAAATATCGTTGACATTTGTTTACTGTAATGATATATCTTAAGTAAATTCACGTTTGTTCGCTTTCCTGACGAAATAAAATACTTATTGTAATTTTGTTTTTCAGGCATTACCTACAGAGCGGGCATGGTAAGTACTTATAAATTGTAGTCATATAATTTTACTAGTGACGTGTGTTTCATGAACATTTGATCTCCAACATAAATTTTACATTTTCAGATGGCCTCCCCGATGGACAGTTCAAGTCGTATAACACATTCTCCCGGCATGCCTAGCATAGCGAATGGTAAGCCAACATACTCGTACATCGTCAGTGATGGTCAGACGCAGCCCGTCCCATTCCCCCCGGACGCATTAATGGGCTCGAACATACCCCGTCATGCGCGACAAGTGAATACGTTAAATCATGGTGAGGTTGTCTGTGCTGTGACGATCAGTCATCCAACAAGACATGTTTATACTGGAGGAAAGGTGGGTGTACTTTCATTACTATAAAGCAACGCATTTTCGGACACAGAGCAATGTTAGGTAAAAGGTATATTCGCAAAGTAATTGTGAGCTTAAATAATGTTTTACTTTGCCGTTATTGTTCTTACTTAACATGCCCAGAAGGCAACAAAGAAATGAATGAGAATGATAATATCGGTGAAGTGAAACGCGGGCCATGTTCACTGTTTTTCTGTGCGTACATTTCCACATAACATGGCTCTGCAGAAATTGCGTTGATATAGACAATGCTTTTTAACGATATTTTAACTGCTCTGTATAGGGTTGTGTGAAAGTTTGGGACATCGAACAAGTATCAGGAAAAACGCCTATATCAACTTTAGAATGCCTGGTAAGTTTCAAACCTTTTAAGATCTGTTACGTTTGAGCTACTGTACGTTTTTTGCACTTCTGTTCTCTGTTACGAGAAATGATAACAAGCACCCCGTATTGCCCTAAAAAGGTAACTTGCTTATCAATTTAGAAATGAATATTGTTCTTTTCTACTTTCTAGCGAGATAACTATATCAGATCTTGCAAGTTACTACCAGACGGGAGAACGTTAATAGTGGGTGGCGAAGCAAGTACATTAACAATATGGGATCTAGCGTCGTCTACACCTCGAATTAAAAATGAACTTACGTCTAATGCGCCAGCATGTTATGCATTGGCCATTAGTCCGGACTCTAAAGTATGTTTTAGCTGTTGTAGTGATGGAAATATCGCTGTCTGGGACTTACATAATCAGACTTTAGTGCGGCAATTTCAAGGACACACTGATGGCGCTAGTTGTATTGATATATCTCCTGATGGTACAAAACTATGGACAGGTACATGAGCTTATTATATATTATCATCACCATCATCATTATAATAATTATAATATATTTAATCAATACCATTATCAGCATCACCATTATCATCATCATCGCCACCATCATAATAATTATAATATATTTTATCAATACTATCATCACCATTATCATCATCACCACCATCATCATAATGATCATCATCATCACTGATCATCTTTCTGTTATTACTCTAGGAGGTTTAGATAACACGGTTCGATCGTGGGATCTAAGGGAAGGCAGACAGTTACAGCAACACGACTTTAGCTCACAAATATTTTCTCTTGGGTATTGTCCATCTGGTGACTGGTTAGCTGTAGGGTGAGTTCTGTACAACATCAGATCACTTTAGAGTAGCCTACATTCAAGAACATGTACTACATCTGCATGATCTAACCATGCTTAACTCAGTCAACTGGGAGAGAACACAGGAGAGACTTAACTCTACTCACATGAGTTCTGTACAACATCAGATCACTTTGAGGCAACGCACATTCAAGAACATGTACTACATCTGCATGATCTAACCATGAGTAATTCAGTCAACTGGGAGAGAACACAGGAGAGACTTAACTCTACTCACATGAATTCTGTTCATCAGATCACTTTAAGGCAGACCACTTTCAAGAACATGTTCGACGTCTACATGATATAACTTTATATAACGTATAGATATTTTTTCATTTTAGTATGGAGAACAGTTACGTGGAAGTTTTACATCAAACGAAATCTAGTAAATATCAACTACACCTTCATGAAAGTTGTGTCCTAGCTTTGAAATTCGCCTCGTCAGGAAAATGGTTCATCAGTACGGGCAAGGATAATTTACTAAACGCGTGGAGAACGCCCTATGGTGCCAGCATATTCCAGGTATGACCTTTAACCCTTGGTTAAAAGAGGATGAGAGTTGATGGGGGTTGGCAAGAGAGAGTTTGCATGAGAGTTTCATCAGTCTCATGCCCCGATCAAACGAGAACAAGAGTTGCATGAGAGTTGACTGGATATTACCACGCGTATCGGTCAAACGAGAAAAATCTCTCATCAAAATTTGAATCAGCTCAAAGTTGATAACTCTCATTAAATTAGTTCTCGTCCTTGTCTGATCAGGGTTTTAGACTTGTTTATAATGCCTTTCAAGTTATAGTGATGTCGTACACAGAAATATGTGTTGAGAAACAAGGCGCTTGCTTAGTTTCTTAATAAATTTTGAGGTGTTTTAAAACCACTATAATAAACGACTTCGAATGTATGATATAACTTCTCAAACGAACAAGTATTTAGAGAGTAATTGAACGCGAAAGTTGACTTAATTCATGGACGTTTATTACCGTGGTATCAAGACAACGATACGGTGGTGATTTCCTTTGTGTTTTGTTTATGAGATTGAGTAATGTTACTTACAAACTCGCCGCAATATTCTTATGCCGCAATGTACTTATGTATTAATATCTTCTTTCTAAACTTGTTTAGAGTAAAGAGTCGTCATCAGTGCTAAGTTGTGACATTTCGACGGACGATAAATATATTGTAACAGGCTCGGGAGACAAGAAGGCGACGTTGTACGAGGTTATATATTAGGGTTAGTAATGGTTCTCTGGCTACCACAAGCACATTACGCCCGTCAGGACGACTGACCACGAAGATGCCACGATTACGCAGCGATGGTGGTACGATTGTGCGAAGAAACCCGATCCAAATAAAATGGTACTGCATATTGTACAGACTCGAAAGTTACAATGTTATAAGTGCGAAAAACGCTTAAAACTTTTCAAAAAAAGTTAAATTCATCTTGTTCATGTACATTTTTGACCGTCTACGGTAGACTTGTAGTTATTTTCAATGAAAACGAACGACCGTTTTCGCAGTTAAAATTTTAAATTTATATTTATATGTAAAGGGAGTTGAGCTAATCCAAGATATTTATATTGTTAGCTAAACATACATCGTTCTTGTAAATGCAAAAAAATCTATTGACTTGCACTTTTAATTGTAATGAGTGTTTTATCTGACTGGCTCTGCTTCATCTCTTATTACATGTCCATACCATCTCAGTCTTGCTTCTCTCACCTTCTCTGCAATATCTACCACCTCACATCTTCTTCTGATCTCTTCACTGTATAATGTCTCTGACTGGCTCTCCTTCATCTCTTCTTATTACATGTCCATACCATCTCAGTCTTGTCTTGCTTCTCTTCTCTCTTGCATGTCTATCCCTCACTCTCTATCTCCTGATTATAATGTCTCTGACTGGCTCTCCCTCATCTCTTCATATTACGTGTCCATATCATCTCAGTCTTGCTTCTCTCACCTTCTCTGCAATGTCTAACACCTCACATCTCCTGATCTCTTCATTCCATAATGTCTCTGACCAGCTCTCCCTCATCTCTTCATATTACGTGTCCATATCATCTCAGCCTTGCTTCCCTCACCTTCTCTGCAATGTCTAACAGCCCACATCTTCTGATCTCTTCATTCCATAATATCTCTGACCAGCTCTCCTTCATTTCTTCTTATTACATGTCCATACCATCTCAGCCTTGTTTCCTCACCTTCTCTACAATGTCTACCACCTCACATCTTCTGATCTCTTCATTCCATAATGTCTCTGACCGGCTCTCGTTCATCTGTTCATCTGTCTCAGAAATCATACGTAAGGTGTCCGCCAGATTTTATTTCTTAAGGCAACTCGAAAGAGAAAATGTACCATGCAACAAAAGAGCTCTTGACATTCTATATTACATGCATACGTCCCATTACTGAGTACGCGTATCCAGTGTTCCATAACGGACTACCGCAATATTTATGGAACGACTTAGAACGATTGCAAACGCGTGCGCTAAGAATAATTTACTCTCAAGTCACCTACGCTGATGCCCTAGCAATAAGCAACCTAACTACACTCTATGACCGCAGAAAAACCTAAACAGTTAACCTCTTCAATGAAATAACTAGTAATGAGAACCATAAGTTACACAGCCTACTTACCTGAGCTTAACACTTGTGATGTGAACTTACGGCGAAAGTGAAGCTTCAATGTGCCAATATGCGAAACTAATAGACTCAAAAACAGTTTTATTTATAGTAATAGTAAATAGACTAATTCAATAATCTTATTTATATATAGATAGTGATATTAATCTTAATTTATTCTAATTTTTTTTACTATAAAATTTTTATCCTGTAAAGTATTACGCAATTCAGCTTTTAGCTGCAAAGGTATTACTAATAAAGCTATCTATCTATCTATCTTATTACATGTCCATACCATCTCAACCTTGCTTCCCTCATCTTCTCTGCAATGTCTAACACCCCACATCTCCTGATCTCTTCATTCCATAATGTCTCTGACTGGCTCTCCTTCATCTCTTCTTATTACATGTCCATACCATCCCAGCTTTCCTTCTCTCATCTTCTCTGCAATGTCTACCACCCCACATCTCCTGATCTCTTCATTCCATAATGTCTCTGACTGGCTCTCCTTCATCTCTTATTACATGTCCATACCATCTCAACCTTGCTTCTCTCACCTTCTCTGCAATGTCTACCACCTCACATCTTCTGATCTCTTCATTTCATAATATCTCTGACTGGCTCTCCTTCATTTCGTCTTATTACATGTCCATACCATCTCAACCTTGCTTCTCTCACCTTCTCTGCAATGTCTACCACCCCACATCTTCTGATCTCTTCATTCCTTAATGCAGTGGCGGAAATTTAGGTGAGTTGGAGTGGGGGCAATTGCCCCTTCACCTTTACGGAAAATTGACGATTCGATTGCTCCAGAGTGCCTGCGCGTCCAGAATGACCTGAGTACTAGCGTATAAATTTGGCGCAATTTTCCACGAATGCACGTGAGTATTATTTAAAACAACAACAAGAACGTTTCGCAGGAGTTTTCAGTGTTTTTGAAGCAAAATCTTTGCCGATTGCTGTCGTTTTGAGAAAAATAATGTCTTCTAAGAGAAAAGCAGAGCAGGATGAATCAAGCAGTAGCGAAGATTCCGACGAAGAGGTGCGTAAAATAAATCAAATTGACTTTATTTTATCGATACATTTTAAGGCAGGGTAGTTGGATTTCACTAAGCTTTATCATGCAGCAGATGCTGGATTGCTGGTCAACCTGCAGTTATCAGAGTGAGAAAATAATGTTAATTCTTTTCATTATATGTAGTAGTCTTGTATTTGGAGGCAAATCAGTTGAATTCAGAGATGTAGTTTAAATTGCTTGCAACTTTAAGTGTCAATGTTTCTGCCAAAGTTTGGAATTTCGAAGCTGAATTTCTGTCCGCGCATTTTCAACGGAACACAAAAATATTCCCCGCGCAAAAATAAAACTTTTCAATCATTGTTTCTGAAATTGACCACCATCTGCTGCCCTGTAACGCTTAAGGCTCTTTTCCACTCATCGCAAAACCAACTCGCTGTGAGTTCTTGCATGGGCTTCGGTGGCGCAATCGTCAGAGCACGCGCCTTTCACCTCTGATATCGTGGGTTCAAGTCCCGTTGGGGACAACTTATGATAGCTATGTGAAAAGAGTTAGTCAACGCTCTGCCGAAAGTCGTGGGTTTTCTCCGGGTACTCCGGTTTCCTCCCACAGGGAATGTTGACAGGGTGGATTGGGTTTAACCCCTAACTGGCCCTTCCATCGTAGCTGTGCTCCGCAATGGCGAGCAAAAGGTGGCTGCCATATGCGCCTAGAAAGCCTTCGACTTGGTCACGTTGAGCTGTGTCCTTTGCAATTCAGCTTAGCTCTCAGCTGCAAGTAAGGATAATAAGCACCCCTGCTTACTTACTTACTTACTTACTGTAATTAAAATAAACTGTTGAGCATTGTGATTGGATGAAAGTACTCGCAGCGAGCTTGCGAGTTGGTTTTTGCGATGAGTGGAAAAGAGCCTTTACCGACGATATAAAATACATGTTTAATAATTACAGACAAGAAAGAAAATGGCAAAGAAAGAAGCGAAAAAGAAAGCAAAAGAGGATAAATCTGGAAAAAATACTGATGGAGAATATTTGTTTCAGGTTTCTTTCTATTATTGATAGCTTCAGCATTTTGTCTGCTACTGTTGTTTTCATCTAAGGATGAACAGTATGAAACAATGACATATGAAACTTTAATGTTTTATCCAGCTAGGTAACCATACGTCGATGAGACGTAACATGAGAATGGTAGAGTGTGCGGCATCAGTTCGCATGGTGTGCTAAGCAAACGTGTTAGGAGCGAGTTTTAACTTGTTGTTTTTGTGATTTGTTTTGCATTTCCACCAATTGACTTAATTGGTGTGAAGCTGTTAGCTCTTGAAGGGGTGTTCAGCTCAAGATACCACATCCATGGATCTTAACCTAAGTCCAAATAACGGTAGTCATCCCAGGTCACCCCTCGGTCATCCCAGCCAACACCTCACCATCACAATGTTTTTAGCTGTGACTGTTGCTACCATAGTGACCGATGTAATACAATCGATATATCATAAACACATCAGATAGATCAGATTATTTCACATTTAATATAATAGGGTGTCGATATATTTCTGTAATCAGCAAAGACTGATTTGCATACTACACACAAAAGACAAGATACATCTGGACTATTTCACATCCAGGACCACATGGAAATCAGGCAGACGGTATTAACAGAAATTCAATACATTTCATTAGATTGGCAAGAAGAGGAACGTGACTGTTCGAGAGTTCAAAGGGAAAGTTTTGATTGATATTCGCGAATATTACGAAGATGATTCAGGAAACACGAAGCCAGGAAGAAAGGGTAAAAATATATTTAACATACGGTTGAACTTCCATATTAGAGAGGTGTCCATATTAGAGAGGTGTCCATATATTTAGAGAGGTGTGGTCCATATTAGAGAGGTGTCCATATTAGAGAGGTGTCCATATTAGAGAGGTGTCCATATTAGAGAGGTGTCCATATTAGAGAGGTGTCCATATTAGAGAGGTGTCCATATTAGAGAGGTGTCCATATTAGAGAGGTGTCTATATTAGAGAGGTGTCCATAATAGAGAGGTGTCCATATTAGAGAGGTGTCCATATATTTAGAGAGGTGTCCGTATTAGAGAGGTATCCATATTAGAGAAGTGTCTATATATTTAGAGAGGTGTCCGTATTAGAGAGGTGTCCGTATTAGAGAGGTGTCCCTATTAGAGAGGTGTCCATATATTTAGAGAGGTGTCCATATTAGAGAGGTGTCCATATTAGAGAGGTGTCCATATTAGAGAGGTGTCCATATTAGAGAGGTGTCCATATTAGAGAGGTGTCCATATTAGAGAGGTGTCCATATTAGAGAGGTGTCCATATTAGAGAGGTGTCCATATTAGAGAGGTGTCCATATTAGAGAGGTGTCCATATTAGAGAGGTGTCCATATTAGAGAGGTGTCCACATTAGAGAGGTGTCCATATTAGAGAGGTGTCCATATTAGAGAGGTGTCCATATTAGAGAGGTGTCCATATTAGAGAGGTGTCCACATTAGAGAGGTGTCCACATTAGAGAGGTGTCCACATTAGAGAGGTGTCCATATTTATAGGAAGGTTAAACTGTTCATATTATAATAAACATAATTGTAAAGAAGTAAGTTGAATTACATCATAATCTATTTTTAGGTATTTCCCTCCAGGTGGATCAATGGGAAGCATTGAAAGGACATATCAGCCAAATTGATGAGGCGATCGAGGATTTAAAATAAAAACTAAGAAACATCGTTATACAAAAGACGTTATGTTAAATCTTTGTAATATGTAGATGTGTTTATATAACTACACGTACAGTGAACCTGTATAAAAGAAACTATAAATTTAGAATTGTTTTGTTATGGAAACACCACAAAAAAATAATAATGCGCATTTACAGAATTTTCTCAATGTTCTTTACAATAAGATATATTTAAACGATAAAATATATATAAACCGTTAAAATACCAGTGTCACTAAAAGCTAGCAATAAGCTTGGTTAAAGTCTTAACTAAGTTTAGCTTTAAAAATGTCAACGGATGTCACCAATCTTAATTCATTTGGTAGGCTGTTCCAAAATCCTCGAAATCATTAATTCTCTCAACTTTACGAATTTCTAATGTAAGTTTGTTAAACGTTATATATCTTTGCTCCCATGAAATAGATCTACAAGCGTGCTCAATCCTTCCGGCTACTCACTTATAACATCTATCGAAATTTAGGTTTACCAAACTATATCCACAAATACTCCCAGGTATTTGTACTCCTTTGTCGTTGCAATCGTAGCAGGTGATGGACGTGAATATCGACTGCTTCAAAGCGTCAGCTATACTTGGCAATCCTTTGTCCAGTTCCAAATAGAAGAGAGACTGTTTTTCCTTTCTTTAACTGTTTCTAATCAACTCGTTCTTTCTGAGCCAGTTCGCTAAACTGTCCATATTCTTCGATAACTTGGTTAGAAAAGACTGAATGTACTTATGTCAGTGGGGTAGATATTTGCTTAGCTGAATCCGTTACAGTAAAAGACGTGGTGACGATATCCAGTCCAATTGCGTTCTTACTTTTGATTGATTTTAGTTGACGCATAACATCCAGCTTTGTTACCAGTCGGAACTGAAGTTGTTTAGTAGTTATTAGAGAGATACCTTTCTTGTGTTATCGATGTAAAGTTACTTAGCGGGATGGCCTTCTCTTTTAAGTTCGAAGCAAGTCACTAGGTTTTAGGATAGAGTTAGGCCATTGTCAGTATGCAAATTGTCCCATCTATTTGGGAATAATAAAACCTCGCGATCACTGGATCGTGACTTGATGGCACAAGTACTAGTATTGTTATGCTAAGTTTATGCAAGGAGCCCATAATAATGACAAACGACTCAAATGTTGTCACAAGCAAGTTTTTGTATGTTTTTTGTACACCAAGTTTCGTGTTTACGTGATTAGCGCCCAAATACAACTTCAGAAAATATTGAAATATTGGCATATAGCCTAATTTGGCTCGTGTATTTGAAACGTTCCTTATCAGGAATTATATATATTTGCGTTTGCACTTTCATCTTGGAAGATAATCCTGTGAAATCTCTAAACATGCCATATGTAATTTGAAACCTCCAGAATCACTGAGAGATAATTCTTATCTCAGATCTTGCTATGACGCGCGCGTTGCTATAACGTGAAAACGGCTGGCGTTCTTCCTATAAAGTTAAGCACTGACAATAATCCTTTAAGTAAGTAAAACTTTATTTCAAGAGGGAAACGTATTAACCGTAATAGTAATCTAACATACGGCCCTTTCATTTGTAAGCTGAATCGAGGCAGTGTTTTAACAATATTTTGTCTTCATTTCAGGCTAACGTCATGAAGCTACTGTTAGTCGCTGTCTTCATTTTTTCAGGTATTAAGCATTGATTGAATCTCTAAGGCGACATTCACGAGACCGGACGAATTTGATTTTGGAATCGTACGCAAATTCGTCCAATTCCGTTTGTTCTCACAGGAATTCATACGGTTAGCTGTGCTTGAAGTTTAGGCTAGTCAGAATCTACCTACGCTGAGAACAAACAGTTCGACGTTTAGGCTAGTGAGAATCTACCACAAAGGAGTAGTGAAAGGACGTGTTTTTCAAGGCCACTACCTACGCTGAGAACCCTCAACAGGTTGAAGATTAGGCTAGTGAGAATCCACCACAAATGATATGCACGAACTTGAACTGAGACGTCCTTTGTGGTAGACGATAGCCTATATATTAAACTTCAAACAGATGTAGATAGTCAGTGGTCTTAGATTAAGCTAATACGTTTACAGTATTTATTACATACTGTAATATGTTTACAAGTTAACGAATAATATGGACATTATGGTTGATTTCATCTTTGGGGTATTGTAAACAAAGCGATTGATCAGTAGGTCAATTTCCATATTAGCAAACTGAATTGTAATACAAACCTGTTTTCAATCTCAACTGTAATCCAAATCTCGGAATAGATCTGGAAGTGTACGTAAAAACTAGAAGTTACTATCGCAAGGAAAGCGCTGTCGGAGCCTGGTATCAACACCATGCGCTGTGCGTAACACCACTTCGTGGCAAAACATCACTTCAGAAACTTGCGCAAAGAACAGCCATACGATTGCCCAATAATTCGACTATGTTGTACTGACGTTTACGCTTTTAGCGGTATAAAGCATTGCTAGCATTATAGTAAGAACTGAATTTAAGCACAATTTAGAAACATAATTATTCTAGATAGATTATGCGTGTTTACAATCAATGCAGCTATAGAATTACATTATTATTATTTTTGCAGTTTACAATCAGTGCCAAGCTATAGAATTACATTTTTTTTGCAGCCCAGCGTATAATATTCAGAAAATATTTGGGCTATTTGCGCAATATCAATTCAGAAATTGCTTGGATTGCTTAGAGACTCGACTATACATAGATCCGCGCAAAACACTGCGTCGTGTGAACTCTGGACTAAACCTTAGCACGTCAAGAATAGTATGCTGCCTCGCTGACGCTCGGCAGAAATTAGTATGGTAATCATGCCAGTGTAATTGAGTTCACTTTACTGGGATTCAATATGCCTGACCTTTCCACTGACTTCAAAATTATGACTGGATATAGCATTTTCCAGCAACGCTGTGCCAAACAACTCCAGCTCTGGTCTTTATTTGTGTGATTTTATTGCGAATTTATCGTTTTTGATCGAGCGTTTATACAAATAAGTTTCGTTCCAGTTAGTCACAGTTTTTTAAGAATATTTCTGAACGGTACTGTAATGCTACGCTGTATAGAAATTCTGCAATGCAAAAGGTCTATATGTATATAAACTGTGGCATATATTTTCCTAGTGTTGATTCAGACAAGCTATGGCGCTGCTGATATACGAGACTGCAGTAAATCACCCCCGGTAAGTTTTGAAAAGCTACAGTAAGCAGCATCGCTGTAAAGGTGAATATGTGATGATCTACGCATGTGCATGGATTATCAACAGCACGGAGGACAGACCAGCCGTGAAGAATCTATTTTCCTGTGTCTAAAGCCCCGGTCCAACGAGGATGAGAGTTTATGAGAGTCAATCGGAGAGTTGCAACTCTCGCTCGCGTTTGACCGCCATCTCTCAGTCATAAACTCTCATGCACTCTCATCAACTTTTGGCTGGTTCAAATTTTGATAAGATTTGATGAGAGTCTTCCCTCGTTTGATCGGTACGCGTAGTAAACTGATCCAGTCAACTCTCACGCAACTCTTGTTATCGTTTGACCGGGGCACGAGAGTTGATTAAACTGTTTCGCGCGAATCTCTTCGCTAGTGGAACTGTCGACTTTAAACGAGGTTTTGTATTTATCTAGTATTATCCCAGCACTGTGGTGAATACAACGGAACGTTTGGTAAAACTTCGCGAGGAAATGCAAAAGCAGAACCTTAGTGCTTACATTATTCCAGCAACTGACGCCCATGGAGTATGTTTCATAGTAGATAATGTTTTGTATTTGAATAGTTGGAGTTCACATTATTCTTAATTCTTAAATGCAGAGCTTGTAAGGTATAACCGTTTATCTTTGACTAGAGTGAATACGTGAGAACACGAGATAAGAGACGGCAGTTTATCAGCGGTTTTGATGGTTCAGCTGGTATGTTGATTACGTATTATCCACTGAGCTATATAATACCTGGAGGAAGTGCTCGGCAGAAAAAAGTGAAGCCAAAAACATGGCGGATTTGGGCATTTTCTGACGCCATAATGACGCCACTGGTTCTAGTTGATGTACTATTTAAAACACGAGCAGGACTGCTTTATCAGATATATAATAAAGCACGAACTGCGAGTGTTTTAAATGGCTTAAAAACGACCCATCTTAAAAATAAACATTGTCTAAGCCGAGAAAATCAAAGCTAAAGTTTATCTAAATTAACATGATTTTTTATCACATATAAAACCACTGACACGGTAGTGATTTCCTTTGTCTTTTCCTCATGAATTATTAATGATTTTTTTAATACGTATTATCTCACAATGTGCCTCAGTGTTTGATTTCTGCAATATGCAGTTTGACTGTACCATGCACGGTTTTTTCCGGTTCCTCCTGACAGGAATGGCTCTCTAGCGATAATAGTGTAGAACCTGGTAGAGTTATCCAGTATAAATAGAGTTAGTTTAGGTTTTCTCCTGTAACTCTTTGCTCTTTCGCGCCATCTAGGGAGAACAGTTTAGAACTGATAGAGCTATCCAGTGTAAATAAAGTTAGTTTAGTTTAGGTTTTTTCCTGTAGTAACACTGGAACAATAAGGAAGACCCTTACTGGACCTCTAGGGAGAACAGTTTAGAACTGATAGAGCTATCCAGTATAAATAAAGTTAGTTTAGTTTAGGTTTCCTCCTGTAGTAACACTGGAACAATAAGGAAGACTCTTACTGGACCTTTAGGGAGGACAGTTTAGAACTGATAGAGCTATCCAGTATAAATAAAGTTAGTTTAGTTTAGGTTTCCTAGCTGTAATAACACTGGACCAAAAGGAGATATTTAGGAGGAATAGTTTAGAACTGATGGAGTTATTCAATCAATCTAGGAACGGCGATTGTAACGATGAACAATAGCGCCGCATTATGGACAGATGGCAGGTATTTTCTTCAAGCTGTAATGCAGCTGGATTGCAACTGGAAGTTGCAAAAATCTGGTAGGTGTAACCTCTGTCGGTCAGACAGTCAGACCGTCACTTGGTCTATCTTAAACGTTTTTTACTATTTAGGTGAAAAAGGTGTTCCCTCGAAAACAAAATGGCTTACAACGGTAGGACGAGTTTGACAATTTATAAAATAATCTGTAGGTAATATTCTTCAATAAGTCACTATCTTCATAACAAAGGTTATCTGCTCGAAACCTTTAGATTCAAAATTCTTATATATCTTTTACTACGTAGGAGCTGAATTCTGGAGACAGAGTTGGCATCGATCCTCTCGTCATTAGCATCAGTAAGTTTATACATGAATGGTAGTAAATGTTTGAAATATACACATAAACAATTACATTTTTCTTTTTTATCTTTTTCTTCCCGATAAATATTCTTCTTTATTTCACTTAAGGTTCATGGAAAAAAGATGCCAAGGTATACCGTTTATTTATACTGGGTAAAAACACTATTTATACTGAGTAGCCCTATTCTAAACTGTTCTGCTTAGATGTCCAGTAAGAGTCATCCCTTATCGCTCCAGTGTTACTACAGGAAGAATCCTAAACTAAATTCACTTTATATATACTGGATAGCTCTATCAGTTCCAAACTGTTCTTCCTAGAGGTCCAGTAAGGTTCATCCCTTATCGCTCCAGTGTTACTACAGGAGGAAACCTAAACTAAACTAACTTTATTTATACTGGATAGCTCTATCAGTTCTAAACTTTTCTCTCTAGAGGTCCAGTAAGAGTCATCCCTTATCGCTCCAGTGTTACTACAGAAGGAAACCTAAACTAAACTAACTTTATTTACACTGGATAGCTCTATCAGTTCTAAACTGTTCTCCCTAGAGCTCCAGTAAGGATCATCCAATATTATTTTAGTGTTACTATAGGAGGAAACCTAAGCTAAACTAACTTTATTTATACTGGATAGCTCTATCAGTTCCAAACTGTTCTCCCTAGAGGTCCAGTAAGGGGCATGTCTTACATTATTTTAAATAATTATTTTCAGGCCTTGAAAGATGGAAATATCACACTCGTTGGTGTTCGGAAAAATTTGGTGGACAAGGTTTGGACAGATCGTCCGGCTGAAGAGGCAAAGAAGGTTGCTGTTCAAAAGATTGAGTACACAGGTCTTGATATAAAAATTAGTTTTTAATGGACGCTGCACACAACAATAATTCCATCCAGTCATTATCTTACATGATGGAATTGATAAATGATAATATTGTGAAGTGATTTGAGAAGTTTTTTGATCCAATGAATTCTTGAATTTTGACTCTTTATTACGCTAGCAGTATTTAGTATTTTTACGTTCTCAAACAAACAGGGAAAAACTGGAGCAAAAAGGTGGAAGATGTGCAAAGCGAAATGAACAAGATTGGTGCAACAGCCCACGTTGTCCAAGAGTTAGATTCCATCGCTTGTAAGTACATTTTATGGCTTTTATGGCCAGTAAGAATAATCTCTTATTGATCCTGCGTTACTATACAGGAGGAAACCTAAACTAACTGTATTTAAGTGGATAACTTTGTCAGTTCTAAACTGTTTTTCCTAAAGGTCTAGTAATAAAGGTCTGTTTTTCCTAAAGGTCTTGCATTTATAGAAAGTTAATATTTTTAGGGTTGCTAAATTTACGTGGTAAAGAGATTCCGTACAACCCCGTGTTCTTTGCTTATGTCATCGTGAAGAAGGATGAAGTTCTGTAAGAGAGTTTCTTTCTTGTTTCTATTTTTATCACAGAAAGAAAGTAGATTAAAGATTTGTGTCTTCGTATATAGGTTTTTTGTGAATGACTCTAAGATCTCGCCCCCAGACGTGCAGAAACATCTACAGCTATCAAGTTGTTCCAACAAGAGTTATTGTATCAAAAGAAAACTCTATGATTCAATTGCAGCCGAACTGAAGACACTTAGTGCTGAGGATGGTGCCAAAATATGGGTATATATATGAATTCATTTTTGGTGACACAGTGGTACCTTTCATCTCTGTGACCTGGGTTCGATCCCTGCAATACGCGAGAGTCTGATTATAATTTCATCTCAGTCGCATGTGAGAAGAGTGCTTCCAGTTTGACTCTTCCAAACACCGCAGGTTTTCTCCAGTTACTCAGTTCGTTTGCCTTGTGTAGTAGTAACACCAGACCAATAATGATGATCCATGCTGGACCTCGAGGAAGAACAGTTTAGACTGATAGAGCTATCCAGTATAAGTAGAGTTAGTTTAGGTTTCCTCCTGTAGTAACACTGGACCAATAATTGATGGCTCTTGCTGGGCCTTTAGGGAGAACAGTTTAGAACTGATAGAGCTATCTAGTATAAATAGAGTTAGTTTAGTTCAGGTTTCCTCCTGTAGTAACACTGGACCAATAATTGATGGCTCTTACTGGGCCTTTAGGGAGAACAGTTTAGAAGTGATAGAGCTACCCAGTATAAATAAAGTTAGTTTAGTTTAGGTTTCCTCCTGTAGTAACACTGGATCAATAAGAGATGGCTCTTACTAGACCTCTAGGAAGAACAGTTTAGAACTGATAGAGTTATCTAGTATAAATAAAGTTAGTTTAGTTTAGGTTTCCTCCTGTAGTAACACTGCACCGATAAGAGATGATCCTTACTGGACCTCTAGGAAGAACAGTTTAGAACTGATAGAGTTATCTAGTATAAATAAAGTTAGTTTAGTTAAAGGACCAATTTATTAATAGTATTAATAATTTAAATTTGTTGTATTTCTAGTTAAGTCCTAAAGATAGTTATGCTTTAAAACTGGATGTTCCCGAAGTAAGTTGTACTAAAAGTGTGCATAGCAAGTTTTGAACTTGGGTTTAAAGGAATATTGAACCAGAGAAATCCAGTCCTTCCATTTCTTCTCTGTAGAGCAAAGAGTATCTTGAGTGGTCTCCTATTCGTTTGATGAAAGGCAAAAAGAATGAAGTTGAACTTAAAGGAATGCGAAAGGCGAACGTATGTTACATTTATTTGTTTTGTTTCACCCCAATTATTATAATCAGTTAGATCAGTTACCTTTCTTAAGAACTGTAGCCCTCACTGCAAACCTGACTTCTTACTTTTACAGCTCAAAGATTCTGTCGCATTGGCTGAATTCTTCTTGTACGCAGAAGAACAGGTGACCTTCGTCGTTTTGATTGTCTATTTTAGCACCACCACCATCATCACCACCACCATCATCACCATCATCATCACCAACACCATCACCACTACCACGATCATCATCATCACCACCATCATCATCATCATCATCACCAACACCATCACCACTACCACGATCATCATCATCACCACCATCTTCATCATCATCGCCAAAATCATCACCAACACCATCTGACCATCACCACTACCACCATCATCATCACCATTATCTTCATCATCACCATCATAATTATAAGTCCAATGCCTTTTAAGTGTTCCTCTCTTATAATACTAACATTTTAATGACTTATGTAATCTTTTTCTCATGTTATATAGGTGGCGAAAAAAGCAAAAATTACCGAACTTTCTTTGGAAGACAAAATGGAAGAATTCAGAAGGTTAATATACATACTTAAATGAATAGCCACTCCCATGTGAAGTCCCAGTCTTAGTCTTTGATCCAACAAGTTCTGTAAATATTTTTAAATTGTTTCAGTAAACAAGCGTTATACAAAGGACTCAGTTTTCCATCTATTGTCGGTTTTGGACCAAACGGAGCTGTTATTCATTACAGGTGAATAGAAACTGTAATGTTCTTGTTTCATTATCACCATCATCATTATCATCACCACCATCACCACCACCACCGCAACTACCATCACCACTCTTATCATCACCACAACTACAATCACTACTCTCATCATCACCATCATCTCCGCCACCATCATCAGAAATGCTAATCTTTGTTGATCATGAATCTCTTTACCAGGGCAAAGAATGAGACCAATAGAGAAGTGACAGATGATAGCACTCTTTTGGTGGATACCGGCTCACAATACCTGTATGAATCTTATTCTTTGTTTATCTTTACATTTAATAACGTTGTCTTCCTAACTATTCCGTACGTATATTATTTTTAACAGTGACGGCAGCACAGACGTCACTCGAACTGTTCATTTTGGAACGCCAACCGCAATGCAGAAAGTAAGTTATTTTTCTTCCTGTTCGAGAGGTAGCAGTTGCAAGATTCGCCCTTGTCTGCTTTATTCAATTGTTGACGTTCTACATTCCAGAGTGCATTGACTCGAGTTCTGATGGGGCAAATTGATCTAGCTATGGCTGTATTTCCTCATGGAACTTATGGTATGATCATAATTACTATAATCCTCTTTTTTATCGCGAGTATCTCTATCAGTTCTAAGCCATTCTCCGTAGCAATCCAGCAATGGACACCTCTTATTGTTCCAGTGTTACTAAAAGGGTGAACTGGATTATCAGGAGAAAACCTGCGGTGTTTGGTAGAGTAAAACTGGAAGCACTCTTCTCACATGTGACTGAAGCGAGATTGTATTTAACAACTATATTTTCCAGGCCGTGCAGTTGACATCCTTGCTCGACAAGCGCTGTTCCGTAATGGCTGGAATTATCGTCATGGAACAGGACATGGAATTGGATCGTACCTCTATATTCACGAAGGTAAATCTGCAAAGTTTACTCACTCACAGGCTGACACTTGCTTACATGAACGTATTTATTATATTTTTTCTTTCTATTCTGTGTAGGTCCTGGCCGTATTGCTTCTGGTTGCCCAGCTCTTTATGAGAAACCGTTAGAGATAGGATTTGTGTTGTCGGATGGTAAGCAGAGGACATTTCCCCGTATTTTTTACTGACATCTGACAAAATATCTTCACTGATAGCTAACAAACGATGTGAAACAGCAATTTGGAACTTACATATTTTACTATTTGAGCATTATTAACTTTACTACAGTATTTCGATAAAAGTAAAACATTTAATTTTAGAACCTGGTTATTATGAAGATGGCAATTTTGGCATCAGACTTGAAACTGCTGTAGTCGTGGTTAATGCTACTACTCCAGTAAGTCAATAAGTCACTGAGTAAGTTTTTCTAAAGTATATGAAAAATTGACAATTGTTTCTTCTCCTATTAGAATCGATTTAACGACGTTGACTATTACACGTTTGAAACCATCTGTTATGTAAGTCGGTCAAGTTAAGTTAAATTTTAGAAACACAATTAGCTATAATCATATTTTTAATGTTCTTTTCTTTTAGTTCCCCGTGCAACGAAAACTTATTGACGAAACTATTATGAGTGACAGACAGGTAGGAATTTATATGATAAGAAACAGATTTTAAATTTAGCTTTTCTGACCATTACTCGGAGAACATTGCACAATATATCAAAAGTACAAATCCCACCATGATCAAGTATTTTTGACCATTTTTGACTGACTGGTGTGACATCACTTGGAGAACATCAGTCAATATATATATAATCTACCTGAGTACAAATCCCACCATGATCAAGTAGTTTTCTACTTGCCTGGTGTGGACATCACTTGGAGAACATCATTCAATATATATAACCTACCTGAGTACAAATCCCACCATGATCAAGTAGTTTTCTACTTGCCTGGTGTGGACATCACTTGGAGAACATCATTCAATATATATAACCTACTTGAGTACAAATCCCACCGTGATCAAGTAGTTTTCTGCTTGCCTGGTGTGGACATCACTTGGAGAACATCACCGATGTTATGATATTTTAATGAAATAATTTTCAGGTGAAATGGATAAATGACTACCACAAGACAACAGCCAAACTTGTAGGAGATGAACTGAAAAGACAGAAAAAAACGAAAGAGTACAATTGGTTGATGGAACAAACGAAACCAATTGAAAGAAAAAACAAAAACGACGTGTCAGATGCAACAGCAACAGTCAAATCTATTTCTCTTATTTTTATCACAGCAATTTTTGCTCTACTGATTAACTGAACGTGTGAACATTGCATTCAAGTGTGATTCTTTTTGATTTAATGTAGAGTAGAATAAGAAATTTGATTATTTGCCTTTGATTTAGTAAGATATTGTCTAGCTTATTGTATTGTTCGCATGTATAGGCCATTTTCATGTATAGGCCATTTCTGTAGTTTCTGTCTTATTTTTAATAGTGTTTGTTTCTATAATAATAATAATAATAATAATAATTAATAATAATTATTCAATTCATTCCTGATTTAGAAGAACTATTAAATAGTTGTATTCCAAATAAAGCTTTCAGAACGATTCAAACAATGGACTATTTTTTTTCAGTTTATTGGAGCCTTATTCCGAGAGTGACCATATTCCGATAGGGACTATATTCCGAGAGGGATAATATTCCTATAGGCACTATATTCCGAGAGGGATAATATTCCTATAGGGACTAAATTCCTATGGAACTACATTTCGATAGGCACTCTTATAGTCCCATAGGAACTATATCCCCAATATATGGGTCTATAGTCCCATAGGGACTATATTCCTATACAGGAACAAAACTCAAAACATTCCTATAGAGGAACACTATTTTGCGAGAGAAACTTAATTCCGATAGGGACATTATTCCTATAGGTATTATATCTCATAAGGACTAAACTCCGGGTGGGACTATATTCCGATATGGACTTTATTCCGACGGACTTAAATTCGGCATGTGCCCGCGTGTTAAACCCAACAGCGGTTTCCCAAACAAAGACAAAATTTCGTCAAAATGGCGGCCGAATGGGACAATCTTATACCGGATTCGAGAGATATGCCGTCGAAAGATGGTTCATTTCACGACGAATTTGAAGGTATTGTACATGGTTATAGATAAAGACAAGTTCTCCTAGTTTTAAGCCAAATATTTAGCTGTATTTTAGGCTTTTAAACGATCTCGTGAAAGGTCTTTGATTGTCTTAAAATTGCTCTAGACCAACCATGCAATTTGCGAAATTTGTTTTGAATTGAGTGCACACGAAAAGGTTTATAAAGACTAGCTTTCCTTTGGGTTTAGTTATCTTGAAGTTTTATAAGAATATTTATTCTTCTCGCTGTGTTTCTGTACAATTTTGTAGCTATTTTGTGGTTTATACGGTCAATATTTGAATGCAATGCATGAGTTGTCACGGGTAGAAAGACATTTAATATTCAATAGCCCTTTCCGATCTGATAGCCTGTTTGCAAATTGCCAAAATATGCCAGGAAATTAAGGCATTTACGGATATAAGTCTGTGAATTACTGAATTAGTGTCATGTTTTGAGTCTTTTAACTAATAATTTGACGAATATTATTATTTTAGTTTTTGTAAGTATATTATTAATTTGTCTTATACTAGATGTACAGTATATTAAAGTACAACCTTATAAAATGGCAGCTAACTCCTTTTTATACAAAGTTTTACATTAGTGTTTACATATTTTTCAATTATAAAGTGGTTTTATAATGGCTATTAGCTTGTGTTGTTGTGGGAAAAGTTAATATTTTAATAGTTATCTAATGAATTTGGCCATTTAAAACTTCTAAAATTGGTTGGCATTTCAATAATTAAAGTAAAGGCATACTTCTGGCATTCATCTGCTAAATATGGAAATTTAAAATTTGACATAACACTTTGTCATCAAAAGGGCTTCAATTCTAGACCATTCTAGACATTTATTTACAATATAAGTATATTTGAAGCTTTACAAAAACTAAGCATTATGGGGCAGCAGATAACAGCAGATGGCTGTCAACTTCAGAAATGTTGACACTTATATGAGCAAGATAAATTAAACTAGATATCTCAATTCTATCTATTTGCTACTAAATGCAAGACTAAGACACTTCATGAAAATAATTGACTTTATTTCCAGGGTGCATTCCATGCACTCCACGCCGGATATATCCGGCGTTGGTTTTAAAATTTGTTGGCGTATTGGCGTGAGATCACTCGAAAAGAAGTGATAAGTGGAACCAAGTTTGTGCTTGAATTCATTGTCATATGTATATTCACAGTATAACTTCAAGAATATGATGTTAACAGTATATAAGACATGCCAGGTTAGCCATTATAACATTGATTTTGGTCCCCCAAAATTGAAAATCTCCAATGTATTGGCGTGAACTATCGTAAATGTCGGCGTATCTCCGGCGTAGAGTTTACATGGAATGCACCCTGGCATTATTTGCACTCTGATAACTGCAGGTTGACTACCATCTGCCGCATTATTTTCAAATAATTTTTTAATATGATTCTCTGTTTTACTAGAAAGCAGTACTAGGACCCCAGCATCCCACAAAACATCAAAAGCAAAAATGAAAAAAGGATATGAACAAAGTTTAATGTCTGAAGAGCAAGATGACTATAGTATAACAGAGTACGTTATGGAGTATACAGGTATGGAATTGGCTGTTGCAGTTTATGGATAATTTTAGTGTATCGGTTATTCAATATTGCACATGTTCATTCTTTTGGTTATATCATAGGGTTATATGTAGTATGTATTTGGTGCCAATAACTAGAACTGAGTGATGGTTTAATTTAACTGAATAATTTACTTCGCTGTGTTTCTTTAGACATATTTGAACCAAGTACACAGCAGAAGCTAGATTTTGTCGACATACAAGAGGGTGATGCCATTTCTGAGGCATCCGATGATGAAATTGTTGCACACAGTGGTGAACAGAGGACGTACGAACATACCGACATAGTGGACTTTGATTCCGAGGATGCAGAGGATCCGTCACGGTTACCCCCAGTTGATACGGGAACGGATACCTTTGGGATAGATGTAGATTTAGCATTGAATAATGGGATTGCCGATGATAGTGAGGGATATGATGAAGCTTTAGAAATGGGTAACGAGGGTCACAACACATTGAGTAATGACATTGAGACAAGTTTAGTGGAAATTGAGGAAATTAAGAAAAGTGAAAATAGACAAGTGGAAGTACAAAAGGTGAAAGATGAAAGTGAGCAAGTGGAACTACCAAAAGTGAAAAGTAAAAATAAACAAGTGGAAACACCAAAAATGAAAAGTGAAAATAGACAGGTGGAACAACAAAAAGGGAAAAGTGAAAATAAACAAGTGGAAGTACAAAAAGTGGATGAAATGATAGAACAGGAAAGTGAAAATGAGGAAAACGAAATGAGCAAAGTTGAAGATCAGAAAGAATCAGATAATGAACAATCCGATGAAAGAGCGGAACTTTTAGTCGAAGATGATTATAGCGATGACACAACAGAAGTGGATAACCTACTTGCAGACGACAAAACCAAGGTTGAAGATAAAATTGACCAGCGGAAAAAAAGAGTAAAATGGTCAGCTCAGGTACACAAGCCCATGAGGTTGAACCACTTCTAAACACTTCACAAACCCCCTCCCCTTCACAGACACCCTCCCCTTCACAGACGCCCTCCCCTTCACAGACGCCCTCCCCTGAACCTCAGGAATCTCCACGGGACAGAAAGCACTTCACACCCAGAGAGTACCCTGGGAAAGCTGTCAAGTCTATTGCAATTGGGACTGACGATGATTTCCCATCTAATGAATATAGAAAAGAACAGAATACCAAGGCAAGCCCCGGGCAGACTCGAAAGAGAGGCTCAAAGGGGTATACAGAGAAAACACCTCCACATCAGAATATTGAAAATGGGGTGCGAAATCCAATGAAGGCCAGCACCCCAAAATCTACCCGCACCCCAACATCTACCCGCACCCCAACATCTACCCGCACCCCAACATCAACCCATCGAAGGCAGAATGGTGACACACCCGCTCCAAGGTCTGGTAAACATCCCAGAGGGGAGCGGGGTAGCCAGTCAAGTGATGCGATGTTCTTCAAGCAACGTATAACACAGACCAGTAAGCGACATCCAAAGAGACATGTATGGTTGGTACGAGACAGTGAGATTCATCGCTTGATTGCAGAGAAGGCGGCAATACTACGAAGATATAAAGAAGAGGGGATCACAGGTGAGTAATCATGTTGACATTCCTATTTCAATTGGTAAAATGTCCATATGGGTAAAATGTCCATATGGGTAAAATGTCCATATGGGTAAAAATGTCCATATGGGTAAAATGTCCATATGGGTAAAATGTCCATATGGGTAAAATGTCCATATGGGTAAAATGTCCATATGGGTAAAAATGTCTTTATGGGTAAAATGTCCATATGGGTAAAATGTCCATATGGGTAAAAATGTCCATATGGGTAAAAATGTCCATATGGGTAAAAATGTCCATATGGGTAAAATGTCCATATGGGTAAAATGTCCATATGGGTAAAATGTCCATATGGGTAAAATGTCCATATGGGTGAAATGTCCATATGGGTAAAATGTCCATATGGGTGAAATGTCCATATGGGTAAAATGTCCATATGGGTAAAATGTCCATATGGGTAAAATGTCCATATGGGTAAAATGTTCATATGGGTAAAATGTCCATATGGGTAAAATGTTCATATGGGTAAAATGTTCATATGATCTGCACACTTGTGATGTGTACCATACCATGTGATGTTCAGTCCTAAGTGACGAAAGTGAACTATATGTTTGGTGGTAAATGCATCTAATAAGAACATTTAACACATTAATATGAAATTTCTCATTTTTAGGTCGACAAAAATCCAAAGGTTTCCCAAATTATTCAGAAGTTGACGTCCTAGGCCTGCCCTCGGTTGGGTTCTCCGGTCGTACAAAAGACGACTCTCACCGGTCATCTTTACCCTACGGTAGACACCCCTCGTCGCAGTCATCCCAGGGTGGTTATCGCGGTGGCTCATCTTCTGAAGATGAGGACGAAAAGACAAACAGACTGGACAGTAAAGGAGGAAAATCGGGGACGTTTGCAGTAGGATTAGCAGCCAGAAGAGAGCAAGCGGCGAGTACCAAGCAGCATGAACCTGGTGATCAGGAAGAGGGCTGTGAATTATGCGCTGCTGAGGCCAAGGCACGTTTATACACTGATTTGTCGGGCCGTATTCAGGTTAATCCATAAAAAACTATCTGCCAGTGTCTCTTGTCTAACCCATTAGCTGGCAATGCGCCCAGGTCTAACGCCAGACTATTTTACTCTGTCTAACGCCAGACGATTTTACTCGTCAGTGGTAGGGTACTGCCAGTTAATGTGTTAACAAAACTACCTGCCAGTGTCTCTTGTTAACAAAACTATCTGCCAGTGTCTCTTATTAACCCATTAGCTGAAAATGCGCCCAGATGCGCCCTACTTTAGTATTTTACTCTGTCTAACGCCAGACGATTTTACTCGTCAGTGGTAGGGTACTGCCAGTTAATGTGTCAACAAAACTACCTGCCAGTGTCTCTTGTTAACAAAACTATCTGCCAGTGTCTCTTGTTAACCCATTAGCTGGCAATGCGCCCAGATGCGCCCTACTTTAGTATTTTACTCTGTCTAACGCCAGACGATTTTACTCTGTCTAACGCCAGACGATTTCACTCTGTCTAACGCCAGACGATTTTACTCGTCAGTGGTAGGGTACTGCCAGTCAATGGGTTAATGAAAAATATTTACTCGTTGGCATACGTCGCAGTGTGCAGGTTTGAATGTGATGAGTTTTTCTTCATTTATTTTTTCACAGGAAAAAGAAAAACACGAAAAGAAGTTGCAAGAACTTGAAGCGGCAGGTAAGTCTTCACTTCACTCGCTTGCCGTCACGCGTGCTAACAATCTACATCCAAATACAGATATGATTGAACGTTCTTGTTTCGTTCTTCGCAGCCAAAGCTGGTCCACATCATCCACGAAACTTGATGTTGGGCATCGTCTATTCCGCCAAGGTACTACTTCTATAGTTATGTATAGCTGTACGTACAGTATGATGGTATAGTTTTACGAACTGGGAAGCGTCAATTGTTAGGCTATAATACCTTTTATTGTTTTATTGTTTTTCAGGTAGTTCAGACACAAACCACGACAGCTTATTTTAGAATACTACCTACACTGGACCACCACGTTTGAGATATCTTTTCAGGTAGTTCAGACACAAACCACGACAGCTTATTGTAGAATACTACCTACACTGGACCACCACGTTTGAGATATCTTTTTCAGGTAGTTCAGACACAAACCACGGCAGCTTATTGTAGAATACTACCTACACTGGACCGCCACGTTTGAGACATCTTATTCAGGTAGTTCAGACACAAACCACGGCAGCTTATTGTAGAATACTACCTACACTGGACCACCACGTTTGAGATATCTTTTTCAGGTAGTTCAGACACAAACCACGGCAGCTTATTGTAGAATACTACCTACAGTGGACCCCCACGTTTGAAATATCATTTTCAGGTAGTTCAGACACAAACCACGGCAGCTTATTGTAGAATACTACCTACACTGGACCACCACATTTGAAATATCATTTTCAGGTAGTTCAGACACAAACCACGGTAGCTTATTGTAGAATACTATACCTACACTGGACCTACACGTTTGAGACTAATTGCCTGCAAACAATTCTATACCACTTTTAGACAGGTCAATACTCTTTAATAAGTATAAATTACGGATATTCTCTGAGAACGAAAACCAAGAGAGTATTAGAACGAAACCACTAGCGACTAATCGTTTCAGTCAATTTTTAACAAATAGATTTTAGACTTACTTGACAAATTAGACTTTTACCTTCTTAAATTTATCGCTATAGTAAATAACTCCCAATTCAGTTTTCTTGTAAATCTGCGATGAGTTATCAATCAACCAAGTATTAAGTATTATTATTGCTCTCTCTAATACAGACTTTTCCCTTCTCAGTTTTTAGGCAGTACAAACTTAATGTCGCCATCCGCACCAAACAAAGCTGTGCGTTTACAGCAAGCCCAGGAAGCCATTGGTCGTATTAAGGTACGTACAGTTTTGAAATATAATGTTGTCATGTAGGGGATTTCACTAAGTGTGGTAGCGCAGCACATATTGATCAACTCTAAAGTGACAGACAGTTATTGGAATGACTAAATTGTTCACAATTTGTATTGACCTGTAATGGGAACATTAGCATAATTTGCTTGCTCCCAATAAGTTGTAATACATTTGAAAGCTCGTATATTAACTGATTTGTAGCGTCTAGATGAATTTGACTGAGAGCTGTATATCACACATACAGTATCTGTGTATCACACTATGGCTAGATTTTTATATTTTATGTTTGGACGGTTTAAAATTCTGTTTAGATAGCGCTATCTGAACGCACGGAAAATGAGACCCGAGTTCAGAAATGTCTCCTAACTGAATTTCCCAATTTCACTAAATTGCCGAACTAACACCTTGAATCTCCGAGTGTTTGTTTTCTCTCAGGTTCCCGAAGGGGAAGAACAGCCCTCTTCTGATGTGGATTTGTTTATCTCAACTGAACGAATTAAGGTTGTCAGCTCTGAAAACAAGGTAAGCTCTATCAAAGTACACTATAAACATCTTTATTTATACTTGTACATAGACTGTTCTCCAGTAAGGATCATCTCTTATTGATCCAATGTTACTACAGGAGGAAACCTAAACTAAACTAACTTTATTTATACTGGATATCTCTATCAGTTCTAAACTGTTCTCCCTAGAGGTTCAGTAAGGATCATCTCTTATTGATCCAGTGTTACTACAGGAGGAAACCTAAACTAAACTAACTTTATTTATACTGGATATCTCTATCAGTTCTAAACTGTTCTCCCTAGAGGTCCAGTAAGGGTTACCTCTTATTGATCCAGTGTTACTACAGGAAGAAATCTAAACTAAACTAACGTTATTTACACTGGATATCTCTATCAGTTCTAAACTGTTCTTCCTAGAGGTCCAGTAAGGATCATCTCTTATTGATCCATTGTTACTACAGGAGGAAACCTAAACTAAACTAACTTTATTTATACTGGATATCTCTATCAGTTCTAAACTGTTCTCCCTAGAGGTCCAGTAAGGGTTACCTCTTATTGATCCAGTGTTACTACAGGAGGAAACCTAAACTAAACTAACGTTATTTACACTGGATATCTCTATCAGTTCTAAACTGTTCTTCCTAGAGGTCCAGTAAGAGTCATCCCTTATTGATCCAGTGTTACTACAGGAGGAAACCTTAGAGATGAAGAGGTTTAAAGAGGTATAATATTTGTGTTTTCATTTTACAGCAACCGTTGACTGACCATCATTTAAAAACAATATCGTTCATCGCCGATATTGGTAATATAATTGTTGTGATGGCCAGGCTTTCGACAGAAACCGACAGTAAGACTTGGTCTGGAAAGATGCCGGAGTTCAGTCCACAAAAACAACAAAAGGAGGAGAAAACAACGAAAGTCATTTGTCATGTCATCGAGACTGCTGAGGTTGGTGGTAGTTGTCATTAGAACTTACTTAAACCTTAATAAGTCAAGGTAAAGGGGGGGGTGATTATTTTTCCTTGCAGCTGAACAGAGGTGGAAAAAGTATCGGATCCCAGAAATATTTTTGGATCTGAACTTTTGCAGAAACTTTTGCAGAAATTTCTGAAAGTTAATAATTAATTGATGAGTAATATCAAAACTAGAGTATGCTCTAGTCTAGACTAGCAATTGTATAAATGCATTTTGTATTCACTATATCAAAATGAACACCACTGAATATCAAGAAACAACACTCCAATCATGATAGTCCAATGTCAAAATCAATCAATGATCATTGAACCTCATTCATTATAAATGTTGAGTCTGAAACCCAGGTTCCCAGAAAGAAAAAAACATTTTCCACCTGTGCAGCTGAGTGTTGTATTGCAAAGGACGCAACTTAAACGTGTCCGAGACTTACTAGAGCGCCTCTCGCTTCCATCATACGGACTCATGTTTCATCACAGAGCACAGCTAATGTGGAAGGGTTAGTATTTGGTGAGGGAGGAAAACTGGAGTACCTGGAGAAAAACCTTCGAAACACAAGAGAGAACGAACTACAACTTCACTTACATGAGTTTCCAAGCACATCAAGTCAGAGCAGTGATAGTCACCCATCCTAAGTAATAATACTCTATCCTCGACCTACAGTAACAACCACAACTCTACTTACATGAGTTTCCAAGCACACCAAGTCAGAGCAGTGATAGTCACCCATCCTAAGTAATACACTACCCTCGACCTGCAGTAGTGGGCTTAACTTTGTGTTAAAGGGCAGGCGTTAAACATTATTAACATTTTCCAGGCCCAGACTGTGGCTAAAACTGTGGGCCAGGCATTCAATATCGCTTACCACGAGTTCCTCAAAATGAACAGACTGAATCTGGGTGATATTGAAGATTTGGAATATAACGGCATTCTGGAACAACAGAAGATACTTGGAGAGGAATTGTCCTTGCTAGCTGATGAAACTAAAACGAAGGAGGTTTGTGAACTAAATAACTCTGTTTACCCTGGATAGCTCTGTATCAGTTCTAAACTGTTCTCCCTAGAGGTCCAGTAAGGGCCATCCCTTATTGATCCAGTGTTACTACAGGAGGAAACCTAAACTAAACTAACTTTATTTATACTGGATAGTTCTAAACTGTTCTCCCTAGAGGTCCAGTAAGAGCCATCCCTTATTGATCCAGTGTTACTACAGGAGGAAACCTAAACTAAACTAACTTTATTTATACTGGATAGCTCTATCAGTTCTAAACTGTTCTCCCTAGAGGTCCAGTAAGGGTCATCCCTTATTGATCCAGTGTTACTACAGGGGAAACCTAAACTAAATCAACTTTATTTATACTAGATAGCTATATCAGTTCTAAACTGTTCTCCTTAGAAGTTCACACATAAAGGGTAATAACTTCATATACTGTATGGAGGGCAATAACTTCAAATATGGAGTGTAATAACTTCATATATAGAGGGTAGTAATTATACATATAGAGGGTACTAACATTTCCAACTACATAGGTTGTTATTCATAAGAAATACGGAGAATGTTTATTATTGATGATCGTTGAGAGTGGCTGGGGGTCAATGATTCCTACCGTCGTGATCGCACATATGGATAACAAAGGACCAGCTGCCAAGTCTGGACAGTTGAATGTTGGCAATCAAATACTGGTTGTCAATGGTCAAAGCTTGGTTGGCTTGCCGCTACTGGCGTGTCAGAATATTATCAAGGTAGGTGTAAGATGCATATGTAATGTATGGGATAAGTAGTGAGTTCCTGTACTCTTATCATGTTATATTAAGTCTCTGTGCTCTCTCTCAGTTAAGTATGGTTAGATCATGCAGAGGTAATACATGTTCTTGAATGTCAGCTACCTTAAAGATATCTGATGTTGTACAGAATTCATATGAGTAGAGTTAAGTCTCTCCTGTGTTCTCTCTCAGTTGACTGAGTTAAGCATAGTTAGATCATGTAGAGGTAGTACATGTTTTGAATGTGGGCTTCCCTAAAGTGATCTGATGTTGTTCAGAACTTACTGCTGAGTTAAGCATGGTTAGATCATGTAGAGGTAGTACATGTTCTTGAATGTGGGCTACCCTAAAGTGATCTGATGTTGTACAGAACTCATGTGAGTAGAGTTAAGTCTCTCCTGTGTTCTCTCCCAGTTGACTCAACTGGTATCAATGAGTACCAGCTTCTCCGGGGGGGGGGTTTACCTGCAAATCTAATCCAATCCGCTTTTCTACTACAGGCACAGAAATATGAAGAACGTGTGGCATTTAAAGTCGTCTCCTGCCCACCGACTGTTGAAATATCCATCAACAGACCAGACACGAAATATCAACTGGGATTTAGTGTTCAGAACGGAATGGTATGTTTGAAAATATGTAGAATAACTTTGCCTTTACTGTGTGCCAGCCCCCCGGCAGACTGACCGAGCAAACAATCTGCTATACAGACTGATATTTTATTGATTGATGAATCTATTGTTTACTAGATATGTAGTCTAATGCGTGGTGGGATCGCAGAACGAGGTGGAGTGCGCGTGGGCCATAAGATTATTGAGATGAATGGAGAAAGTGTAGTTGCTGCTTCTCATCATCATATTGTTGAGATCTTACAGACTACGATTGGAGAGGTATGGAGAACTATAAGTCCCTTGCTGGACCTCTAGGGAGAACAGTTTAGAACTGATAGAGCTATCCAGCATAAATAAAGTTAGTTTAGTTTAGGTTTCCTCCTGTAGTAACACTGGAGCAATAAGGGATGACCCTCACTGGACTTCTAGGGAGAACAGTTTAGAACTGATAGAGTTATCCAGTATAAATAAAGTTAGTTTAGTTTAGATTTCCTCTTGTAGTAACAATGGATCAATAAGAGATGACCCTTACTGGACCTCTAGGAAGAACAGTTTAGAACTGATAGAGTTATCCAGTATAAATAAAGTTAGTTTAGTTTACATTTTCTATATAGCTGCATTAGGTATAGATCCATGATCCATCCATCCATTCTTTCTGATGTCATTATTTCTTTCTTTAAGTTACGAATGAAGACGATGCCCATCACTCTCTACAAACTTCTCGTTGGTCTAGAGATACCGCAATATTTATAAAACAACAACGACGACAACAATCGAAAGTAAGAGCTTTATATATTTAAGATTTTTAATATAGGAGATTGAAATGACTTAACGTTGCATTGCTGTTGATCTGCTTGCACCGTGGTAAAGCAAGAACTAGCATAAACAAAAGATAATGAACAGAACTGCATATAAAAATTGATATTCTTAAGAATTTTAGACGTCGCCATGCAGCAATAAACAACGACGAAATATATAATCACGACTTAAATATAATGCATTTTAAGTGCATCTATTCAGGAAAGTCATTATTGCATTATTGAAAAAAATGTTGAACGAGTTGAAATTGGTACATATTGATATTTATATAATGTAGATGTTATTGTAAGCAGATCTGGACAATCAATAAAATGTACCATTAGTACGACTGATTCCAAAGATATTACTAACCTACATAAATTCCTGAATGTTGAAGGGTTTTTGTAAATGGAAATTTCGATCGAAATTTTAGATATTTTAGACCTAACCACCGGGTAATTCCATGTCAATTCGTCACATTTTTTCACCATTTGTAGACATTAGTAAGAAATGACTTTATACAAAATTTGAAGTCAATATCTCAAACAGTTATTGATTTAACAGAACATGATTTTATCGTTCAAAATATTGGGTACCTGTGGTAACAGCACCTTTCTGATGCTATTGTCAGATTCCTTGGCATAAAAGCATCTACAGTGTTAAATTTTAGAGGAATAGGAGTAACAGAAAATTTGATCAGGTGGAATTTGATCAGGCAAACACCCTAAAATCAGGCAATTTTTGATGAGCTGTAAGATATTGAGTATTGACTTCAAATTTTGTATACCGTCATTTCTTACTAATGTCTACTAATGGTGAAAAAATAGGCCGAATCCCAAGAGGTAGGTTACAACCTGTGATGGACCACAGGAGCAGTTGCGAAAAATGCAACTATAGGCGCTCTGACAAGAACCTGCGGCCCTGCGATTCCGGTGCGGCGCTCTGACCACTGAGCTACAGAATTAAGCCGCCAAGAGCTAGCCACAAGTTCATGTATTTATATACTAGGGTGATGTCAGTGTGTGGTATAAGGGTAAATATTCTGAATAGTTCCATTTTTCGCAACTGCTCCTGGTTATAGGGCTAAAATATCCGCCCAGCTTCTTACTTATACGTCCCTAATCCAGCCTAATCTTAACCCTAAACTATTGTTTTTTGCAAGACAAACAAGAAAGTACATTTTAAGCATACATCAATACACAACAAGACACATAATATAAGACAACAGCATTTTATTACCAAACAACCAATTCAAAAATCATTACAATGATAGTTCACATAGAAGCACTACATATTTTATAATTATCCCCGTTCTATAACATCAATCCTAAATATATTGTTCCATTGAAGCAAGATGAACCAAATAATGTGTGTTCAGTATTAGTAGCAGCAAGGTTTGTTGGTGCGCAGAGTACAGTATCTTGTAGAGCTGCAGGGATAGTAGCCTGCAGGGCATGGATCTTTGTAATAATAGCAAGTGCATCCAGGATAATCACAGAATTTTTTACCTGTTGAAAAAAATAGAACACAGTTATGATTTTAATATATAGATACCCAAAAACGTACCCTTTCACCTTAGCTGTGCTCCATGCATGATTAGAAATAGGTTATATATGCATGGCAGCTTTATGGGCGCCTTAGTAAGCCTTCGACAAACATCTAATATATCTTACGTCCTATCTCGTTTTCCCCCGACGGATATTCGCAGTTGGCGAATGCAACAATCAGAGCCAATACAAGGATAGCAAAGGTCTTCATTGTGAACGTCTTTCTTCAATTGAATATTTCTATAAGGTTGCAGAGAAACAATATTGCGATAAGTTTACAATAAAATCTACAGAAGCTGGATTTTTAGTCTGATTGCATGCTCACACGACGTGTTTTTGCGTATTCAAGTTTAGGTATCGTCCGTGGAAACATGCGAACAGCGAATATATGATGATAAGCGGCGGGTCTTATAGGATCAAACTAAAGACCACATGAAACCAAAGAGTACTTATAAAGTTAACTCAGGTACTCTCCATATAATTGACTCAATTAGCAAGGTTCAAATCTTTGGGATTTTCCCATTATGTCATTCGCGACCTTAAGAAGCCCTGGTATGAAATAGAGTTGAGAGACTTCTAAATACTTTAATCGTGACTCAACAGAATATTCAATACACTTAAATTTGAATTTTAATCATTAGCTGCGCCTCAAACCATCGAAATATGGTATTGGGTTTGAATATTTTGTGCAGTTAATAAATGGTGGCTCGCGGAAATTGAGTTGTACCATTGGTCCATCACGAAAGTGCATGGTAGATAGCTAATACACTAATATTCATATCACTAATATACATGCAATGTATATTATCAACATAGAGCAATATAGCAATAATATTCAAACTTACCTTCAAAAATTCCACTTGCGCAACACCAAACCAATATACAGTCTGCCTCGACAAGCCTCGCTTTATATATGCTCTTGTTGCGGAAATACGTGCATTGCGCAAACCAAATCACATGAGCTCGATTTCTCAAAACATCCTTTCTTTGACTTTTGAATACCAGGAAATATGCACTAAATCATGTGCGCCACGCCACGAGTCATGCAGATTCCGGTTACGTAAGTGCTTGTTCGGGCAGGTTCATAGAAAGATAAATGTCACATGAAATATAATAGCTAACGCAGCGAAAACAACACGATCATTGAATAATGATCAAATTTAGTAGCAGTTTTTCCGCATTATTCAAATAGAAAAGTAAAAACAAGTTTGACGAACTGAAATGCAACCAGACAGTCATATGAGTTCTTAAGTGTAAACGGATGCTAAGGCAGAACAATTGTAACTTTAATAAAAATAATCCTCATTTCGACTTTGGTCTCTTTTGACCCTAGAAGAAATTATGTTTTATTAGTTCTTGAAATTATCTCACCGCTCTTGTGAGAAGCTAGTTTGAAGTGAGTCATATTAACTCTTGTGCTAAATTCAGTCGAAACGTGCTTGCATCTAATTTTAAAGAACTCAAAAAATGATGATTTGGATGCAGCGATAATGCGTGTTAGTTCTTGAATTTTCTTGAATATTAAACTGACCAGGGGCTGCGTGGCTCATGGCACGGCCGAGAAATTGAATTATCAGATATCTTATAGTCTTAGGCGAGATTAGCACCCATATGGGGAACTGTTTTGGTACCTTTTCTAGCGTTGGGTAAATATCAAGAACTTCCCCTTTACACGACACTTAAGTTTGGGGAAATATTTAGGCTGTCATCATTTCTGAAGTTGACCATCATCTGTTGCCCCGTAACGCTTATCGAAACCTACTAGCATTCCCAACAGCACAGACAGAACTTCAGACTGTACATATGATTTCCCTTTTCCCACAATCATATTTCAAAACAATACAAATATTTGACAGCTATTGAATAATGTTTGTTAAATGTAATATGCCTACAGGAGAAAAATATAAGTATCAACAAGGTTGAACTAAGTTTAGACATAAACCTATAACAATTACTTAATGGACCCGACAATGCATGCTAATTGTCACCCAATAGATATGGCCATGGGGCTTCTGTGGCGCAGTCGTCAGGGCAAGCGCCTTTCACCTTGAGTTCGATTCTCGCTGAGGACTATACTCATCACACTCATGTGAAAAGAGTAAGTCAACGCTCTGCCGAAAGTCGTGGGTTTTCTCCGGGCACTCCGGTTTCCTCCCACAGGGAAAGTTGACTGAAATGTATGTATATATGTATCAAAATAGATGGCTTTCACTAAGTAGTATCGTGCAGGAGATGGTGATCAACGGCCAGTTATCATATTAATTATTTTCATTATATGTAGTATAGCCTTGTATTTGGTGACAAGGAAATATAATTGAGAGATGTAGTTTAATTTTCTTGCTGTTAATTTAAAAGTATCAACATTTCTGAGTCTGAAGTTGACTCAATCACCATCTGCAACCTCGTCCTCAAGGCCATTCCATCATCTTCCCTTACTGATTGATGATTTGGAGCATCGATAATGCGTGTTAGTTCTTGAATATTAAACCAGGGGCTGCGTGGCTCATGCCACGGCCGAGATATTGAATATCAGATATCTTCTAATCTTAGACGAGATATGACGGGAGTTCCTCAGGGTACTCAGCACCCATATAGGGAACTGTTTTGGTACCTTTTCTAGCGTTGGGTAAATATCAAGAACTTCCCTTTTACACGACACTTAAGTTTGGGGAAATATTTAGGCTGTCATCATTTCTAAAGTTAACCATCTGTTGCCCCGTAACGCTTATCGAAACCTACTAGAATTCAAAATTGTTTTTGCAAATTTTGATAGATGCGTGAGTGGGTGTCCCTTTCCGCTTTTAATGTGAAATCTGTTTGCTTGGTTCAGTTCCGGGAATATTGCCAAAACAATAGTCGTTGTTTGTGAGAGCATTTATCCGAGAAAAATAATCCTGTTTCTCTTGAATTTCTTCAGAAAATATATCTTAGTTTAAATATGTTTAGATCAGGACAGCCAGAACTTCAGTCTTCAGAGTTCATATTAGAATCAGTGTGACAGCTTTTCTGACACCCATATATATAATATATAGGCCCTAACTTAACTCAGGACTTAGGGATTGATATGCAATGCTTCACAGTTTGTTTTCATACTGAAAATCAAAATCAAGTGAGCCGTTTACCCAATAGCACAGACAGAACTTCAGACTATACATATGATTTCCCTTTTCCCACAATCATATTTCAAAACAATACAAATATTTGACAGCTATTGAATAATGTTTCTTAAATTTAATATACCTACAGGAAAAAAATATAAAATAAAAACTACATCGAACTAAGTTTAGACATAAACCTATAACAATTACTTATATGGACCAGACAATGCATGCTAATTGTCACCCAATAGATCAAATTCTTCAACTGAGACTTTACGTAAACTTAGTGGACAACACTAAAAGAGAGAAGACAAGACCGCCGATGCACGTTTATCTACAGATGTCTAAACGGCTTAATTGACTTTGATTTTGACTTGATCAAGAATGAAAACATCCATGACCATCACACAAGACAAAGCAGAGATCTACCACGAGCAAGGACGAACAAAGGAAAACAAAGACCGACATATAAAAACAGGAACTTAAAAACGCTAGCTCAATATCAAACTTTAAAACATTATTAAAAAGACGGTGTATACATTGTGCATAGTTAGACCCTTCATTCTCGTCTTTTCTTCACTTCTGTCTTTCCATGAATGTATGTTCATGTATATACACCTGTATATAGTAGGTGTAAATATAGGCATTTAGGTAGTCTCAGCACGGGTAAAAGTGGCACGGATACCATTTTTATCCGTGCCGTGCCAATAATCGTGCGTAGTGTAAACGGGCCTTATGTGTGAATTGTAAATAATGCATAGTATAATTTTGTTAAATGTAATTTATAATTGCAGGACCCGACTGAAAAACACTTCGGTGATGTGGGTATCCTGGTTAAATATAAATAAATAATAATAATAATGAAATAGATGGCTTTCACTAAGCAGCATCGTGCAGTAGATGGTGATCAACAGACAGTTATCATGTTTTAAAATTATTTTCATTATATGTACTGCCTTGTATTTGGTGACAAGGAAATAGAATTGAGAGATGTAGTTTAATTTTCTTGTTGTTAAAAGTATCAACATTTCTGAGTCTGAAGTTGACTCAATCACCATCTGCAACCTCGTTCCCAAGGCCATTCCATCATCTTCCCTTACTGATTGTTGATATTCTTTGAATTAGCTGGGAAATTCCACAGGAACTCTGAATATTCCATTGAAGACATTTTCGCAGTATTATAGTTGTTTGTACTGCTTAAGGTTATTTAAGTTTTAGTGCGAATTCATCTTCTGAGAATTATATTCGTTATTCTTCCGGTAGTTTCAAGTGTGAAGTGTCGGTTTCTCTCGTTGTTTTGCTTAAATGGTAAAAAGCATCTGTTTGTCATGCCCACAGCTACGCGCATTTTTCGCAAAATGGTCTGAATAATTGCTTTACTAAATTTCCGAGGTTATAAATAATTGGTGGTTTTCAACAAGCGTACAGAGCAGCAGATGGTGGTCAACCTCAGAAATATTGACACTTATAAGATTAAGAAAATGAAACTACATCTCAAAATTATAAGTTAACCTACAAAAATGTACACCATCTATAGGTGTACATTATGTTGCTATTTACATGAAGTATACCTAATTTCCCAAAATGGCGAATTTTTTAGGAAATTATAGGAAATTATAATAAATCGCATTTAGTGTTTTAATTTAATATGTTTTTATGCTTAATTGCTAATGGTCGATCAGTATTAATTAATGTCCTTGTATGAACGACGAACACGCATTTTACAGTCCATTATGAATGAATAAAGGTAAATAAAATAAAATAAAGTTGAAATTACATATATAAAAATATGGACACAACAACGAAGCTCAAGTTGTATGTAGATGGGGTTTTGAAGCTTCAAAATAACTATGGCTGGATGATGGACAGCTATGTACTTGTAAGTAGAGTATTATCTGAATATTGTCCAGTAAATACTATGATTATTATTACAAATACAAAATATATATACTAGTACAGTAATTTAATTCTCATCATCACTATCACCACCATCATATTTCATATTACCATCATCATCACCACCACCATCGTCACCGCCATGATCATCACCACCACCATGCACCATCATCATCATCAATGATCACCACACCCGTCACAATGATCCTTGATCCTAAAGTTGATCCTTGATCCTAAAGTTGATCCTTGATCCTAAAGTTGATCCTTGATCCTAAAGTTGATCCTTGATCCTAAAGTTGATCCTTGATCCTAAAGTTGATCCTTGATCCTAAAGTTGATCCTTGATCCTAAAGTTGATCCTTGATCCTAAAGTTGATCCTTGATCCTAAAGTTGATCCTTGATCCTGAAGTTGATCCTTGATCCTGAAGTTGATCCTTGATCCTAAAGTTGATCCTTGATCCTGAAGTTGATCCTTGATCCTGAAGTTGATCCTTGATCCTAAAGTTGATCCTTTATCCTAAAGTTGATCCTAAAGTTGATCCTGAAGTTGTTCCTTGATCCTGAAGTTGATCCTTGATCCTGAAGTTGATCCTTGATCCTGAAGTTGATCCTTGATCCTAAAGTTGATCCTTGATCCTGAAGTTGATCCTTGATCCTGAAGTCCTTGATCCTAAAGTTGATCCTGAAGTTGTTCCTTGATCCTGAAGTTGATCCTTGATCCTGAAGTTGATCCTTGATCCTGAAGTTGATCCTTGATCCTAAAGTTGATCCTGAAGTTGTTCCTTGATCCTGAAGTTGATCCTAAAGTTGATCCTTGATCCTGAAGTTGATCCTTGATCCTGAAGTTGATCCTTGATCCTAAAGTTGATCCTTGATCCTGAAGTTGATCCTTGATCCTGAAGTTGATCCTTGATCCTAAAGTTGATCCTGAAGTTGTTCCTTGATCCTGAAGTTGATCCTTGATCCTGAAGTTGATCCTTGATCCTGAAGTTGATCCTTGATCCTAAAGTTGATCCTGAAGTTGTTCCTTGATCCTGAAGTTGATCCTAAAGTTGATCCTTGATCCTGAAGTTGATCCTTGATCCTGAAGTTGATCCTTGATCCTAAAGTTGTTCGTTGATCCTGAAGTTGATCCTTGATCAACACCATCATCAACACCATCACCATCATCAACATCATCATCATCAACACCATCATCATCATCATCATCATCGTCATCATCATCATCATCATCATCATCACCACTATCATCATCATCATCATCATCATCATGTCCATCATCATCATCATCACCATCATCATCATCATCACCATCACCATCATCACCATCACCATCATCATCATCATCATCATCATCATCATCATCACCACCACCACTACCACCATTATCATCACCACCACTATCATGATGACTAACACCTTTCAATTGATTCGTTGCAGGATTTTTTCACAGAAAATTTATGGGATAAACTTCCTGGAAAATGGGCAGATGTTCTTTCTGAATTACAGCCTGAAGAAATTGCTTACTTTTTCTTAGAGATGCCGTCTCCCTTAAAATTCAGACAAGACTCGCAAAAGCCAACATTCAGGTGGGTTTCAGTAAGCATCGCAGGGCAGCAGATGGTGGTCAACTTCAGAAATGTTGAAACTTATAGGAGCAAGAAAATCAAACCACATCTCTCAATTTTAGTGCTTTGCCACCAAATACAAGACTGCTACATAAAGTGAAAAGTGTTAACATTATTTTATCACTCTGGTTGACCAGCATCTGCTGTACGATAATACTTTGTGAAATCCAGCAATAGTGAAATACCAATTACGAAATCTTGCTGCTGTTACAAACGCTCTATTTTGATCTATGTCAACTCGTCAATACCAAAGACACACTTGGCGTTTTATATTTTAATTCCATGATACTCTTTTTGCCTTTTTAGAAAGGTTTGGCCGTTAGAACTTCTGGCATTCCTTGCTTCATGTCATGCTCTCAAATTGGATAATCAAACGTTGGTGGACTCAGTCAAGGAGACACAAAATACCATACTTAAAAATACTGCACGAAAAGATACAAAATCAAAAACACTTGATTTAAAATGTAAAACACATTGTAGTAGCAATGCTGAAGATATTCAAAAGGATTCTGAACTGTCTGAAATACAGCAACAAAACACTGATGCCATGCAAGAAAACTCGCAGTTTTTACAACGTGGAGGTCAGCATTTGAATTTGAGTGACCCGTTCCGACGTCGCATTAAACCAAAGAAGCAATACGAGATTGATGTTCTGTCCAAGGTAGGCCATTAAGATAGAGTTAGTTGCCGTGGTTTGTGTTTGAACAGACTAAACTACCTGGAGACAATTGAAACACTTCAAGGTTTCGAGCGAAGGAGTAATGCTATAGTATGCTACGTACAATGCCAATGGACCCCGACGTTTTAGGTAAAGTTATATACGACGCCAAGTTAACGGTTTCTATTTTCTAAATGGTCGGTGTTCGCTTTTTTATACCAGGTAATTTGTGAAGAAACGGAGAAGCTACAATGTTGGAATATTGTGGTAAGATTGAGATTATGTATAAATTGTTACTGTAATTTTTCCCAATGCCTAGATAGATAGCTGCTCTTCAGTCTAAAGCTCACTAATATTTCAGTAAATGTTGCAGGCCAGCAGATGATAGTCAACTTCAGAAATGTTGACACTTATATGAACAAGAAAATTTAACTATATCTCTCACGTTTACTTATTTGCTTCCCAATACAAAACTACTACATATAATGAAAAGAATTAACATTATTTTCTCACTTTGATATCTGCCATTTGACCACCATCTGCTGCCCGATAGTCTCAGTAAAGCCTGGCAATACCAGAGATGTAATATACATTCAACCTCTTTACATCCCAGGACGTTGGAGCAGGGTTGGGTCACTTATCGCGCTTACTTAGCTATGGTTATAAATTGCGAGTTGTCACGATAGAAGGGGATGGTTATCACCAAAGTGGCGCTGAGAAAATTGACAAGAAAGTTCTGGCGCATTTACAGAAACAAGAATCTTTGAGAAAGGTAGTGCTGTGATGAAAATTAGAGGTTAAAACACAATAATTACTTGACGAAGAAACTGTTCATTCGAGAAGTTCAGTAAGTGCCATGTCTTATTGGTCCAGCGTTATACTACAGGAGGAAACCTAAACTAAACTGACTTTATTTAAACTTGATATGTCTATATCAGTTCTAAACTGTCTTACCTAGACGTCCAGTAAGAGATATCACTTATTGGTCCAGTGTATACTACAGGAGGAAAGTCAGTACCTGGAGAAACACATGCGTGTTTGGTAGACCTGGTGGAGTCAAACTGGAAGCACTCATCGATCTCACATGCTACTGAGGTGAAATTATACTCAGACATCTGCATATAGCAGTAATCGAACTCCAGCCGCAGAGGTGAAGAGCGCATGCACTAACCGCTGTGCCACCAATATCACATGAACTGAAATCCCAACTCTAACTTTTCAACCATTTTCCCATAAAAATTATAACTGTATTTTAGGCGGATGACACAGCTGACAGATCACTTGTCCATATCACACATCACGTGAGAATACTATATATTATTACAACTTATATTATACCCAAGTTGAAAACTATTCTTACTACAAAACGTCTTCTCTCTTTAGATAAATGTAGGTATTTCGGCCGACGAGTTCTCCAACGTTGTCTCGGACGCCTTTTCCACGATGAGAAACAGCACTCCACAATGCCCCAGAAACTCACAAGAGATGCCTAAATTTTCCGAAAATTTTATAATTGTTGGTCTTCACACTTGTGGCGATTTAGCGCCCACGTTGCTTCGAGTTTTCACTCAATGTGAGAATGCAGTTGGGTTGATCTCCGTGGGTTGCTGTTATATGAAGTTAAGCCATGAGAAAGCAAGAACAGACCAAGGCACTACAACACAGAAAGCGGGCAAACTCAATTCATATTCAACCAAACCTAACCCCACAGAAATTTGTTGGAGTTCTCCAGAGAAAGGAATTGAATCAATAAGCTTTACCAAGCAAAATAATTTGGAATTTGCAGACCGTACTGGTAGTAATTGTCAACAGAAGGGCAATGAATCGACAAGCTTGAATAAGCAAAATGAAGTTGAATTTACAGGCGCTACTAGCAGTCATAATCCCCCAGAAATTTGTGGTAATTCTCAACAAAAAGCCATTGAATCGATATGCTTTAATAAGCAAAAGAACGTCGAATTTACATACCCTACTAGCGGACAAAACTCGTCAAGCATTTGTTGTAATTTGGGACAAAAGAAGATTGAAAATGAATACCCTAATGGCAGACGAGCGTCGAAAATCATGGCAGATACATCAACTGCAGAAGGTGAAAGGATACTGGGGTATCCGATGAGCGATTGTGTTAAAAGTTTTTGCAATCATCAACAGACTTTTAATGCTCTTGAATCAGCTTGTCACGCTATTGAGAGATATCACAAGAAATTGTTAGGTAAATATATGATGGTAATGATGATAATGATGGTGATTGTAGTGGTGATGGTGGTGATGATGGTGATGATGATGGTGATGATAATGGTGATGATAGTAATGATGGTGATTGTAGTGATGATGGTGATGATGATGGTGATGATGATGGTGATGATGTCCTATGTTCTATTTATTTCTTTTTTGGTGAATCGTTTATACAGAAATATCACCAACCCTGAAGCTTCATTATTACAGAGCATTGCTGGAACTGTTGCTTAAACAAAAGGTAACGCTGAACAATCGATTCAATTGCTGCAATATACAGTTGTCTGATTATAATTTCACCTCAGTCGCATGTAGTCAGGTTTTGCCAGGTACTATGGCTTTCTTCTGTAGTAACATTGGAAGGGATGCCCTTACTTGACCTTTGGGGAGAACAGTTTAGGATTGATAGAGTTATCCAACAAATAAAGTTAGTTTTTAGTAAGTTTTGTTTTGTTTTCAGAGTCCTGACTGTCCCAGAAGACAAATACGCACTTTGAGAACAAAGAAGGCAGCAAAAATGACATTAACCGAGTGAGAAAATAATATATTATGTTGTCACGGTTCTGTAGTCTACTATATATATAGAGCTTCCAAAGGTCCCAAAGTTGGCCTGTGGACCTGTCCTTCATAGGAAGGCAGTTTGTATCCTTAACAGCCGCTGCAAGATCTTATATCTTTCATAAACTAAATAATTTTGCCGCTCTTTTCTTTAGATACGTGGCAAGTGCTTGTGATATACTTGGAATAGACGAAGGCAGACCCACAGTACAAGGTTTATTTATTTATTTTTATTTTATTTATTGTTTGTTTGCCCATACATTAATTATTTTATCATTTCTACTATTCTAAATATTACATTTGGGCTAGAGGCCTACTAGAAACCTTGATACTATAAAATGATAGGCTTTTTACTTAAGAGCCCTAGTTATATATATTTTTAATCAAAGTACATAAAGTTAACAATAAATCGGTTCAAAGAGAATGTCTGAAGAAAAGAATGAAATAGATAGTTTTAACTTTAGATATATAACTAGATAGATATAGTAACTATGTTCAAACTATATACAAACAAGAGGTAGATATTGTAAAAGGCATGTTTGTTATTGACTATAGACAATTCACAGTTGTAGGAAATATCTCTTTGATTCTCGTTTAGAGATATGATAGGATTTGATATCAACTCCTTTATTAGGTAGAGTACGTTTTACATCATTTGTTCTTTTGTATGATTTATGAATTTGATAAGTGACATTGCTCCTTATCTCTGCAGATATACGGGTTGCTGAAGAACTCCATGCTGACACGCAGTTTAATGTAGTCGTATTTTATGTTCTGAGATTGTTAATGGCACCAGCCATTGAAGGACTTCTCTTGGTCGATAGATTGATTTATATTAGAGAAAAACATCCTGGTATGATGAACTAACTCTATTTATACTGGATAGCTCTATCAGTTCACTGAAACTGTCCTCCCTAGAGGTCCAGTAAGGATCATCTCTGGTTAGTCTTACTGTTATTTATTTATTTATTTCCAGAAATCAAAGCAAGAATATCAATGTTATTCGATCCTGCTGTCTCACCGAGAAACTTTGCAATTATTGCTGATAAACCGCATTGAACATTTTGATAAAATACATCTAATATATGGGTGGTTTCACTAAGCACTGCCGTACAGCAGATGGTGGTCAACCGATAGCTATCAGAGTGTAAAAATAGGGTTAATTATTTTCATTAAATGTAGTAGTATTGTATTTGGTAGCAAAATAATTTGCTTCTCTAACGCCTGTATTCTAAAAGCTCACTCACACTCAAAGAGTGGAAGTTCAATCTGAGCTTTCCTTGAGTGTCAGTGCTGTTTTTTTGAGCTGGAGGAGGGTTGTGTGCATACACATACTATGCGACCTCCAGCTATTTAAAAATAGCACTGACACTCAAGGGAAGCTCAAATTGAACCTCCACTCTTTAAGTGTTGGCCACGATCTGGTGCACTGTAACGCTTACTCGGACCCAGCAATATTGAAATATAGTCTTTTCGTTGTAAATTTAACCAACATAGATAGATAATTAATTGATATTACTCGGAGAAGTAGATGAACCAATCTTTGGAGGCCCTAGCGCCCGCGATATCAACGTACATATATATTAGAAATTATATGAAGTATCCTCTTTGTGTTTAAATATTTGAAAATCAGTTTTCAAGTCAAGCATGAATTTTGTATAAAACACAGTTTATATTTTTGAAATGCCGAGAGAAAAACGACTTTCTGCAAGGCAACCTAAGCATAAAGGTTTGTATGTAATACGTTTTATACGTCTGTGATGTTTTATAGAACTATTTATGTCGTGTTTGCTAAAATATCGTGACCAAAATATTAGGCACGTGTGACTATTAAGTGACTTGTTATTATACTTGTTAGTTTATCACTTTATGTAATAGGTTTATTAGAACAAGAAACTGAGAATAAATTACATTATATTAAGGGAATTCTAGTGAATACTACTACTTCAGTTTGCAGGGTTATAAATTGCAATTGGTGTATTAAGCAAAACGTGTAAGCAATTCGTCTAAAAATTTCCATCTACAAATACTGAAATACCTTGAGCAAAATGCCCAAAATGTAGAATATTTTCATTTATAACACTGACACACATTGCCATCACCCTGGTATATATTGTCAGCCCTTGAAACTCCGGTCAGCATTCGGCAATGCTGCCCTAAATGCCGACCTGCAAAACGATATTATAGATTTAGGTCAGCAAAACATTGCCGACCTCCTTTGAAAATCCTCTCTTCATATTTTTCCACAAATGTTGTTCATTCCATTTCCTTACAGTGTAAACATTGCAGTTTCATTTTTCAAAGGTGACAAGGAAACAAACGTGCTAAAATTGTCAAGGTTTAACACAATTATCCTAATAAAGTACCGTCTGTCACAACATGGACTGTTCGATCGGAGTTTGATTGTTTAATTGATTGTTTGTATGTTTTGTTAGCTGTTTTGTTCGCCATTGATTGCTGTTCATAAATACGTACTTTAAGCAAGCAATAAAGTCTAATTTTGTCTTGGAAATTGTCTATTTGTTTCGAAAAGTTTTGCCGACCTACATTGAGAATTATCGTTTTTAGGTCGGCAATTTCTTGCCGACCTAAAATTTCGGGAGTTTCAAGGGCTGTATTCTTGAACTTGTGGTTAGCTCATGACAAGTGGTCTCTGTAGCTCAGTGGTCAGAGACAATTTTACTTCCCAATGGGAAAGTGTTGGGCTGTTGGCCAGTATAAATGAGTCAAACTCGTACATTCAAGATTTCAGTGATTCGGAAGAAGATAGTGACAAAGAAACGATGGTACGAAGTCCTCCAAAGAAGCCGAAAAAGAACAACGTTGGACCAAAGTACACAGGCGATCCTGCAGACAATTTGTCAGCTGAAAACAACGCTATAATGACACCTGTCATTAGGACGTCAAATATTACAACAATGCCGCCTGTAGCTCCAGTTATGGTAAGAGCCGCCAAGTGCTTTATCTGTGATCCTAGGATTAGGTTTAGGGTTAGTGTGAGGATTAGGATTAGCTAGATTATATTAAAATTGAGGTTTTTAAAATGTAGATTTACCCTCAATTTCAGCAACAAAATGTACCTAGCATACCGCCTGACGTCCCAGTGCAAAGCTATCCTTGCGGAACATGTCACAAAGAGGTCAGTGACGATGACGCCGCAATATTCTGCGAGAGTGGATGTAGCCAATGGTATCACCGTGTTTGTGCCGGCCTTACCGAAAATGCTTACAATTTGTTAACGAATGAGGAAAATGCCGATTGGGTTTGTAACCAGTGTATAACGAAAAAGAATATACCATTAATTAAGCTGAAGTCATGACAGAATCAATTTGGTGAAAGATACTTGTAGATGGCATGCGCCTTTTCATGGTAGGATTATTTTATACCTGTGGTAAATTGCTATGATATACATTTTTGTGACTGCTTGCTTATTAGTGGGTTACCTAACGGTAAGCGTTACAGGACAGCAGATGGTGGTCAATATTCAGACACTTATAGGAGCAAGGAAATTAAACTACATTTCTTGATTCTATTGGCCTCCAAATACAAGACTACTAGTGAGACATATAATGAAAAGTAGGGACGAGCCGAAAACAAAAATTGCCAATTATTTGTAGGCCGATTATCTCAACTTATCGGCCGATTAATCGGTATCGATTATTGTAAGTAGCAAGACAAAAACCTTGTAAAAACCTTCAAAGATGGCAGTTGCTTTGAAGTTCTTTGACCACAGAAACTTTGATGGACATAGGCATAGCAGAAACGCAATGTATGGAAGCTTTTTAATTTTGTGAGTTCTTTTGCAATATGTTCATAAAAAACCCTGTGAAAAACAACATCTCTATTCGCTTGTATTTAGTATTTTAGCATATGCTTGGCAACTGTGCACAAAAGTCTTATGGCCGATTATCAAACAATAATCGGCCGATTATTGATTATTTAAAAATTGCCGATTAATCGGCTTTGCCAATTATTTTCCGATTAATCGGCTTTGCCAATTATTTTCCGATTAATCGGCTCATCCCTAATGAAAATAACGGACATTATTTTCTCACTGTGATAACTGCAAGTTGACCACCATCTGCTGTATGGTAGTGCTTCGTGAATCCCACCTATAACATTAACTTTCATAATACATTACATGCACAGCATAGGACTAACGTACTCAGCACTGTATATATTTATATTCATGCTTTGCAAAAAGGCTGTTCTGAACTTGACTAAAAGACTAGGGTTAAAACGTAACCAATTATTTGCTATGAAATAAAAAAAAAACACATTAAGTTACTATTTAAAGTTGATGGATAATGCTAACTTTAAGTTATTGCAGTTAAATGAGTCAGAATACAACTATTTGCGATTACAATGTAATAGTTTTGCTATAGCACTATAACTTGCAAGCAGCAGCAAGTTTTCTAAGATTGGCCAAAAATTCGGTACTGTATTTAAAAGATAATGATTGCCCAGTATACAGCACCTTACCAACATAACGTTGGTTTGGGAATCCCCAGAAGTACGAGGATGTTACTTTTACGCATAATTTCAATTCTAAAATAGAATTAAAAACACTGCACGTCCTTGTAAGACAAGCGTTTAGGCGTTAAGAAGCATTTCCAAGAGCAATGATCCTTAGCATAACAATAGTACCATTCAGTCACGATCCAGTGATCGGAATGTTCCATTGTCTTTTCATTGTTTTGAAAATCTCACTGTTCTCCATGCCATCCAGTCATGATCCAATGATCGGAATTTCCATTGTCTTTTCATTGTTTTGAAAATCCCACTGTTCTCCATACCATCCAGTCATGATCCAATGATCGGAATGTTCCATTGTCGTTTCATTGTTTTGAAAATCCCACTGTTCTCCATGCCATCCAGTCACGATCCAGTGATCGGAATTTCCATTGTCTTTTCATTGTTTTGAAAATCCCACTGTTCTCCATGTCATCCAGGCACTCATTGATCTATTCTTACTATATAATATTATAACAAATCGCTCTGGCACTGTTTTATACTATGTTATATTATGACACATTGCCCTGGCATAATTCTTTTTCTCCATCATTACTTTCCAATGTTCTGAAGTTACCTGACAAATCTCGACGACACCCAGGCTTGTATCGGGCATTACCATGTCCGAACTTTTAATTTCGAACAGAAATTTGTAGCCATTTGTCTCCGAGTTTCCGTTCTTCCAGTCAAACACGAAAGGTTCATTCCACACTGGGTCAAGACTACCTTTGCACGGTTGAGTACGTTTCTTTTCAATCACTTGACCATTCTTGAGGAGTTTGACCATCACATAGGGATCTTGGGAAGATTGGAAGTTAATACTTGTGGTGTGGTGTGGTGTGTGGTGTGGTGTGATGTGATGTGATGTGGTAAGGAATGGTGTGGTGTGATAGTGTGGTGTGGTGTGGTGTAGGATGGTATGGTATGCTAGGGTAGGGTAGGGTAGGAGGGTAGGGTATGGTAAGATATGGTATAGTATGGTATGGTGTGGTGTGGTATGGTGAGGTATGATATGGTGAGGTATGGTGAGGTATAGTATGGTATGGTGAGGTATGGTATGATGAGGTATGGTATGGTGAGGTATGGTATGGTGAAGTATGGTATGGTATGGTATGGTGAAGTATGGTATGGTATGGTATGATGAGGTATGGTATAGTATGGTATGATGAGGTATGGTGAGGTATGGTATGGTGAAGTATGGTATGGTATGGTGTGGTGAGGTATGGTGTGGTGTGGTATGGTGTGGTATGGTATGGTGTGGTGTGGTATGGTGTGGTATGGTGTGGTATGGTATGGTGTGATATGGTGTAATTTTAACTGGTGTAAATTCCACTCTAAACACATAATATAAGTAACCAATATAAAGATTGATTGTTCAACAGTGTAAGTTACATGTACAATGCATTTTCGTACAGTTTTCTTTTCTGAGAATCAAGAGCAGTAAAAATAGTAATATTTATCTCTACCTGTTCTAAGCTGTCGTTTTGACTTGGTCAGGTTGGCTGCTTTCATAACTATCACATTGATTCTTGACGTTCTCTCGTGATATCGTAATGACAGAAATAATTGACCTTTCTGGTGTTCTACTTTTGGACTTGAGCCGTTGCTCTAAAGTTAGTAAAAGAAAATATAAGCCAACAACGCCCAGTTGAGTTAAGCATGGTTAGATCATGTAGAGGTAGTACATGTTCTTGAATGTGGGCTGCCTTAGAGTGATCTGATGTTGTACAGAACTCACTGCTGAGTTAAGCATGGTTAGATCATGCAGAGGTAGTACAAGTTCTTGAATGTGAGCTGCCTTAGAGTGATCTGATGTGGTACAGAACTCACTGTTGAGTTAAGCATGGTTAGATCATGCAGAGGTAGTACATGTTCTTGAATGTGAGCTGCCTTAGAGTGATCTGATGTTGTACAGAACTCACTGCTGAGTTAAGCATGGTTAGATCATGCAGAGGTAGTACATGTTCTTGAATGTGAGCTGCCTTAGAGTGATCTGATGTTGTACAGAACTCATTGCTGAGTTAAACATGGTTAGATCATGCAGATGTAGTACATGTTCTTGAATGTGAGCTGCCTTAGAGTGATCTGATGTTGTACAGAACTCACTGCTGAGTTAAACATGGTTAGATCATGCAGACGTAGTACATGTTCTTGAATGTGAGCTACCCTAAGAACGTATGCACGTAGGGAGAGTTGAGTTTCTCCTGTGTTCTTGCATATTTTAAAGAAATAACACAAAATAGATCACACCTTTCTCTGTACTGGACGCCAAAAATACACTGGCTCTGATGGATCAAAATTAACTTCAGAAAATTTCATGACCACCCCACCAACAAAATGACTTGCACCGAAACGGTCTTGCGAATGCAGGGAGAGACTGACACTCAGTTCCTGTAATTCCGCGCTTGTAATCTCTTTACAAGTAAACACACTGTTAAACACCGAGTTCTTCCGAAAATACATTGAAGTCTTGCCAAGCTTTTCCTTCGTTTCACCATCAGCATCGAGTAATGAAACCTTGATAATAACGATAATAGAGCCATGGTTGCCATTGGGTAGTAACTGTTGTGAAGAAGTCATGTTCAACGATGTGAAATAGTCTGGATCTATCTCGTCTTTTGTCTGCTGTATGTCAATCAGTATATACTGAGTTTAGAGATATATGGACACTCTATTACGTCAGTCACCTTGACATGTTCACGACAGTTACGACTAATTGCAAACCAGGCTTAATGAGTTATTTAAGTAATATATCATACACGAGAAGGAGTTTATTATAGTGATTTGAAACACCGAAAAGTGTGTTCAAAAACAAGGCGCTAGCCGAGTTTTTTAACATACTTTGAGGTGTTTTTAAATCACTATAATAAACGACTTCGAGTGTATGATATAGCTTCTCAAACAAACCAGTATTTAAAGAGAAATTCAACGCGAAAGTTGAGTTAATTTATGGGTGTTTATTACCGTGGTATCAAGACAACGATACGGTGGTGATTTCCTTTGTGTTTTGCTCATGAATGATTAATGATTTGAGAACGTCATTCACACATGGTGTGGTTGCCAGATATACCTGCTCATGATTCACCTGCTCGACAGCGAAGACCTAAGCCCTAAGGGTTAGTTTTCGAGAAATCCTCGAAGTACAGAAGTGAACCAACCAATCTCAAAATTACACGAGTTACCCACGCACGTGCAGGGGAAATTACCCAACCGAAGTAGATCCCTTCAGGTACATTTATACGCTGCGATTTATCGGGCCGATTTTAGGTCTGGCTGAATGTTAATGACGAATATTTTCAGTTGATGATGTCGTCATGATGACGTTTGCCACGTATTTTTCAAGTATCATTAACGTGCATCCGAAATCTTACCCTCAATCTACATTAGCAGATTCATTAGCAGGCTTGACTCGGCGATAAGGGGCAGCAAGCTGGCCGCATCTTCCACCCGTGCTTCCACAAGCTTACCTTAACCAACACTCCTGACTGTAGTCCAAATAACTTCGGCAGGCTTTGGGCTTGTAGAACTTGAATCGTGAGCTCATTCAAGTGGAAGTTGTAAAACAAGGAAAAGTGTATTTGGCATGTATGTTTTGGTCTGCCTGTGTTTTTTCTGCTTATCGGTATATCGAACTCCGGCGCCTTGCCGTTTTCTTGGATTGATGGTCTTCCGTGTATACTGAAAATTGACGGTGCACGGCTATCCCTACGTTGTTGCTGTAGGAGTATGGCTGAGCTTGTTGGACTCATCTGTTTGTAGCCATTGCTTGGTTTCCTGTGTTTCATGTAGATTAGTACGATAAGGAGTAGAATTACAGAGGTTGTTAGCGCTCCTAAAATTGCAGCTATGATCATACCGGCATTGCCTCGAGGGAAGCCTAAATTGTAGAGAAACAATATGAAGTTAATAATAAAGTTGAAGCTAAATTTGTTCGTGCTTAACGCAATAGTGAGTTCTGTACAACAACAGACCATATTCAAGAACATGTACTATACCTCTGTATGATCTAATCATAGTTACTATGTACTGATCTAACCATGCTTAACTCAGCAGTGAGTTCTGTACAACATCAGATCACTTTAGGATAGCTTACATTCAAGAACATGTACTACCTCTGTATGATCTATAACCATAGTTAATATATACTGATCTAACCATGCTTAACTCAGCAGTGAGTTCTGTACAACATCAGATTACTTTAGGATAGCTCACATTCAAGAACATGTACTACCTCTGCATGATCTAACCATGCTTAACTCAGTCAACTGGGAGAGAACACAGGAGAGACTTAACTCTACTCGCATGAGTTCTGTACAACATCAGATCACTTTAGGGTAGCCCACATTCAAGAGTATGTACTACCTCTGCATGATCTAACCATGCATACATTCAGATATGATAACATAGTTGCAATGGCAATGCCAATGTTTATTAGTTTATCAAACTAAATAAAATATCTCAACAAGAAGCATTCCGAACTGAACACTTAACAAAAGTTTTTGTTTAAAAAATGTACAGTCTCAATTCCATGTATACTTAGCATTTGTATTCACAAAAGATATTAACATATAATTTAATAGATAGATAAGGCGCAATCTATCGATCGGCTTCCTTCAGCTCGACACGTCCATATTTGGTCTTTGCAGGGGGGTGCATGGGCTGGCGTTCACTGCCCCCTCCGGTGAGATTTGTCCAGAAGTACATAATTGTATACATTGGAGAAAATATTTTATGTAGTTTGTATAACACTGTTAATTTCGCCGCCAATTGTTTCGTTTTCACTTTAGTTTATGCGGCCGCCTTACATCATCGAATTCACATTATTTTCTTACTATGATAACTGCCAGTTTCACCACCATTTGCTGCATAATAACCAGTAAAATTGCTTATATCTTGGAGGTAACTACGAATAAACCCCATATAGAGTTCCCGTGGTTTAGTTAAATCGTCCTCTATTACTTTTATGGCCCTGAGAAAGCATTACTGCATTTGTACTGCAGTAATATACAATATTATATGCATCCTTTGCGAAGCACTCTAAATTACCACAACTTATTATGCCAATCATTAAAAACCCTTAAAACCGTTAACCACACCAAATTATAAAACAATATATTAAATTTTACCTTTATTTTAGCCTGAATTTAATCTTGAATGTAACTATAATATTTAGTTCTAGTTTTGTTGTTAAGTTAAAGTATAAACAATCTACTTTTTACAGCTTTTAGGATTTAGCGCGTATTTAACCAATAAGCTATCGAGCTGTACCAGCAATAAAATCAACATATTAATACAGACACTCACCCATAGTTGTCGTTTGAATTTTTGAGACTTAATCTATTTTCTGATGCTGTATTTGCCTTCCATTCCGCTCCTAATCTTTCCACATTTGCTGTTGTCAAATATATAGTTTGTTTTGACGATTGTTTGAGGCACAATGGTCACAATAATATGTGTCCTAAAATTTACATGAAAATTCATGTTTAGAATTAATATATGCAGTCTACAAACTACACGCTAACTGCAGGATAAGCCTAAATCGTGTGTCTATCATGGTGCAAGGGCTTCGAAGCAGTGAATTTCAGGTCCAATTTTGTGTGTTCAACAGTTCTTGTTTGGTTAGTTTGAAATAGTTTTATTAAATGCCTTCCATACATGTACATTCAAAGTAGATATATAGTTGAAACCAGCATGAATATGTAAATCAAATTTAATCAACGTGTTTTGAAGATATCTATGCACATTATGGTCGAGTGCTTTGACACCACTGATCTCTAACAGAAATCTGGATTACCATGTTCGAGCCATGATGCACTAGCTTGTACTGGCGGCTCACCCAGGGCCAACTAGCGTCGGTCTTAGCAACTATATACTGGATAACTCCCTAGTGGTCCAGTAAGGGTTATCCCTTACGCACCAACCTACACTATGCCATCACCCTTGCTGAGTTAAATATCGCCTTTCTCCCAGGAATAAAATCTACGTCTACCAGGGGCTCACCTGTAATGGCCTATAGTAGCCATTTAATACAGGGATTATCATTTACTCTCGCCCCGTTTGGGGTGTAGAATAGGGAGCTTAAGATCTACAACGCCAACGTCGACGACGCGGCCCTTCTAACAATGAAGTTTTTCGCTTGTAATAAACAAAAACTGTAGTCCCAAGAGAATTCTCGTCTCTGTCTTGTCTTGTTCGCCACGCCAACTAGAGCATTTTCCTCAGGACAACGGCAAGTCAACGGCAAGTCAGAAGGATGAATAGCTTTTGTTTTGTTTTGTGCATTGTAGTCGATAACTGCAGTTGAAACGTTTTAAAAGTCATGAATAAAAAGCTGTGAGCTAGAACAAGAACGTTGTTCATGGCGTTGTCGACTGCCGCGTCGTCGTAGATCTTAAGCTCGCTAATAGCTAGAACAAAACGCTGGCAATACGAATCTCTTAACTCGTTAAAAGCTTTGAATATGTACATGTGACTATGTTTCAAATAATCTGTTGATATTTGCTAGAATATACAATTCATGTTACTTACGGGTTGCCAACAGGGTGTTTATATTCACTGAATAGGACTTATATGCTTCCTTGCAGGTTCTTGATTTCATAAATATAACTTATTTTGCTTGCATTTCATTCCATTAAGCAAAGGTACAAAGACAGAAAGGCCCCAGAAAGACTAGACTCTTTTACATGGAGCTACTTTAGGAAAACATTAATCATATTGTGAATTCAGATAAAATCTTTCAAAAATTCATTTTAAGTTTATTGAATATTTTGTTCTGTTTAACATCACATCAATGTAGGGTAGCTCACATTCATGCATGATCTAACCATGTTTAACTCGGCAGTGAGTTCTGTACAACAACAGATCACTTTAAAGTAGCCCACATTCAAGAACATGTACTACCTCTGCATGATCTAACCATACTTAACTCAGCAGTAAGTTCTGTACAACATCAGATCACTTTAGGGTAGCTCACATTCTAGAACATTAACTACGTCTGCATGATCTAACCGTGTTTAACTTAGCAGTGAGTTCTGTAGAACATCAGATTTACTTTTAAGGTAGCCCACATTCAAGAACATGTACTACCTCTGTACTACATCTGCATGATCTAACCATGTTTAACTCAGCAGTGAGTTCTGTAGAGCATCAGATCACTTTAAAGTAGCCCACATTCAAGAACATGTACAACCTCTGCATGATCTAACCATGCTTAACTCAGCAGTGAGTTCTGTACAACATCAGATCACTTTAAGGTAGCCCACATTCAAGAACATGTACTACCTCTGCATGATCTAACCATGCTTAACTCAGCATCACTTTAAGGTAGCTCACATTCAAGAATATGTAATACCTCTACATGGCAGTGTAACCACGCTTAACTCAATCTATGAGATCTGTGGAATTAATGAATATATCTCTTCTCTACACTGTATTGACTTTTGCACTATTAACCCGGAAGGCGGAAATTTTTTCACTTTGCATTTGTAAACACTTGAACGCGGTTGATCTAACACGCTTCATTAAAAACAAAACCATTATTTAAAAAGCATTACATCATGCACCCCTGCAGATTAAATTGTTTGCCAATTATTAAATTATACCACACTGCATAACATGATAATTCACGTTTACCCTAGTCAAAAAATCACCCGATAGCACGCGATGCATCGACTATATGCCTCATGAATAGCGTTTGAGGAACTCTTAGAGATTGCTGAGACAAAGTGACGTTTGTTGATTTATCGCGGTTGACGTTTTCGCTCCCTTTCGGCTTCTGTACATATGACATCAACGCCTAACACACACAGAATATAAACACAAGCTATAATTTTGCGATCTGAAAATCGATCACCTATTATGAAATCGATACATCTCTGCAATTTGTGTTGAAAGATATGTGCTGGATTCACATTGAGGTATGATTTTATAATTATGATTTAATTGAATCGTTTAAAATTGTATCTTTGTGGTATTGGGCGAAGCGCTGTATATAAATTTCATGCATTTCTTATTTTAGGTTTGGTAGAACTATTAAATTTAATAAAAAATTTCCCCAAAGGAAGTTGATCTTGAAGTTCTGTTTGAACGCGTTGTAATACCAGGAAATGGGTAAGTTTTTGAAATTTTATTCCTTTATTTTTATATGGTGTATTGTACTGTATATAATAATTGCTCGAGTTTGTAGCGTTTTCAGTATGAAGTTTGGTTCAATTAGTGGTGTTCATTTGCAATGGGTAGTTTATTAGTATTATAATTATCGTCCAGACTGTAGCCTAGAACTTCGCGCAGTAGAGTTAAGCCTCTCCTGTTTTTTCTCCCAGTTGACTGAATTATAATTCTGTACTACCTCTGCCTGATCTAACCATGCTTGTTCTTGAATGTGGGCTACCCTAAAGTGATCTGACGTTGTACATAACTCATGTGAGTAGAGTTAAGTCTCTCCTGTGTTCTCTCCCAGTTGACTGAGTTAAGTATGGTTAGATCATGCAGAGGTAGTACATGTTCTTGAATGGTGGCTACTCTAAAGTGATCTGATGTTCTAAGTGTTATTTTCTTTGCTTTTTTAGCCAACCTGACTCCAGTTTTCGAAGGAGTTACGGTTGGTATACTGGCTGCTCTGGTTTTGCTTCTAATCTGCATCATCTCAATCAAACGCAGACGAGACCGAAAGAAACTACAATCCAACAACAATGACTACACCAGACTCAACACTGACACCTCAGCAGCAAATTTCCTTGAAGACAGACCCTTGGACACGCGTCCTGCAGTCACCACGCAGTATACAACTGTCCAACCTCATAGGGTAAGATGGGCTATCCCTGTCACTGAACCCGAGAGAAAACCTCGTTCGGTATCTTGCCCGGTTTCAAGACGGAACGCCATCTCCGACCTTAGCCCGAAAATTGAAGAAAATAAACAAAAATCGGCCGAGACACCAAGCATAAAGGAACGAAAACGTCGCCGATATCGCCGCAGTAAAACCGATTCCTGTTACCATGTATGTCAAATACAGTTCACAGTATTCTATAATTACTACCATTCTAAATTGACACTGCAACTGGTCTGTGCTGTGAACATTCCGTCTTCATTTGGACTTAACTATGGTTCTTACATGGAAGTTGAGCTACAGCCAACAAGCTTAAAGAAACAAACAACGAACGTGCAGCAGCATACCAATAATCCAGTCTTCGATGAAACTGTAGAGTTTCCTGAGATTTTCTCCGATGAGTTATTAAATCTGAGCCTGAAACTAAGGTTGTATACCGTAGATAGTTTCCGTCATAGTCATAGTACCCTGGTCGGTCAGGTTGTAGCACCATTGGCAGAGCTGGATTTCAATCCCAACAAACCTACTACGATATGGAGGCCTATAACACCGAGTGATCAACAGCAGGTTGGTAGTATCATATTAACCCATGCGTTTACTGCTCAGTGCAAGGAAGATTATGGGCGGGTCAATTTTTGCTAACTCTAACCCTACTCCTAACTTTAGCTTACCCTAACCATACCTGAAAATCCTAACCCTAAGCCTCTTACCCTAATCCTTACTCTAACCCTAACATAAACGTTATTCAACCCTGTCTTTGACCCTAACCATAATCCCAACCACAAATCCAACACTAGCCATAACCCTATAACACTATCCATAACCCTATATAACAGCCCTAACCTCAACCCTAACCTTAATCGTAACTCTAATCCTAACTGTTTTACCCACACCTCAACCCTAACCATAACACCTCACTCTAACCTTAATCTAACCCTGACCAGAACCCTAACTCCAACTCTTTACTGAGTTAAACAATTTAGTTTTAGTTTTAGTTTTATAACTTCCTTAACTGGAACTAAGTCTAAATTAGAAACAATTAATCCATTTATTCATTTAAATATATTAAGACCTATATGATAATGTCTAATTACTGAAAATCACTCCTTGCAAAGTGTCTCCGCTCAAACCGTCAATATTCTAGACTATGTCTATAGTTTTATCATATATGTTCCGACTATAGCAAGACTAAGGAGTATAGAAATTGAGGTGTACGAGTGTAATACTGCGCTTTCTTTGATTTGGTTTTCAAGCAGCAGGAATTGAGATAATGATAAACACATAAACACGCGATATTGTTCTGTCTTGATGAGTTAGACAAAGAGATTGCTGAAACGGAAGACGCCGATTGTCATAACTAAGACACAGACATGAATTCTTAATAAACTCCGCTTTAAACAAGATTCTAGAGAGTTAACTCGTATACAAAAAAATGCGGCTGAATGTTCAGTACAAACTGTTTATAGTTTATTGTACAGTAGGTCGCAAAGTACAGTTTTCAGTTGTCAAATAATTTTCTATGCTAAGTAGGTACTGCAGATTGATCATCATAATATGGGCTGTTTACTTGGGCTATTTATGTACACATATTCCAATGCCATGGAGATTTATTATAATGCGTCTATATATCCTTGACCTTGATCATATTACTGTGTAAAAAGTTCATCTAACAAAAGCTACATTTCCACTTGCAAGTGGCTGTTTGTACGATTCTGGGTAGACTTGCTCCAAGTCTGTCTCTTAAAGGGGTTTTTATTGGGGAGTTATAAAGGATTGGGGAGTTATAAAAGGCGCACGAAGTTATAAAGGCGCACGAAAATGCGGGCGGGAGGAAATTAAGGGGGAACCTTTATAACTCCACAATAAAACCCCTTTAAGAGACAGACTTGGAGCAAGTGTAGGCTCTGGTGAGGGTAGGGGCTTGTCAAGGTTGATCTCTGCAATCATATACAAAGACTGATTTGCATACAGCACACGGAATTTAAAGACAAGATGGTTCGAGATTATTTCACATCGCTGAACATGACTTTGCATGTCATGACAGTTACGACTCAATTAGCCTGCGTGGCGGACGGTCTCTTGTTCTCGTTTGACCGGGGCATGAGAGGTGATGAAACTCTCGTGCAAACTCTCGCTGGTTAACGCTCATCAACTCTCATTCTCGTTTGTCCAGAGATTTAGCCTTTAGGCTGAACATATATGATAAATAATAGTGTATAAAGATTAAACATTTTGAGCAAAAGCATGCAGAGAATGTTTCTCCATTAATTTCCTATTTTTCTTTTTCCAGTCAAGAATCTCTAGTTCGCTTTTATCACTGAAAAACATCGTGGACCGAGGAGAGCTGACAATATCTCTAAAATATCAAATTCTTACAAATAGAATTACAGCGGTCATTATGAAGGCAGTAAACTTGCCCAATATTAGCAAAATTTTCGCTATTGGTAAGTCCTTGATTATTTTTTATTTGTTTTTGTTAACATTGTTAACATGCAGTCTTTGCTCTGTGGTTTCATGCATTCAATTTAGAGAGAACAGTTTAGAACTGATAGAGCTATCCAGTTTATATATAGATATAAGTTTACTTTAAACTTAAACACATCTCTTTTCATTCTTAGATCCATATGTCATCGTGAAACTATTGCTTAATCTGAAGACAGTTCAAACAAAGAAGACATCAATCAAACGTCGTGCGACTTCGCCTTGCTGGAACGAACCGCTGGTTTTCGAGATCGATTCAAAAATACCCATCTCTGAATACAGTATGTCGTTCAAAGTGAAGTCTCATAACAGTCTGTCTGAAGACCTTACTGTGGGCGAAATTGAGATTGGTTACCATGCTGATGGATCGGGAAGAGAACATTGGAATGATATGATTATGAGAAAGAATCGAGACAGGGCGATGTGTCATAAAGTGAAGTGAAATTGACCCTAGAACTGCTTAAGTCGCACAATTTTCAATCCAAACATTAGGTACACGCAATGCAATGTGGGATACATGTAGATCAAAAATTCATTGTTTGACAGTGGTGTGACGTAAGGACATCTAAGGTCAATTGGGGGCGATATATAAGCCTTGATTTGTCCATGAAAGTTTAAAGAACAGCTTGTGTATAAAGATATATTTATACATAGCTTTGCCATATCGCTTCATATATTGAAAAGATATGATTATAAGGCGAATCAAGACGGAGCGATGTGCCAGTTAAGTCAAGTGAAATTGCGGGTGATTTTATATACATATAGATTTTAACAATATGGGGGAGTATTTGTATACAATATATTAGAATTCCTGTATTTAATGGATTGCATTTTTTCAGCGCAGAGTCACTTTTTATATTTTTAATAAGGGTGAAAATCCGGCCAATTTCCATATTAACAACCTGGGGCAGGTTGTTCAAAGCTCGATTAGCGTCAACCCTGGGTTAAATCTTAACACGCTGTTTTGGCTTATGAACTTCTATTGATCCAGAAAAGAGTTCTGGAAAAACATATTCAACTTTATAAACAAGCTTTTGGGAAGTTTGATTTGAAGATTTTCGTTAACCCAGGGTTGACGCTAATCGAGCTTTGAACAACCGGCACCTGAATTTTAATACAAACTTAATCTTAATACTAACTCTAATCCTAACCTTAACCCTAATCCGAACCCTAATTCTAAACCTAGCTCTAACCCTTAATCCTAACTCTAATTCTTGTGACGCAAGCCTACGATCCAAACCGTTATCCTAATCTTCACCCTCGTGATCCTAACTTCAATAATAATATGGCCAGTTGCTCAAACATAATAATTAATATTACAAAAGATATTCGGCCGAAGCACATCCTCTTGTAAACATAAGATTTGAGTCAAAATAAGACAAATCAATACATTTTATTATTTCGAATTTATTTCAAAACCATCATTAAACAAGTGACAAGAATAAAGTGCAAGATATTGCTAGACATGGTTTTACAATACGCGAATTCATTAAAGAAATAGATATTATCAGGGGCCGGTTGTATAAAAAAGTAGTTAAAGTTAACTATAGTTTAGAAAGTAGTTAACCAAAATCGCGAATTTTTTTTTACGAAACAACTATTAACTACAAAACGGGTAGTAAAAAAAATGTAGACTTTTATTTTTATACACCCCTGGTCGTTAATACATACAAAAGTACGAATATACTGTAATTGCAAAGAATACAAGAAAAACTTGATGACGTTAATTTGCACCAGTTGGCGGGTTGCAGTCTGCAGGAAACAGGACAGCAGTTTTGGTGAACGTTAGAAATGTTGTTGTTGTCGTTAGAAATTAAACTACATCTCTTAATCTATGTATTTGACACCAAATACAAGACTACTCTGTATAATGAACGAATGTACATTATTGTCTCACAAATGAGTGGAAATTATGTTAATTATTTTCATTATATGTAGTAGTCTTGTATTTGGAGGCAAAAAAAGAGAATCAAGAGATGTAGTGTGAGGTTCATGCCGCTATCAATGCCAACATTTCTGAAGTAGACCATCATCTGCTGGCCTGTAACGCTTAGTGCGACCCACCTAGCGACTGTCAACTTTATATGAGATAAGCCCAGCGTATGTACGCTCGTACAGTGCGACGACAGCGGCGTCTGCGTCTGCCCTTGTAACGACCACCTCTGCCCTTGTAACGACCACGGTGCGGGCTTCGTCCGTATCTGCCCCGGTAACAGTCATATCTTGAGCGAGGGACATAGACAGCAAGCTCCAGTTGATAACCCGCTGGAACAGTACCTATTTAAATTGAATATAAATATAACATTTATATATAATCTGGGTGGTGTGGTGTGGTGTGGCGTGGTGTGGTGTGGTGTGGTGTGGCGTGGTGTGGTGTGGTGTGGTGTAGTTTTGTTATATATATATGTGCCTTTCACATCTGCAACCAGGGGGGGTTCGATGCCAATGTAAAAGTCATTGGGGTGTTGCATGGTGGTACAGTGGCTCGTGCATGTGCTTCATCTCTGTGACCCTTACTGGACCTCTAGGGAGAACAGTTTAGAACTGATAGAATTGATAGAACTATCCAGTATAAATAAAGTTAGTTTAGTTTAGATTTCCTCCTGTAGTAACACTGGACCAATAAGAGATGGCTCTTACTGGACCTCTAGGGAGAACAGTTTAGAACTGATAGAACTCTCCAGTTTATATAAAGTTAGTTTAGTTCAGGTTTCCTAGCCCACACAAGTTCTTGAGTTCTGTATTACATCACTATATACATACACCTCTGGTAGGTGTCCATACTCACCTGAAAGTTTGCATTGATAGTGATAATATCTACATGCTAATCTCTTCCATCTGTTACGCCTGTTTACTGCATCCGCTTTCTGAACGCGATAAACTAGATGACAAAAAATTAAAATTTATGAAAAACATTTAATAATAATAATAGTAATAATAATTTATTATTTATATTGCGCAAATTTCATTTGTATATGATCAAATGCCCATCTATCAAATAAAAAATCGTCGCGTTCCAATTCTGGCTGCATTTCAACACTCCAGTTGCGACTTCACCTCCCCCCCCCCCAACATACACAAACACACACATACCCCCGGTCGCCACGCCCTTAGAATTGTTTCCGAAGAAGAGGGGATTAGAACCAGTTTATAAGAACAGACAGCGACTCCTGTCGCCAAAAATAGTGCAAAAATACGTGGGTTTTTACTGTATTCAAGTTTTCTTACCAAAAATGATTCCTCGGTTGATTCTGGATCTCCTGCTCAAATACTTGTAAAGGGTGATGTTAGAACCTCTACTTGGTACTGCCAGGAACTTCTTTCCCTTGCCTGGTCGAAGTAAGCTCGAAAACCGACCGCTTACACGTTTTTCTAAAATGAGAATGGAAAACAATAAGTTTCTTTGTATGTTCGCATGGTGAAAATATATGTAATTGTTTTGTGCAAAATACCATGTTTATATATTTGCCAAAGCTTACGATCCGTATGCTCGCATCTTCATCAGTGCAAATAATATAATATTAACATTTATAGTTATGCTATTCGTGGGTGATTTTCCATATTAGTATCCTGAAAGGGCGTCACCAGAATTAGGGTTAGCGAAAATTTCCTACTTTTTTGAAGGAGTTTGTTACAGATTCGTAATAAATATCAAAAGAAAAATAATTTAAGAATTAACGTTGGTTAAAATATTGACCAACATTAACAAACAATTTTTGAGTATGGTTGATTCTTACTTTCTGGAGTTGGTGATGGAGTGGTCATGGTCGGAGTGGTCACGGGTTCCGTCGTGGTTGTTTCGGGTTCCGTCGTAGTGGTCTCGGGCTCTGTCGTCGTAGTTTCCGGTTTGGGTGGGGTAGGCGGTTCTGCTGTCGTAGTTTCCGGTTCTGCTGTCGTAGTTTCCGGTTCTGCTGTCGTAGTTTCCGGTTCAGCTGTCGTAGTTTCTGGTTCTGCTGTCGTAGTTTCTGGTTCAGCTGTCGTAGTTTCTGGTTCTGTTGTCGTAGTTTCTGGTTCTGCTGTCGTAGTTTCCGGTTCTGCTGTCGTAGTTTCCGGTTCAGCTGTCGTAGTTTCTGGTTCTGCTGTCGTAGTTTCCGGTTCTGTTGTCGTAGTTTCTGGTTCTGCTGTCGTAGTCTCCGGTTCTGTTGTCGTAGTTTCCGGTTCTGCTGTCGTAGTTTCCGGTTCTGCTGTCGTAGTTTCCGGTTCTGTTGTCGTAGTTTCCGGTTCTGTTGTCGTAGTTTCCGGTTCTGCTGTCGTAGTTTCCGGTTCTGCTGTCGTAGTTTCCGGTTCTGCTGTCGTAGTTTCCGGTTCTGCTGTCGTAGTTTCCGGTTCTGCTGTCGTAGTTTCCGGTTCTGCTGTCGTAGTTTCCGGTTCTGCTGTCGTAGTTTCCGGTTCTGCTGTCGTAGTTTCCGGTGTGGTGGGCGGGGCTGGAGTGGACGGGGGTGGTGTGCCAGGAACATAATTAGGCATGTCTTCACACACACCACTTACACAAGCTCCATTTTTTAACTCGCAATGTGTACCATCATCAACAAAGCCAGTATTTGTAACTGTGTTGCTGTCTATAAAGCAGTATAAGAGGCAATCTCCTATAAAAGAAAAAAATACATTGCTTACTATGTGCAGTGCATTTATCACTTTAGTTTTTACAATATTTGAAATCTGTTAAAACTCTTAACCACCACCACCATCACCACCACCATCGTAACCACCATCACCACCACCATCATCATCACGACCACCATCATTACCACCATTACCACCACCACCATCACCACCACCATCATAACCATGATCATTATCACCACCATCAATACCACTATCGTCACCAGTACCGTGATCACTATCATCTACACTGCCACCACCACCATCATCACCACCATCACCATCACCACTATCATACATGTTTCATGTTTTTTATGGTAAACATACTTGCAGATTCCCTACGAAAAACGTGGTGTCTGCCCGAATATCCACGACCAGCGCATTGTAAGTCACGATGATGCTCGGTTCCAGGACAGCTCTAAATAAACCACCAAGTCCTTTGTTAAAATTCAGTCTACCATATCATAGAATTATAAGTTAAATGACAACCAAATATAATATCGGGCATGTTACTTCCGTTTACGTAAATGAATGCAATCAACGAAAAAATTGCATTCACAACCCAACGTTTCGACACTCCAGTCTAATGTCTTCATCAGGCTTTCAGACATATTTTCGCTTGCAACTTTGGTTTAAGTAAATGAATGTAATCCCGGAACAAATTACATTCACGACCCAATGTTTCGACACTCCAGTCTATCCGTGTTTATGAATTGATCTAATAAAGCAATTATATTATCGTCATGCCAACCTACATTTTATAAACCAAACAAGAAAAACTCACATGAGTATTACACCATTCCCTAGCAGCAAGTTGCCTTGTCTGACCATCGCAGTCTGCTCCGTTCAATGAAGGCTTGGGGCTAGTGCAGGTTTTTGTAAGAAATCTAATCCCACCACCACAACTTCGGGTACATTCCCCTGGACCCATCCAGTCCGTGAGGCCTCCATTTGTACCTGGTTAGGAGAAAATTGGGAAAAGTTCGTGGTGTTAACCGTTTAGCGGTGGTGATGATGATGGTGATGATGATGTTGATGAAGATGATGAAGGTGATGGTTATGGTGATGATGGTACGTGATGGTGGTGATGATGGTGATGGTGGTGGTGATGTTGATGGTGATGATGATGGTGATGGTGATGGTGATGGTGATGGTGATGGTGATGGCATGGATATAAGAAGATGAAAACACTACATACCATCACAATTATTTTGGAACGTATTCAGAATATACGCAGGAACTTTGACATTCTTATTATACAGTTTCTGGCTAGAACGGACATTGCCATAGGGCTTATAACGAGCAACAACGTAAACACTAGTTCTGTCCGCATTTCGAGCGTAACCTATACCAAGTAGTGTCGACGCTTCCCATACAACCTAAGAAAGAATTGTAACATTCTCGTTAAAATGTCATGGTAGGTTGTATGGCACGGATAAAAATGGTGCCCGTGCCAAATTTACCCGTGCTAGAACTACCAAAATAGGTAGAGCACAATTAAGAGTAGAAAAATAATAACCAAAGATGCATTTTATTATTGATATCTACCTGTGTAAAATGACCAATTGCTTTGCCATCATGGCCTGGTCTTGTCGGACCATTTCCGTCTAATTCATAGCAGAAGTTGTAGTCCCAAATTTCATCATACCTAGTGTACAAAGACAATCTGTTACATTACATTATTCAGTTCACTCCCCGTTGGGGCTTTTCAGTGACCGATTACATCGAGTATCTCGCTTACTTATATTATGTACGTAGCCTACATTATCTATTTTTACAACAATTGTGATATTACTTTCCTAATCTGTATCCTAACCCACCCAGTCAACTTTCCATGTGGGAGGAAACCGGAGTGCCCGGAGAAAACCCACGACTTTCGGCAGAGCGTTGACTTACTCTTTTCACATGAGTGTGATGAAGAATAATGTCATTTTGAAATTCAAAATATGAATAAAACAAGACGAGTTTGAGAGACTGTAAATTTTCGACTCTATTCCAAAGTCATCATCAGACAGAATAGCGGCCGGTTACGCATTTTGCCTGAAGTGAGACCTCTGGTTGTGTCTACTCTGTGCCACGGGTAGCAGATGCGGTTAGCGCTCTTCCCTTTATCTCTGAATTAAGCTGGCTATACAGAAGGTCGAGGGCGGGTTATTCGGTTGGGTAATTTCTCTGTGCTTGATAAACTCCTGTAAGTTGAGATTGGTTGGCTCTTTCCTGTGCTTCAGGGTTTTTCCCCGGTACTACGGGTTTTCTTCCTAGGCTTTAACCATAAGTCACTAAACACTCGGAGACCTTTATCAATTGTGTTGTAAAACCTGTCGAGGCTTTCCATGGTGAACACAATGAACTAACTGAAGTTGACCACCATTTGGTGTCCCAAACGCTTGCTTACTGAGACCACTCAAACAACAAGAAAACGAAATCTTACCAAGCTTTTGTTGCGTTAGTTTCAGCAGTTACACTGCCGGAAGCTTTTGCCAGATTCTCACCAGCTCCATCCGGGTCACAACCGACTACATTGGCACAATGTACCAGGTTGCCATTCTGAGCTGCCAAGGTTTCTGCATAGTCTTGTGCCTGGTTTGTTAGCCTTAATAGTAGAAAATAGAGTTTAAGTCAAAGCGCAGTAATGTTGTGCTGTGCTGTACTGTGTTGTGTATTTTATTGTATATTATTCTTTTATATTTTGTATTTTTATGTCATTTTATCTCCTATTGTATTGTGTATGTACAAAATATGAAGGCGAACATAAAAACTACGCTAGACTGCCTAGACAAACAATAAAACGTACGTTTCATCTCTACTCATGACAGGCACCCCATGTTGTGAGCGATAATAGTTATGTAAATCAAGTTGATTTAGACGAAACGCCTCTAGGTCAAAGCCAGGATTCAAATTTGGATCATTCAATTGCTGCTCAAACAAGTCATCAAAGGTTTCTTCGTCAAAAGCAAACCTAAAATACATAGAAAGTTAGTTGAGGCAATTTCCATATTAACAATTGAAATACAATCTTAGTCCCATTTCTAATCCTAACTCTATCCTAATCCTAACACTAATCCTAACTCTAATCCTAACTCTAATCCTAACTCTAATCCTAACTCTAATCCTAACTCTAATCCTAACTCTAATCCTAACACTAATCCTAACTCTAATCCTAACTCTAATCCTAACTCTAATCCTAACACTGATCCTAATTCTATCCTAATCGTAACACTAATCCTAACACTAATCCTAACACTAATCCTAACACTAATCCTAACACTAATCCTAACACTAATCCTAACTCTAATCCTAATCCTAACACTAATCCTAACACTAATCCTAACATTAATCCTAACGCTAATCCCTATCCTAAACCGATCATCCAAACCCTAATCTTAACCCTAATTGTAACCCTTTTCCTAATTCTAATATCTCCTTACCTTGTCCGCGCTGTAATAAATACAACAAACTGCAAAAGCAGTAGAAATCGAAACATGATTTATCTGGAAAATAATAAATCTATATTTTAGTTATGATTAATTCACATTAGTCATTCTCATTCTGTGATGAGGGCGTTAAAATAAATTTGGTCAAAAGGGAAGTTTTGATGGTGTTCCTATGGTGTAACTCCTCAATTATCCCACATAATTGTCAAATAATTTGCGCCTTATTTGGTCAGTTACTTTAATTGTGTGTTAATTTCGCAATATTGCTATAGTTTGTCATTGTTTCACTCCCTCACAGGAAACACTACGGTTTCTTATTAATAATATAAATTATAATAATATCAATACTAATAACAAATTAATAAGGTCTTCGAAGGTTTGCATAGCAATAAATATAATTGTTTCGTTTTTGTTTTGTTCAAAACACTGAGTTTATATACATCAAAGTTTCTATCCCAAAGCACGGAGCTTCTTCAGCCGGCCGTTAATTTCGATCCTACTCTTGAAAGACACTAAAGTAACTATATAAACGAACTTTATTTATACTGGGTAGCTCTATCAGTTCTAAACTGTTCTTCCATTAAAAAGCACCACTATATAGCGAAAGCTATTTTAAGATAATTGGCGGATGTTTTCATATATAGGTTTACTTTAGACCATATAAAGTTTACTTTAAAACTTCCAAAAATAATGGTTAAACTGTTATGAATTATAATTTTTTTCAAAACGCGTTATATACACCACAAAAAAACTGAAAACCATTTACCTAAAACTGTATTGCTCAATTACCATACAGTTTTTGCATAATTAAAATATAGAAAGCCAAAGGTCAATTTAAACCTTTCCTATTATGGCATTGTGAAAATATCTGTGGCCAAATTCTCTAAATCTATTCGCTATTTTGTATCAGAAAATAAGCAGAAATCGTTAAACATAAAGCGTAATTAACTTGAAACGATAAAATTTAAACAACTAACACAAAACAAGATTCTGTTTAAAAACAGCTTTTTAGCCAACAGGTATATTCAACATGACTTAGTTTGGTTCCCAAACCCACGCACGAAATAACTTTACCAAATTTTCGGCAATTCATCAAAGGAAACAAGTAGGATAATTAGACCTTAGTCAAGGGCTTATTGTCTTTGTTTTATCATAATATACTTCAAGTGTTTTCGTAATACTGAAGTTCCTTTTTACCATGGGAAGTTAGATGGTTCAAGATAGTGTAGCCGTTCCCGTAAGCTCAAAAACTAAATATTGTGCATTATGTGAGCTGTATCTGTTAAACCAGGCCATCAACGCAATTGGCTTATAACTATGTTGATGTTTCTATGCCGTTTTGTATACTTGTGCAATTATTGTGGACGGCAAAGTTTATAAATCAATAATAACATCTACTGTAACCGCTGCCATCATGCAAACGCCTCAAAACGAGTAGTTAAAGGAAAATATATTACCTTATGTTTCTGACTTCTGGAAAAAATATTTCTTATCAGTTCTTATCGAACGTGCTTCTTTACTCCCCTGACCAAATGACACTATATCAATTCTTAAACTCTTCGATTCTACCCCCACAAAATAATTGTATAACATATAAAGACATTGCAGAAATCTTTTGTCATGCAAAACTGAATTTGCCTGGGCGCGCAGCGGCATAATTGTTTGGCAAGAATATTCGTGGTCAACTCAGGAACATCCAAATTCAGTTATGAAATGGTTTTGAAACTTTCTGTCTTGGCAATTTCTTACATGAGTGCATGTATATGGGTTAGATTTTGCTTTTCTGGAAATAATATACCTTAAAATTTGAGTGGAATATTGTGCAATAAGGCTGTAATAGGTGAAATGTAACTGTGGATTTTGACAATGTGTCTTCCGTTTAAGCAATGCCATTGTTTAGCTCATCAAAGTGAAACAATGACCAATATACTGTGTTTATCACTATCATATTTAAATTTGATTCTTGCTTTAATAAACACAACCAAGGTCAAGGAAAATATCTCAATTGCTAGTCTATTCCATGGCCATGCTAAATCTCGCCATCCTGAACATATAATTGTGATAAAAGTAGCGATTGATCGGCTTTATATACTTTTGCCTATACTTATTTGGTATCTGCACGCTTATTAACCACTTGACCGAGCAGAGCTAATTTTTTACTATGTTAGGGGCTGACAATGTTTATACGGTTTTGGGTATACTAAGGAAATTGTACCCAAACTAGCTACCTTCAGGCTCCCTTCGTTCCTATATAGTTTCGCCTTGAAAAATGAATATTAGTGCTATAAGTATGATTCAATTGCTGGATTTCCTAGGAGTCTTTTATACACAACATCTAATTTCATCTGGAAAAACCACATATGTAATAGGCTACCAGGTTATTGCAAAACATAGGATTGTTCTAACCGTATACTAACATACTCATAAATTGTACAAATCTACGAACAACTGCATTTCATTTTCGTAAAAATTATCCTAACTTCACGTAGTTATATAATGTTTTTCAATGTTATATAAGCCCATTTCAGTGTTTAAAAACACCAAAATTTTACCTATAGCTAGTACTGAAATTAGTTTCATTCGCCATCACTTATTGCTCCAGTGTTTCCACATGAAGAAACCTAAACTAACTTTATGCTAGATAACTGTATCAGTTCTAAACTGTTCTCCCTGTATAGATGTCCAGTATAAGGACCATCCCTTATTTCTCCTGTCTAACCTCGCTTGCCGAGGTGACATAAGGTGACATTGCCGTATAACCGCTGCCACCAACCCCCTCAAAACGTTTCTAGTCAATAGAAATATATTACCTTATGTTTCTGACTTCTGAAAGCGTTTCTTCTCAGCTCCAAGTCTTATCGATTGTACCTTCAGTCCAATCACACAACACTATCAATTATTCGTGCAAGCAACACTGCTTTATACTGTCCAATCGAGCCCCCGCAAAATAATTATGTGACTTATAAAGACATCTCTTTTGTGATGTAAAACAGAATTTGCTTGGGCGCGCTTTCGGCTAAAATATATTTTTTGGTGAGTGCAGGATATGCCCAATTGCGTCATGAAGTGTTTTTTTATTTCCTGCACGCATTGACAATCTGTCATACGAGTGCATGCAAAGATCCTGAAATTTCGGAAACCAAAATCTTATAGTTTAAAATTTGGTCGGAATATTGTGCTTAGTTGTCGTGTTCTTAAAGATAAATCGTTTATAATCTATATAAAATGTTCTTTTGTTCTGAATTGTAGGGGCTCTTTGTATCCATTTATGTGATTCTTATCATGTTTCATTTGTCTTTAATCTTCAGGTTTAGACAATAAAGGCTCATTTAGCTGCAATATTAAAGTGGTTGACAAATATAGAAACTGTTATATACCAAATAATGCCAAACAACGAAATGAGCTAAGTTAAGAAAAAATGTGTAAAATAGATACAGATGTGAGGTGTGGGTTTACTGTATGATATATTACGCTGTGTTGGTGTGGATTTTTGAATAGGCCTTTTGTGTTCGTCATAATAGGTGTTTCAAATTGCTGGTTGGCAGGTGGTCGAGTTTAGCTTATGCTTGCTTGATCGAGCTTATACGTGGATTTTTCTAGACAGCAATTAAAGTGACTAAATTGCTCACTATATGTATTGACCTTGTGTTTGGTGGCAAATACATGTAATGGAACATTTAACATCATTTGCTTGCTCTCATAAGTAGCTACAATACATTTGAAGTTAACCTTGACCACCATGTGTAACACCATACAAAACACTTAACTGAAATGCACCCAGATAAGTAGAACAGTAGACAAGGGAATGAATGCATTTACTTGCTGATAAAAGATTAAACGATTATCTACCGTATTAGTCAATCCAAAAACCGCAAACTTCTGTATTGCGCATATGGTATGCTAGAATAAACAGTTTTCTTGACAACCGTGTACACCGGGAGTTGTCTTTGTGTAGGTTGGAATATTGGAATATATGTATATTTCCCTGTTTTCAACACACCCACTGTGATAGTACATGACGTGTGAGTTTATTTTATATAGCCTAATTGCTTTGTAGGTGGAATTCAGTAAGGGTTACAGGGCATCAGATGCTGGTCAATTCAGAAATGTTGCTTCTTATAGGAGCGATGAAATTCAGCTACATGTCTCGATTCTATTATTTGCAACCAAATACAAAATTACTACATATAATGAAAATAATTTCGGCATTATTTTCTGCAGGTTGACCAATGACGTCTTCGGTCTTTCATCAAAATATTCAAACATGCAATCCTAAACTGTTGGGCACCAATCCAACCATTTGCATTGGTTCTATTGTAAACTACTTATAAGAGCTTCCCGTTGACGTGTAAAATCGTCTGGAGTTAGACAAAGATTTTTTGTATGCTCTTAATGAATTAAGTCAGCAATTGAGTGTTGGAGCACAGAATAGGAAATGACCAGAAAGGCCACTCAGCAGTGCAACGTGACCCCCTATTTTTATGCAGTTATCTGGCCAGAATAATGGCGGACCAGCCAGTTCAGCGTGTTTATTGGTCAGAAAAATACAATTGACACAACTAGAATAATGGTAATGAACACGTAATGCAAACTGTGCAATCAAACTTCAAAGGTTCGGCCTCAAGTGGCCCTTCTAGTCATTTCCTATTCTATGGTTGGAGTGTGGTTTCCGGAGGATCTTTAGGTGTGAACAAAACAATTTTCCGAGCAGATTCCAGCTCAAAAAAAAATATAAAATAAAACCAATTTTGATAAAATGGAACCAATAGAATCGTCCATAAGAAATAGAGGTCAGTGGCTATAAGGACGGTGAAAACGCCGCGAAACTTGAAACAATTTGAATGGTCAAATATACTAAAATCTGATTGGTTAAATCAAGTCTCAATTGTGAAAGTAGACGAAAAAATACATGCAACGACAAGCCTCGTGTACAGTGGAAAAGTATACAAACTCGTAATACTTCATCTTTATTGATTTTAAATGCGAGTCCAATACATGGTTGTAAAATGAAGTATGCGGAAAGGTATTTAAATACTTGCCGCGTGTTTTGAAAAATGTGACAAATGTCTGTTAATTTAAAAGTTGAAAACATTTGGCAATTTTTTGTTTAAATTCTCAACTTTTGTTGCTTTATCTTCAATATTTGTTGCTGAAGGATGGATAGAAGGCTTGTACAGACGTTTAAGTAAGTAGTGAACGATTTTTAGTTGTTTTGTGAATTGTTTTCTGTAAAGGGTTATAGGCGAGCATTTGTGCATGTGTTTTGTTGTCCAAAATTTGTTTATTTTATAAGTGGGTAAATTGTGGATAATTTATAAGCTCACGTTAGTATTTAAACTGTTTGAAGAGGAAATGGAGCGCAAATTTTGTAGAGATTTAGGTTTTCCAATCATTTCTTTTGAGAAGTAGCCAATGTGTCGGAAAATTAGGGAGCGTTCATGAGGGGGGGGTGTAATTGTGCTATTTTTACCAGTAATCCAACCTAGCCAAACTGTCATTCCTTTTCCGAGGGCCCTGTACTGGCTTCCGAAATCCCGCCATCCCGACCGATTTCCTCTTCAATTCCCGAATCCGCGTCTCATGTTCATTTCACCGTTCCTGCTCTCAGCTGTTTTCTGATACTTTTCAAAGTATTTACGATCTGGAACACTTAGAGGTAGGCAGCAAATGGCGAAAGAACGCGGTATTAAGAAAGTAGAATGCGATTTGAATGCAATGACTACAATTACGGCTAAATTCCTGCATCTCGCCATGTTATTCTTAACAATCCCGCTCTCGCCGATGATTTCAAATCCCGCTTCCCGACGAATATTTTCATAAAATCCCGAATACCGCCTAATATTTTGGCCGATCACGCCATCCCGCAAAACCAGTACAGGGCCCTCTTTTCCAAGTCACTTCAGATTGATATTTCTGGCCGGTCGTGCAAAATAAACTTCAGAAATCCCCTTCCAACGTCTACCTTCTAACAGAAGAGTTAAGGCTAGGCAACGTTGCTACACATGCAGCAGAATATGCAGAGGTCTTCCCCCAGAGGATTGCGGGCTCTGGCCATGATATATTGGCAGTAGGCGAACGGCACCTTTGCAGACCTCTCAACTTTGCAGAGAAGTTAATAGGCCAATGGATGGGCTCAGGTGACGACAGTAAATGGTGGTCAACTTCAGAAATATTGATACTTGTAGGAGCAAACAATTACCAGCAAACTACATCTCTCAATTCTATACTTTTGCCACCAAATATAAGACTACGACATATACGGAATGAACATTATTTTCTTACTCTGATAACAGCAGGTTGACCACCATCAGCCCAGACTGGAATGTGAATGCTTCACGCCATACATGTTTGGACCACAAACACAAACTTGGCAAACATACATTTGGCATACAGTTGCTTACAAAGTAATTGCAGGGTTCTGCCCAGGACCATGTGAGTGCTGGGTACCTGCGCATGACCGCCTCCCACCCTGCGGACAACTTTTATTATTATACATTGTAGTCACTGCGTGTCTTCTGATTGGCTAATTGCTTACAGTTAAATATGGGAATCATGCAACCTACAGACTGAGTTATCTGCTAGCAGATAACTCAGTTAACTGTAGGTTGAGCCGGCAGTACGTACTTTTTTAGCGAGCGGCAGCTGTACATACAAGAATAAAAACAAGAAAAAACAACATGAATAAACGATGTCTTTTTGAAAGTTTTTGCGTAAAAAATACACTCTTTTGAAACTTTTATCAGAACTATAGTAAGTAAATTAGATTTCTAATATTTTGTCGTTCTTGTTTTAATTTTATAATTGGTTTTTACCCCAATATTTTTAGAACCAAGCGTTGTTTTGTGCGACAGAATTTAAATCGTTGTTTATCGAAGGAGACAATGCAATGTATAATAAAACAATTATTGAATTCGGTTTTTGTGATATCCGGAATTATCAAGGTGTCGGTAAGTGTTATCAGTCTCAGCCTTCGGCTTCACCTGATAACACTTACCTTGACCTTGATAATTCCGGATATCACAAAAACCTCATCCAATAATTGTTAGAAACTTGGTGGACTGATCTCACTCATCTCAGCCATGCTACTATAAAATAGCTTCAAGTGCGACATCGATAAACAAAGTGCAAAGTGATTAGAGCCGTTCATCAGACGTCTTCCTGGCTTAGGGGGGTAGTGCATTTCTCTGAATCACCAGTAACTAATATTCTGCGCATTGTAGTACTGAATTTCATCTAATACTAATGTTTAAATAACAAAATTTGCCAAAGATAAAAAATACAAAATTACTTGTATAAAATATCTATTACAAAGTACAGCATTTGGGTTTTCGTACCGCATATTTGAAACCTTTGAAGAAGTCCGCTTTGGCGAGAGTACCGGGCGGCACTGCTGAGTGCTGGGCGCTGCCACCCGGCACCGCCCACCGTGGGCAGAACCCTCAATTGGAGTACACAAATGAGAGAGGCCAAGGAAATGGTAGTTGACCCAACGGTACACAGAAAATAGAAGAGCAACATAGGACATTTTAATTTTTTATTTAATGATTCAAAAACCTTCTATGCCATGAAACAAAATTAAGTGACTGTTGCTAAAACTGTGCAGTAAACTAGTGCAGTAGTAAAGTATTAAATAAGGAAGAACAGTTTAAGCGTCGTAGGCCCATGAAATATCAGCTGGGGAACTTCCTGAGACGAATAAAACCAAGCTGTAGCCAGTATTTGGGTTTACAGGACCTGAACAGTAAAATGAGATAATTAGATCACTACTTCTGATTAATTTGTGGTCACAAGGGGATGACGTACTGTATTGCTATCCCAAATAAGAGTTCAAAATGATTATAGATTAGGGCTTAGGGCTGTGATTGGTGTTAGGGTTTGGATGAGGTCATTAATTATGATAATCATCTTCTTACCAGCAATGGTGAATGTCGAAGAAGCTGCAACTCGTTTGTAAACAAACGAAACACCGACTATTGTCCTGGTTGTTTCATAAAATCCATAATAGTTAACCCAACTATTCATCCAAGAACTCTCAGAGAAGTTGTAACCCTTACCACGAGGTTTTTTATAACCAACCTCTAAATTGAAATAAAAAGTAGCACTTGTAAGTGATCATCCATAAGATTTTCACAGCCGTACAGAAAGTACTCTTTATCCCCCGCCCCCATTTGTAATTACCAGCCGATCTTACTTGTCAAGGGGAAAGTATTCAGTTGGGTATAAATGCTTAAGCACACTATCTGCCCATGTCTCTTGATAGCCTATTAAGCTGTGATGTGCCCTGATGCATTCTTCTTTGTTATTTTACTGTCTAATGCCAGATGGTTTTACTTGTCAAGTGGAAAGTGTTGAGGGTAGAGTGTTAATCCATAGGTTAACCCATTAACGCCCAACATTTCTCCCTTGATCAGTAAAATCGTCTGACATTAGACAGTAAAATGACAAAGTGGGCGTTTTAGGGCGCATTGCGGCTTAATGGGTTAAGCAGATGTCATGTAATAAATTCAATCAAAACATAATAAAATATTCTGACTTACTAATGCTGACATCATCGTACTTTTTGTTGGTAATCACGACATTGGTTGCACCGTTGGGAACAGTGAATATCTCGTTATTCCAGAAAGTTGAGCTCGGTGTGCCAGTATAGGACCCAGTTATACTGCCTGTAATGTATGAAAGAGAAATGAGACGGTAGGTAGGTAGGTAGGTAGATAGGGAATGGAAGGGAATGGAATGGAAAGGAAGAAAAGAAGGAAGATTCTTACCTGCAGCATTAGTTGGAAGTGTTGGAGGTGGTTCTGTTGGAGGTGGTTCTGTTGTAGGTGGTTCTGTTGGAGGTGGTTCTGTTGGGGCGATGTACTTTGGCATTGTTTTACACTCTCCACCTACACAGGCACCGCTGTCAGACTCACAGTGTGTACCATCATCCACCTTCCCAGCATGAGAGTAAGTATTTCCTGAGCCACTATGACAATATAATGTACACTCATCTAAAGTGAAACAACATTCATTCAGTGGCTAACATTTTGCAAAATATAAGTGGTGGATGATGGTGATGATTGTGATGGTGATGATTGTGGTGGTGATGATTGGTTTAAGAAGGAAATGCATATGAGCTTACTATAATTACTGAATATCCACGATTTTGCTGGATGACCACGTGCTTCACATTGCTGAGCTCTGTGACTCTTATCCTCTGCGGGGCAACTCTAAAATACAAACAGGAGTGAGCAGCGTAATGTTTTAGAACTCTGTCCATAACTCTGACCATAACCATAATTCTAACTCTAACCATAGCTTTTTAACTCTAACCATAACTCTAACCAACCATAACTCTAACCGTAACTCTACCTTTACTCAATGTTGACCAGGTAAAATTATATTCTTACCTCAATATTACACCATTCTTTCGCTGCCAGTTGGGTGGTCTCACCACCACAGTCAGCACCATTCAATGACGATTTTGGATTGGTACATGTCCTTGTCTGGAATCGGACGCCGCCGCCACAACTTCGAGAACACTCGCCAGGCTCCGACCAAGCCGATAACCCACCATTTACACCTGTAAATGTTAACCATATAATGAATATTTTGGAATTGGCTCAGGGATTAAATTGCACTGCGCCTCATGGTGGTGCGTTGTTGGTGTTTAGTGCATGTACCTTTCACCTCTGATGCCGTGCTTTGATTCTTTTAATATGTAGTTGACTGATTATGTAGTTACCAGGTTAGGACATACTAGACAGGGAAGGGAATGGAAGGGAATGGAAGGGAAGGGAAGGGAAGGGAGGGAAAGGGAAGGGAAGGAAGGGAAGGGAAGGGAAGGGAAGGGAAGGGAAGGAAGGGAGATTCTTACCTGCAGCATTAGTTGGAGGTGGTTCTGTTGGGGCGACGTACTTTGGCATTGTTTTACACTCTCCACCTACACAGGCACCGCTGTCAGAATCACAGTGTGTACCATCATCCACCTTCCCAGCACGAGAGTAAATATTTCCTGAGCCACTGTGACAATATAATGTACACTTATCTAAAGTGAAACAACATTCATTCAGTGGCTAACATTTTGCAAAATATAAGTGGTGGATGATGGTGATGATTGTGGTGGTGATGATTGTGATGGTGATGATTGTGGTGGTGATGATTGTGGTGGTGATGATTGTGGTGGTGATGATTGTGGTGGTGATGATTGGTTTAAGAAGGAAATGCATATAAGCTTACTATTACTGAAAATCGTCGATTGTGCTGGATGGCCACGTGCTTCACATTGCTGAGCTCTGTGACTCTTATCCTCTGCGGGGCAACTCTAAAATATAAACAGGAGTGAGCAGCGTGATGTTTTAGAACTCTGTCCATAACTCTGACCATAACCATAACCATAACTTTAACTCGTACTCTAACCATAGCTCTGACTCTAACCATGGCTCTGTATGACTCTGACCATAACTTTAACTCTTATACTCTAACCAAAACTCTAACTCTAACCCTAGCTTTTTAACTCTAACCCTAACTCTAACCTCTATAGAAACAACTATAGTAATTGATGAGTACCCCGTGTATGCGGTTGTAATAATAATAAATTAAGTATTTGTTATATATATTAGTAATAATAATTAATTAGTACTTTGTTGTATTAGTGACTGAGTAGTGTGAAGCCGAGGAGTAGTTAGGCTACATAATTATTTGTAAATTTTTGTATTGTATACACGGCCCATTGAAAACCAGGGAATGCTGAATGGTTACCGTGTTTAAATAATTTTAATAAACAATTAACCATAACTCTAACCATAACTCTTACCGTAACCATAACTCTAACCATAACCATAACCGTAACTCTACCTTTACTCAATGTTGACCAGGTAACATTATATTCTTACCTCGATATTACACCATTCTTCCGCTACCAGTTGGGCGGTCTTACCATCACAGTCAGCACCATTCAATGACGGTTTTGGATTGGTACATGTCCTAGTCTGGAATCGGACGCCGCCGCCACAACTTCGAGAACACTCGCCAGGCTCCGACCAAGCCGACAACCCACCATTATCACCTGTAAATGAGAACCATATAATGAATATTTTTGTGGTGCGTTGTTGGTGTTTAGTGCATGTACCTTTCACCTCTGATGCCGTGCTTTGATTCTTTTAATATGTAGTTGACTGATTATGTAGTTGCCAGGTTAGGACATACTAGATATAATAGACATACCATCACAGTTATCTTGGAAAGTATTAAACAAATAATCTGCTTTGTGGACGTTTGCTCCATAATGTCTACCAACGTTGCCATGTTCGAAATATCTTCCTACAACATAGACCTTTTTCTTGTCGGCGGTTCTTGCGTAACCAATGCCCAGCTCTATGGAGGTTTCCCAGATTACCTGTAAGAGATGAAATTGTTATTTGAAGTGTGATTGTGGTTAGTGTATGTGTCTTTCACTTCTGTGACTGGGCTTCGATTCTTGCACTATCCATTTTATTTACGCTGGATAGCTTTGTCATTTCTAAACTGTTCTCTCTAGAGGTCCAGTAAGGACCATCTCTTATTGTTCTAGTGTTACTACAGGAGGAAACCTTAGGCAAGGGCCATCAGTGTTATTTTAAGATTCTGGCTTGTCGCGGCCGGGTTTGTGTACCTGTGTAAAATGCCCGATAGCTTTACCAGCGTGTCCGGGCCGATTGAAATTATGTTCTTCGTGACAGTAGTTGTAGTCCCATACCTCTTGATACCTAGGGAAGTATAAGATGAAGGAAGGAAGGAAGGAAGGAAGGAAGGAAGGAAGGAAGGAAGGAAGGAAGGAAGGAAGGAAGGAAGGAAGGAAGGAAGGAAGGAAGGAAGGAAGGAAGGAAGGAAGGAAGGAAGGAAGGAGGAAGGAAGGAAGGAAGGAAGGAAGGAGAAGGGAAGGAAGGAAGGAAGGAAGGAAGGAAGGAAGGAAGGAAGGAAGGAGGGAAGGAAGGAAGGAAGGAAGGAAGGAAGGAGGGAAGGAAGGAAGGAAGGAAGGAAGGAAGGAAGGAAGGAAGGAAGGAAGGAAGGAAGGAAGGAAGAGGAAGGAAGGAGGAAGGAAGGAAGGAAGGAATGAGGAAGGAAGGAAGGAAGGGGAAGGAAGGAAGAGGAAGGAAGGAAGGAAGGAAGGAAGGAAGGAAGGAAGGAAGGAAGGAAGGAAGGAAGGAAGGAAGGAAGGAAGGAAGGAAGGAAGGAAGGAAGGAAGGAAGGAAGGAGGGAGGAAGGAAGGAGGGAAGGAAGGAAGGAAGGAAGGAAGGAAGGAAGGAAGGAAGGAGGAGGGAGGGAAGGAAGGAAGGAAGGAAGGAAGGAAGGAAGGAGGGAGGAAGGAAGGAAGGAGGGAAGGAAGGAAGGAAGGAAGGAAGGAGGGAAGGAAGGAAGGAAGGAAGGAAGGAAGGAAGGAAGGAAGGAAGGAAGGAAGGAAGGAAGGAAGGAAGGAAGGAAGGAAGGAAGGAAGGAAGGAAGGAAGGAAGGAAGGAAGGAAGGAAGGAAGGAGGGAAGGAAGGAAGGAAGGAAGGAAGGAAGGAAGGAAGGAAGGAAGGAAGGAAGGAAGGAAGGAAGGAAGAGAGAGAGAAACCCGTATGAATTGTCTTTGGTAAAATGAGGATTGCCAAAGATACACGACAGTCTTACCATGCTTTAGTCGCATTAGTTTCAGCTGTAGTACTACCCCAGGCCGCGGCTAAATTTTCACCAGCACCTTGACGGTCACAAGACGGCGGCCGGCAATGAATCAATCCTTGGTTATTTGCTGCTAAAATTTCAGCGTATTCTTGTGCTTTGGCTTCGAGTCTGTAATGAAATTATGACATTTTGAAAAGTTGCTTTGGGTGGATTTTAGTCAAGTGTTTTATATCGTGCTACAGATGCTGGTCAATTTCAAATGTATTGACACTTATGGCAGTGAGCAAATGATGCTGAATGTTTTCATTACATGTATTTACCACCAAACACAAGTTCAATACATATAGTGAACAATTTAGTCACTCTGATAACTGCTTTTACAGTCGACCGCCATATGCTGCACTGTCTCACTTCATGAACCTACGTTTAGGTGAAATATGCTTACGTTGCACTTCTGGTCATTGCTGGAGCGCCATGTAGGGAGCGGTAATAGTTGTGTAAATTCAGTTGGTCAAGACGGTACGCTTTGATATCAAAACCAGCGTTTAAGTTTGCATCATTTTCCATCAAATTGTTCAATATCATCTCGCCAATGTGTTTGGGTCTAAAAAATAAATAAAAAACTTTTGACTAAACTAACTTTATTTATACTGGATAGCTCTATCAGTTCTAAACTGTTCTCCCTAGAGGTCAAGTAAGGGTCATCTCTTATTGATCCAGTGTTACTACAGGAGGAAACCTAAACTAAACCAAAGTGTTATCTTTAGAGGGTCATCCCCAATATTTCCACTCCTATAGTTACAAGTAATATGAAATATATTTTATTTTAGATTATACTCAAGAGATTTACCTGGCCTGAACCATTACCACAAACACTTGAAGAAGTACAAAATATCCAACCATCTCTGATCTGCAAGGTACATGTGGTTAAAATTGAAAATAATTAAATTGATATCAAATTAGTTCCAGCCGAGAGCTCATAAGACGAAAGAATAAAATTTGCTAGGCCTCGCGAGAAAAAATAACCCGTTTCGCACAGGAAGTTATTAAGCTAAGCAAAGATATGATTTTATTAATACTACAAGCAGAAAATGACCAAAGACCACAATCTTTAATTACCTTTAGTTTGAGCTCTCTTTCACCAGCTTTTTTGCGTGCGTCTTGCAAGAGTAGCCTTTCGGAATGAACACTATGTACTTGGAACGCGCGTCTTTTCGAAAGGTTTGTGAGGCGTAAAGCAGCTTTCTTTTATCATGCAAACCTATGTCTATTTCATGTTTGCATTCATGGCGTTTTGTTAACAATTTGTTACGGTTCACCAGCAGATTTCAATCAGCCTTCGAAATGTGTTTGTTTAGATTGAGTGTTGTATGCAATGTCATTTGGGTTATGGGTAATGTCAAACTACAACCGACCTCACCATACGGAGATCTCCCGAATACGGATACTTCTCTAATACGGACACCACTCTAATACGGACGCTTCTCTAATACGGACACCTCTCTAATACGGACACCTCTCTAATACGGACACCTCTCTAATATGGACACCTCTCTAATACAAACATCTCTCTAATACGGACACCTCTCTGATGCAAACAACATACATATATATTCTCAATGCATTTTCTCTTCATTTATGGGCACTTAAATCCATAATCCTAAATTCTAATACATACATTCCAGTATTGACCTCCTGACGAAGCGAGTTACGAAACTATTTTGCACTTTAATATGATTCAGTTTTCTCTGGAAAATGTCCACCATTGACCATTGGATGACAGCTATTCAACATGGCCCTCATTCATGGCACCACCATTTCTCAGGTACAGAAAAGAGGCGCGGAAAGTGTATCGTGTGACCTCTTTATCGTCGCGACATTGTAATAACACATCATAAGAAGGTCAAGAAGTACGACTTATCACCCTCATTATTATTCGATATCTGTTTTATTAAATGTAGCATGTAATGAATATAGTTTTCTGATGTAAAAGATTATGTGTGGTGTACCACAAGGTACCATTTTGGGTCCACTCTCTGTTTACAATAAGTTAAAGATATGTACAATATTTTAATTTGTTGTCAAGTATAGTTTTTCAAATATAATGCTCAAGTCTAGTATCTCTCTAGTCAGGATTAGCACTAAATGCTCTTTAAACAACCGACCCTATTTGTGTAAGTTCCCCTATAATCCTGACAATTGTTTGAAAAACAAAGATCGGCATTTTACTTGCATTGGAGTTTCCGCTGGGGGATATTAGGGACCTTAAGATCTACGACGACGCGGCAGTCGACAACGCCATATAAATATGTGAATATAAAGAGACCGTGATTGAACAACGTTCTTGTTTTAGCTCACAGCTTTTTATTCATGACTTTCAAAACGTTTCAACTGCAGTTATCGACTACAATGCAGGCTGTAAAAACAAACGTGAAATGCAGCTATTCATCCTTCTGACTTGCCGTCGTCCTGAGGACGTAAAAATGCTCTAGTTGGCGTCGTGAACAAGACAGAGACGACGTCGAGAATTCTCTTGGGACTACAAGTTTTTCCATTGCTTTATTACAAGCGAAAAACTTCATTGTTAGAAGTGCCGCGTCGTCGACGTTGGCGTTGTAGATCTTAAGCTCCCTACTGAGCTGAGAGGCGTCACTCTTGGTGTTACTAACTAGAGCGCACTCAGACACCGGCCAGCAAATTCAGTCAAGTGTTCATGCATAAATTATACATGCTCTAATTACTCATTCAGTTCTGTTCAGCTCAGAAAACCAAGACAAACTTTTGTAAGTTTCTCATTAAATTGAACCAATTGTCCTTGGTATGTGCGCAGTTAGCATTAGATAAAAATATATGAGGATTATATGTGTTGGGATATTGAAAACTGTCCGGCCATTAGAGAGGTGTGCGTAAGGAGAGCTTCTATACTGTACTTAGTCTGACAGGAAATTCAAATATCTAGGTTGATATTGATTTGAAAAACAATCAAGCCTTTTTGGGGAGGATCTATAAGCAAAGGTGGGCAAATATTTTCAATATTCAAATGAGGCATACTGGTTGCCCATGTTTGTGTAGCTGACTTGCTGGTACTTGCATGTTTAACAGCTAAATCAACTGGGAGAGAACAAGGGAGAGACTTATGTTCTACTCAGACGAGTTCTGTGCAACATCAGATCACTTTAGGTTCATAGCCTACACTCAAGAACATGTACTACCTCTACATGATCTGCCGATGCTCGACTCAGTCAACTGGAAGAGAACACAGGAGAGGCTTAATTCTACTCACATGAGTTCTGTGCAACATCACATCACTGAGTGGTCCACATTCGAGAACATGTACTACCTATATGCATGATCTAACCATGCTTAACTCAGCAGTAAGTTCTATACAACATCAGATCACTTTAAGGTAACCTACATTCAACTATGGACGAGACTTAATCCTTCCTCCCCTTGCATAGAACAGCTGTTTAGCGCAGCATACAATTATTTCCAAAACCTAACTAATAGTTAATAAAAAGCTGAAAATTATAACCCATTATATATAATTTTAAAAGGTATACTTTATTACAGCATTAAAAAAACTCAAAAATAGCCAACAGTTATAAAACGCACTGTTTTAATTGATTATATTGTATCTTAAATCTTCTGACGAACGCCGTATATGCTAAATTATATGCTAGAATATCTTCACCAATATTTTCAATATATTTAAACAAACGAAAATGTAGCCAATAAGTTAAAACCATTTACCTTAAAAGAACTTTCTATCTTTATGTTCGCTTTGTCCTTATGCTTGTTCGAAAATGCTCCAAGCTCACTGCACAGCTAGAAAATGACAACCAATCGCTTAGCCAGCTCTTTTTATTATCCCCCATTCGTGCATAGCTAATTTGAATTTTTGCTTTGTGATGCTAAACTTAATTTATATCTATTTTTGTAACTGTTTTTCTCACCAGAACTTAATTTCCTTCCTGTTTTTTTCGTACAAGCGGCGGCCCCTTATTTGGATGAGATTGTTTTTGAGAATTTTGGAATGTAAGTGTCGCAAGCTTTTGTAAAATGTGTATGATATAAAGATACCTTTGAAAAATGGGGATCTGGTCAGGAAATATTTTGAATATTGATATTGGGCATAACGTTTTTAGCCCCCGTAGTTTCCTAGTATGGCGCACTGATGTGACTGTATGATGTAACAGCATAGGGGCAGATAGGGCATAGGGTACAATAGGTTAATAGCCTTTCATTATATACATATTGGTGTTGAATATAGCGTTTTTAGCCCCCAGTAGTTCGCTGTATGGTAATTCTATATGATACATATGCGACTATAGGTGGTAAACAGCATGGAGCATGTAGGACACAATAGGTTAATAGTTTCTCTTTAGATGTTTTCATTTTATTATTAGTTTCTTGCAGAGTCATTTAACCTTTCACCACAGAATAGGAAATTACCAGAAGGGCCACTCAGCAGTGCAGCGTGACCCCCTATTTTTATGCAGTTTTCTGGCCAGAATAATGGCGGACCAGCCAGTTCAGCGTGTTTATTGGCCAGAAAATGCAATTGACTGGCTAGAATAATGGTAATGAACATGCGTAATGCGACATGCGCAGCGTCAAAAAAGTCAAAGGTTCCGCCTCAAGTGGCCCTTCTAGTCATTTCCACTATTCTATGCTTTCACTAGCTACGAAGCCATCGCAGTAGACATTAAACTAGCTCATGGTTGTCATCTGGAGGACAACTTGAAACAAGCCGATGCTCAGTAGGGGAATACTGAACTCCAGTTCCTTGTATTATAAGCAACAAGTGCAAGGGATCTATAGAGTATAATGTTTACACATGGGGTAGCTACATGACTTCAACTTATATATTATACAGGGTGTCTCAAAAAAAAGGCAATCCAACTTTAGCATGCCATTGTGCGTTAATTAATCATAAAGATCAGGCTTTTAGCTGTTGGATGACACGTTTTTCATCCAATATGGAGGGAAAATGAGCAAATACGAGCCCTATAAAAATTGTTTGCCGAAATTGCATATTTTCACCGTTGAGAATTGAGTCTAAACTATTGAATGTTAACTCCCTTTATGACTTAAGTTGATGAATTTCACTTCAATAAAATATCTGCTTATGCATAATTATTATAAACATCTTGTAAACCAGCTCTAAACTCATTGTTAAAATGACACATTCGTGATTAATTGCTTTTCCTTTTGTTATCAATGTTATGCACTGCTTTAATTAGGCACAGAGCTGAAAATATGCGATTTCGACAAACAATTTTTATCGGACTCGTATTTGCTCATTTTTTCTCCATATTGGATGAACAACGTGTCATTCAACAGCTAAAAGCCTGATCTTTCTTAATATAAAAAAATTACGCTCGTTTACCAAGGCATTTACGCACAATAGCGTGCTGAAGTTGGATTACCTTTTTTTTGAGACACCCTGTATAGTAACTTGTAGACCACTGATAAATACACGTCAGACTATAACATCCACTTACTCAGTCAAGGTTTAAATACCCGAATTTACTTCAGCTTATCACAGTGGCTTATCATTAAGTTCTATTAGTATTAGCTCAAGTCAGGTTAGCGATCTGTGGGTTACGGATTCAAGCCCTGTGTTGGAAATCAGGAATTTTGCGTGAGCTTAAACAGCTTTATGCAAGGAAACAAAGACAGTTTACTAACTATCAAGCTGCAAACTAAACAATGCTGTAACAAGTACCTACAGCTTGTGATAGCATAACAAAATAGATTATCGTGCAAACAAAAAGACATAACTGACGACATATGTATATAATGTTTACATTTATTTAGTTCCCTATATCACAGGGGGCAATGCATGATTTCCCTTAACAGTGAACTAGGGTCTCAGTAGGGTTCATTAACACTGATGCCATTAAACAAGTATTTGTATTGTATTCAGTAAAATTGTATGGTTGAGTTAGCTCAAATCAACTGGAGGCTAGCATAACCTAGCTGGATAGGAAATGTTCTATGACAAGCAGCTGCACTGGTCATCCTGTTTGTTGTCATGCAAGATTAATTCTAGAACTTGGAATAACTCTATTATCTGGATAACCAATATCAAATGGTAAAAAAAAGATAATTATTCAAACGCTATTTTTGAAAAATTTCACACATGCATAAACAATGTTTCCAATAAGCCGAAGCTTTACATCAAGTCAATCTTTCCGATGAGCTCAAAGTCAATGTAAACGCCCACCTAATACTTGTAGGGACTTGTAAGCCATTAAACTACACGTTTTCAATAATTAACACAAATATTAAAACGACGAGTTTATCAAAGGCCTATATATATATAATACAGGCTAAATTAACGTAAAACTGGTGAAATAATGACTTTGTCAAATTGGCATAGAAAATGGCGATAAATCAATTTTACTCGACTTGCAAGGGCCTGACTGCTATTAAGTTCGACATTTACTATACATGATCAATATTTAGAACAAAAGACGTATATCTGCCTTTTAGCTTGAAACTAAATACAAAGCCAGGATTAGTCCTTATAGAAGTTATCTAATGTTGTGTGGAGAGTTGCTCTGCTTCGTCCCACCCCCCGTAGTGTCCGACACTGCTTTATACTTTGCTATGTATAATACTGATCCCTGACATAACCACAAATCTTGTTTCCGGAGAGCATACATTACTTGTCCATGTCCTGTTTCGAAATTAAGTGAAACTCGAACTATTTGCATATTCTCGTTGGGGTTATAGGATTTGTGGATTGATTAGATTTAAGGTTAGAGTTATGGTTAGGGCTAGAGTTAGGTTTCGGGTTAAGGTTTGTGTTAGGGTTTAGCCAAGGTCAGGTTTGGGGTTAGATAAGACTTTGAGCTGGTTCAAATTTTGATGAGAGTTTTGCTCGTTTGACTGGTCATGAGAGTTGCATAAGAATTTTAAACCACTATAGTCAGACTAGTGTTTTGCACTTTCTATGAGAATTAGCTTAACAAAATAACATGTTATGACTGTGTCTATATGACATGAAAAGCTAAGATGGAAATTTAAACACTTTGTTTACCAAAATTTTAAAATTATTCATTTTGCGCGCTAAATTATTTCTGTCGCAACTCTCATGCAACTCTTGTTCTCGTTTGACCGGGGCATGAGAGTTGAACAAACTCTCGTGTAAACTTTCACTTGTCAACTTTCATCAACTCTCGTCGTCGTTTGACCTGAGCTTTAAGGGTAGGGTAAAAATTGGAGAAAGAGTTAAGCTTACATAGTTAGGGTTAGTACCATGGGCACTACATTGGGGCTTTTAAGTCCCCGTGTTATGTACCGCATATGCATGTTTGAACCCCTGGCCTCCGTTAAAACATTTAATATACTCCATCAACTGAGCTAGCCACCGCGCTCCTATTCCAAGTAAACACTTCGTATTTCATGTAATGATTTAACATTGTAGCTTTAACATTTATAATGGTATATAGTGTAAAATTATATGCTCTTAAAATGTACAAAAAAATCTAACGTAAAACTATATACTATATGAACTAACCTTTTAAGAATTATTTATCCTACAAGCTTTTTTTAAAGAGTGTTTTCCCTTTTGCAAAAATGATTTTTAATTAAGTATTTCGCCTTTTTATGCTTGTCATAGATGAAGACGATTAAGACAGTCTTTTGTGATGTTAAGTCATCATCTTTTCTTATTATTTGCCCTAATTTGTTTTAATCTCTTCCCGTGTGAAATGTTTACTCGCTAAAGTATGAAGTTTTAGTAAAATTACATAGGTGATCAGTATTGAAAATTCTCAATGCCGATTGGTTGCGCTTATGAAGTATATGATATTAAGAAGAAATGTATTATGTAAAAATCTATAAAAGACTTTTTATACTGATATAAGATTTGTTCACATGGATCTTAAAATAAGTTGTTTATTCATGTGCCTATTTCCCCCTTTTGAAAAAGTTCAGCCATGGCGCATGGTTTAATTAACCTTTAGTAACTCTCATTAAGCGCGGTGCGGCAAAATTTAATTAATGTATCTGAGTTTAATTAGTTTTCAGTGCTCAGTAGATTGGCATGACGATAAATAAAATTGTTTCGTTTTGTGTAAAGCACCACGTTTATCTATTTAGCAACGCTGTACAGAACTCATGTAAGTAGAGTTAAGTCTCTCCTGTGTTCTCTCCCAGTTGACTGAGTTAAGCATGGTTAGATCATGCAGAGGTAGTACATGTTCTTGAATGTGGGCTACCCTAAAGTGATCTGATGTTGTACAGAACTTACTGCTGAGTTAAACATGGTTAGATCGTGCAGAGGTTGTGCACGAAATACTTGTTCCGTGATATTAACTATATTTATATAACCCCCCCCCCTATCCAATCCACTTTCCCCAATCGAGGCCAAGGAAATGGTAGTTGACCCAATGGTACACAGAAAATAGATGAGCAACATAGGACATTTTAATTTTTTATTTAATGATTCAAAAACCTTCTATGCCATGAAACATTAATTAAGTGACTGTTGCTAAAACTGTGCAGTAAACTAGTGCAGTAAAGTATTAAATATAAGGAAGAACAGTTTAAGCATCGTAGGCCCATGAAATATCAGCTGGGGATCTTCCAGAGACGAATAAAACCAAGCTGTAGCCATATCTTGGGTGTACAGGACCTGAATGGTAGAAGGAGATAATTAGATCACTACTTCTGATTAATTTGTGGTCACAAGGGGCTGACGTACTGTATTACTATCCCAAATAAGAGTTCAAAATGATTATAGATTAGGGTTTAGGGTTGGTTATGGCTAGGGTTGTGATTGGTGTTAGGATTTGGATGAGGTCATTAATTATGATAATCATCTTCTTACCAGCAATGGTGAATGTCGAAGAAGCTGCAACTCGTTTGTAAGCAAACGAAACACCGACTACTCTCCTGGTTGTTTTATAAAATCCAAAATATTTAACCCTAGTATTCATCCAAGAACGCTCAAACCGCCGGTAACCCTGACTACCATCTCTTTTATAACCAATACCTAAAGTGAAATAGAAAGCAGTGCTTGTAAGCGATTATCCATAAGATTTTCACAGCCGTACAGAAAGTATTCTTTATCCCCCGCCCCCGTTTGTAATTACCAGCCGATTTTACTTGTCAAAGGGAAAGTATTCAGTTGGGTATAAATGCTTAGGCACACTATCTGCCCATGTCTCTTGATAGCCTATTAAGCTGTGATGTGCCCTAATGCATTCTTCTTTGTTATTTTACTGTCTAATGCCAGATGGTTTTACTTGTCAAGGGTATAGAGTGTTAATCCATAGGTTAACCCATTAGCGCCCAACACTTCTCCCTTGACGAGTAAAATCGTCTGGCATTAGGCGTTTTAGGGCGCATTGCGGCTTAATGGGTTAAGCAGATGTCATGTAATAATTCAATCAAAACATAATCAAAGATTCTGACTTACTAATGCTGACATCATTGTACTTTTTGTTGGTAATCACGACATTGGTTGCACCATTGGGAATAGTGAATATCTCGTTATTCCAGATATTTGAGCTTGGTGTGCCAGTATAGGACCCAATTATTTGGCCTGTAGTGTATGAAAGAGAAATGAGACGGTAGATAGTAGGTAGGTAGATAGGGAAGGGAAGGGAAGGGAAGAAAAGAAGGAAGATTCTTACCTGCAGCATTAGTTGGAGGTGGTTCTGTTGGGGCAACGTACTTTGGCATTGTTTTACACTCTCCACCTACACAGACACCGCTGTCAGAATCACAGTGTGTACCATCATCCGCCTTCCCAGCAGCATAGTAAGTCGTTCCTGAGCCAATAAGACAATATAATGTACACTCATCTAAAGTGAAACAACATTCATTCAGTGGCTGACATTTTGCAAAATATAAGTGGTGGATGATGGTGATGATTGTGGTGGTGGTGATGATTGTGGTGGTGATGATTGTGGTGGTGATGATTGTGGTGGTGATGATTGTGGTGGTGATGATTGTGATGGTGGTGATTGTGGTGGTGGTGGTGATTGTGGTGGTGGTGATGATTGTGGTGGTGATGATTGGTTTAAGAAGGAAATGCATATAAGCTTACTATAATTACTGAATATCCGCGATTTTGCTGGATGGCCACGTGCTTCACATTGCTGAGCTCTGTGACTCTTATCCTCTGCGGAGCAACTCTAAAATACAAACAGGAGTGAGCAGCGTAATGTTTTAGAACTCTGACCATAGCTCTAACCATAGCTCTGACTCTGACCATAGCTCTAACTCTGACCATAGCACTAACTCTGACCATAACTCTGACCGTAACCATAACCATAACTCTTACCGTAACTCTAACCATAACCATAACTCTAACCAACCCTAACTCTAACCATAACCCTAACCGTAACTCTACCTTTACTCAATGTTGACCAGGTAAAATTATATTCTTACCTCAATATTACACCATTCTTCCGCTGCCAGTTGGGCGGTTTTACCATCACAGTCAGCACCATTCCATGACGGTTTTGGGTTGGTACATGTCCTAGTCTGGAATCGGGCGCCGCCGCCACAACTTCGAGAACACTCGCCAGGCTCCGACCAAGCCGTCAACCCACCATTATCACCTGTAAATGAGAACCATATAATGAATATTTTGGTGGTGCTTTGTTAGTGTTTAGTGCATGTACCTTTCACCTCTGATGCCGTGCTTTGATTCTCTAGTTTTAATATGTAGTCGACTGATTATGTAGTTGCCAGGTTAGGACATACTAGACATAATAGACATACCATCACAGTTATCTTGGAAAATATTAAACAAATAATCTGCTTTGTGGACGTTTTCTTCATAATGTCTACGACCATTGCCATGTTCGAAATATCTTCCTACAACATAAACCTTTTTCTTGTTGGCGGTTCTTGCGTAACCAATGCCCAGCTCTATTGAGGTGTCCCAGATTACCTGTAAGAGATGAAATTGTTATTTGAAGTGTGACTGTGGTTAGTGTATGTGCATTTCACTTCTGTGACTGGGCTTCGATTCTTGCAATATCCATTTTATTTACGCTGGATAGCTTTGTCAGTTCTAAACTGTTCTTCTGGAGGTTTAGTAAAGACCATCTCTTATTGATCCAGTGTTACTACAGGAGGAAACCTAAACTAAACTAACTTTATTTATATACTAGATAGCTCTATCAGTTCTAAATTGTTCTCTTTAGAGGTCCAGTAAGGACCATCTCTTATTAATCCAGTGTACTACAGGAGGAAACCTAAACTAAACTAACTTTATTTATACTGGATAGCTCTATCAGTTCTAAATTGTTCTCTTTAGAGGTCCAGTAAGGACCATCTCTTATTAATCCAGTGTTACTACAGGAGGAAGCCTAAACTAAACTAAACTAAACTAGACTAAACTAATTATATATATAATTATATGTATTCGGCGGTTGACTGTTGCGTAAAACTACTTGAAAAACGCAATAAGAACTTCGACGTTTCTAACGAAGGCCCTTCGTTCTCTATCACATAATTCTATCAGTTCTAAACTGTTCTTACTAGAGGTCTAGTAAGGATCATCACTTATCGGTCACATAAACTAACTTTATCTATACTGGATTGCTCTGTCAGTTCTAAACTGTTCTCTTTAGAGCTAAAAACCTTCAGCAAAGGCCATCAGTGTTATTTTAATACTCTGGCTTGTCGCGGCCGGTTTGTGTACCTGTGTAAAATGCCCGATAGCTTTACCAGCGTGTCCAGGCCGAGTGAAATTAGATTCTTCGTGACAGTAGTTGTAGTCCCATACCTCTTCATACCTAGGGAAGTATAAGATGCAATAGATAGTTGATATGGAAGGAAGGAGGGAAGGAATGGAGGAAGGAAGGAAGGAATGGAGGAAGGAAGGAAGGGAGGAAGGGAGGGAGGAAGGAAGGGAGGAAGGCAGGGAGGAAGGAGGGGAGGAAGGAAGGAAGGAAGGAAGGAAGGAAGGAAGGGAGGGAGGGAGGAAGGAAGGCAGGAAGGAAGGAAGGAAGGGAGGAAGGGAGGAGGGAGGGAGGAAGGGAGGGAGGGAGGAAGGAAGGAAGGAATGGAAGGAAGGAAGGAAGGGAGGGAAACCCGTATGAATTATCTTTGTAAAATGAGGATTGCCAAAGATACACGACAGTCTTACCATTCTTTAGTCGCATTAGTTTCAGCTGTAGTACTACCCCCGGCCGAGGCTAAATTTTCACCAGCACCTTGACGGTCACAAGACGGCGGCTGGCAATGAATTAATCCGTGGTTATTTGCTGCTAAAATTTCAGCGTATTCTTGTGCTTTGGCTTCGAGTCTGTAATGAAATTATGACATTTTGAAAAGTTGCTGTCGGTGGATTTCAGTCAAGTGTTTTATATCGTGCTACAGATGGTGGTCAATTTCAAATGTATTGACACTTAAGTGAAATATACTTACGTTGCACTTCTGGTCATTGCTGGAGCGCCATGTAGGGAGCGGTAATAGTTGTGTAAATTCAGTTGGTCAAGACGGTACGCTTCGATATCAAAACCAGCGTTTAAGTTTGCATCATTTTCCATCAAATTGTTCAATATCATCTCGCCAATGTGATTGGGTCTAAAAAATAGACAAAAACGTTTTACTAAACTAACTTTATTTATACTGGATAGCTCTACCAGTTCTAAAATGTCCTCCCTAGAGGTCCACTAAAGGTCATCTCTTATTGATCCAGTGTTCCTACAGGAGGAAACCTAAACTAAACTAACTTTATTTATACTGGATAGCTCTATCAGTTCTTATTGATCCAGTGTTACTACAGGAGGAAACCTAAACTAAACTAACTTTATTTATACTGGATATTTCCATCGGTTCTAAACTGTTCTCGCTAGAGGTCCAGTAAGGATCATCTCTCATTGATCCAGTGTTACTACAGGAGGAAACCTAAACTAAACTAACTTTATTTATACTGGATAGCTCTATCAGTTCTAAACTGTTCTTCCTAGAGGTCCAGTAAGAGTCATCTCTTATTGATCCAGTGTTACTACAGGAGGAAACCTGAACTAAACTAACTTTATTTATACTGGATAGCTCTATCAGTTCTAAACTGTTCTCGCTAGAGGTCCAGTAAGGGACATCCCTTATTGATCTAGTGTTACTACAGGAGGAAACCTAAACTAAACCAAAGTGTTATCTTTAGAGGTCCTGTGAGGGTCATCCCCAATATTTCCACTCCTATAGGTTACAAGTAATATGAAATATATTTTATTTTAGATTATACTCAAGATATTTACCTGGCCTGAACCATGACCACAAACACTTGAAGAAGTACAAAATATCCAATCATCTCTGATCTGCAAGGGGGAAACATATTATCCAGTAAGTGTGAAAGATACATGTACATGCGGTTAAAATTGAAAATAATTAAATTGATATCAAATTAGTTCCAGCCGAGAGCTCATAAGACGAAAGAATAAAATTTGCTAGACCTCGCGAGAAAATATAACCCGTTTCGCATAGGAAGTTATTAAGCTAAGCAAAGATATGATTTTATTAATAGTACAAGCAGAAAATGACCAAAGACCATTTTGCTTGCGTCTTGCAAGAGTAGCCTTTCGGAATGAACACTATGCACTTGGGACACGCGTCTTTTCGAAAGGTTTGTGAGGCGTAAAGCAGCTTTCTTTTATCATGCAAACCTATGTCTATTTCATGTTTGCATTAATTCTTGGCGTTTTGTAGACGATTTGTTACGGTTCAACAGTAGATTTCAATCAGCCTTTGAAATGTGTTTGTGGGCAGTGTCCCATGTCCTGACATACATATATATTCTCAATGCATTTTCTCTCCAATTGTGGGCACTTAAATCCATAATCCTAAATGCTGATACATGCAAATATAAGTAGCCAGTATTGACCTCCTGACGAAGGGAGTTGCGATGGTCAAGAAGTACGACATATCACCCTCATTATTATTCGATATCTGTTTTATTAAATGTATAGCATGTAATGAATATAGTTTTCTGATATAAGGGATTATGTGTGGTGTACCACAAGGTACCATTTTGCGTCCACTCTCTGTTTACAATAAGTTAAAGATATGTACAATATTTTAATTTGTTGTCAAGTATAGTTTTTCAAATATAATGCTCAAGTCTAGTATCTCTCTAGTCAGGATTAGCACTAAATGCTCTTTAAACAACCGACTCTATTTGTGTAAGTTCCCCTATAATTCTGGCATTTGTTTGATATAAGGCAAGTATTCGTATTGTATTCAGTAAAATTGTAAGGTTGAGCTCAAATCAAGAGGCTAGCATAACCTAGCTGGATAGGGCAAGCTTTCTATGACAAGCAGTTGCACTGGTCATCCTGTGTTGTTATACAAGATTAATTATAGAACTTTGAATACTCTATTATCTGGATAACCAATATCAAATGGTAAAAACATCAATAAAATTTTTTATTCAAACGCTATTTTTGACATGCATAAACAATGTTTTCAATAAGCTCAAGCTTTATGATTTGTTGCATAGATCGCGCTGACACGTTTTTTATGCAATATGGAGAAAAAATGAGCAAATACGAGTCCGATAAATATTGTTTGTCGAAATCGCATATTTTCAGCTCTGTGCCTAATTAAAGCAGTGCATATTAACAAAAGGAAAAGCAATTAATCACGAATGTGTAATTTTAACAATGAGTTTAGAGCTGGTTTACAAATATATTTATAATAATTATGCATACGCAGGTATTTTATTGCCGTGAAATTCATCAACTTAAGTCCTAAAGGGAGTTAATTTTCAATAGTTTTAGACCCAATTCTCAACCGTGAAAATATGCGATTTCGACAAACAATTTTTATCGGACTCGTATTTGCTCATTTTTTCTCCATATTGGATGAAAAACGTGTCATTCAACAGCAAAAAGCCTGATCTTTCTTAATATAAAAAAAAACACGCTCGTTTACCAAGCCATTTACGTACAATAGCGTGCTGAAGTTGGATTACCTTTTTTTTGAGACACCCTGTATAATACAGGCTATTAACGTAAAACTGATGAAATAATTACTTGACTGTCAAATTGGCATAGAAAATGGCGATAAATCAATTGTACTCGACTTGCAAGGGCCTGACTTCCAAGGCTATTAAGTTAAACGTTTACTATACATGATCAATATTTAGAACAAAAGACGTATATATCCCTTTTAGCTTGAAACTAAATACGAAGCAACGAATTAATCCTCGGCCGCACCCCCAGAGGCGACTCTCGCTCGCGTTTCACCGCCAATTCTCATCGATTCTCACGCGCTCTCGTGCACTTTCATCAAGTTTCAGCTGGTTCAAATTTTGGCGAGGGTTGATGAGAGTTTTGCTCGTTTGACCGGTCATGAGAGATGCATAAGAATTTTAGACAACTATAGTCAGACTAGTGTTTTGCACTTTCTATAAAAATTAGCTTAACAAAATAACACGTTATGACTGTGTCTATAACAAGAAAAGCTAAGATGGAAATTTATGAACACTTTGCTTACGAAAATTTTAAAACATTTCTGTTAAAACATTTTAATATGCTCCATCAACTGAGCTAGCCACCGCGCCCCTATTCCAAGTAAACCCTTCGTATTTCATGTGATGATTTAACATTGTAGCTTTAACATTTATAATGATATATAGTGTAAAATTATATGCTCTTAAAATGTACAAAAAATCTAACGTTGTAAAACTATATACTATGAACTAACCTTTTAAGAATTCTTTATCTTCCAAGCTTTTTTTAAAGAGTGTCTTCCCTTCTCCAGTTTGCAAAAGTGATTTTTAATTGAGTATTTTCCCCTTTTTATGCTTGTCATAGATGAAGACAATTAAGACAGTCTTTTGTGATGTTAAGTCATCTTTTCTTATTATTTGACCTAATTTGTTTTAATCTCTTCCCGTGTGAAATGTTTGCTCACTAAAGTATGAAGCTTTAGTAAAATTACATAGGTGATTATTGAAATTCTCAATGCTGATTGGTTGCGCTACCTCTGATTAATACGCGATAATCACCTAACCAATGATTAATACGCGATACTAGCATTAAAATTGAATTGAGGCGCGACGGTATGGGCCTGTTCCAAACGTCGCGCTTCTCATGTGCCGAACGCATTACAAACAATACATAATCAGCTGAAATACCTCATTATCGTTCGGCATGAGCAGTAGCGCAACGTTTGAACGACGCCTAAGTCAAGATCATTGTAAAGTCCCGGTCAAATGAGGATTAGCGTTGATGAGAGTTAATGAGAGTTGTAATCCTCGCGTTTGATCGCAAACTCTCATCGACTCTCATGTACTCTCATCCTGGCTTTGAGCTGGTTCAAATTTTGATGAGATTTTCCCCTCGTTTGACCGGTACGACGTGGTAAGATCGAGTTAACTCTCATGCAAACTCTCTTTAATCTTTTAATCTTTAATAAAATTTCTTATAACGGTAGCCTATTCAGTATAATATGTATGTATATCAAAAACACATTAACTGTAATTGTTTACTAATTAATTACAGCACATAATTATTACACACATAATTATTACACACTCCAAATGCATTATACATTATTGTGCAAGGGTTAAACGCCGTTTAAAATAGGGTAAAGACAAATCCTGAATGTCAATTCGTTCCACCCTTGTGCTGCTCTATAAGAGAAACTTCTTTTAAGGGTCTGTTCATATGGGGAAAAGTTATCTCGGTTAGCGAGAAAACATTTCGACAAGTTTACAAGCAAGATCTCGCCTTGTTATGAAAATAATATGAAAAGTTACACTGCATTCATATGAGACGAAAAGTCTGTTAGTTAAAGCTTTAAACGTCGTGATGTTTCTCTTTTCTTTAAAATTTGTGTCATCAGCAAACAAGTTAGCCTTGGTTGTTTCTAGACACTTAGAAACTGTTTATATACAAGAGGAATAGAATGGGGCCAAGATTAGACTGTTGCTCTACAAGAATGCTATTGTCGGCAATAAACGTTCTCAATTGATTGTATACTAGCCCTTCAAACAGCTTAGCAACCACAGAAATTACAGAAATTGGTCTATAATTTCCACAATCAGTTTTACTCCCTTCCTTAAAGACTGGTAATACCTTGGACTTGGCGATTTTCCAGTCGTCAGGAAAAATTGCAGTCTTAAGAGATAGATTAAAGTTATTGGCTCATGGTTGCGCGATAACATCGCTTGTATCTTAATAATTTTACACTCTAATTTTTCACACTAATTTTTCTCTCTTGCTTGCCAACTCTCATCAACTTTCATCCCCGTTTTTAGGGTGGGTTGGGTTTAACCCCTAACTGGCCCTTCCACCGTAGCTGTGCTCCGTGATGGCGAGCAAAAGATGGCTGCCTTATGCGCGCCTATAGAAAGCTTTCGACTTGGTCACGTTGAGCTGTGTCCTTCGCAATTCAGCTTAGCTCTCAGCTGCAAGTAAGGATAATAAGCACACCCCCTTACTTACTTACTTATACTAGTCTCGATAAACGTTGTCTATGAAATCGTACTTATAGTAATGTTCAAAATTTATGAAAATTAGGTTGTTTGAAGTTATTGCAAACACAATTTTCCTATTATGAAGTATATGATATTAAGAAGAAATGTAACTAAATGTAATATATCTATAAAAGACCTTTTATACTGATATAAAATTTGTTCAGATGGATCTTAAAATAAGTTGTATATTCATGTGCCTATTCTAGTTTCCCCCTTTTGAAAAAGTTCAGCCATGCCGGCGATGATGCCGCATGGTTAATTATCCTTTAGTAACTCTCATTAAGCGCGGTGCGGCAAAATTTAATTAATGTAGCTGAGGCCTGTTCCAATCGTCGCGCTTCTCATGTGCCGAACGCATTGAAAACAATACATAATCAGGTGAAATGCCTCATTATCTATTGTTTGTAATGCGTTCGGCACGGCAGTAGCGCGACGTTTGAACCAGACCTGAGTTTAATAAGTTTCCAGTGCTCAGTAGGTTGGCATGACGATAAATAAAATTCGTTTTGTGTAAAGCACCACGTTTATCTATTTAGCAACGCTGTACAGAACTCATGTGAGTAGAGTTAAGTCTCTCCTGTGTTCTCTCCCAGTTGACTGAGTTAAGCATGGTTAGATCATAAAGGATACAACATGTTCTTGAATGTGGACTACCTCATAAAGTGATCTGATGTTGTACAGAACTTACTGCTGAGTTAAGCATGGTTAGATCGTGCAGAGGTTGTGCACGAAATACTTGTTCCGTGATATTAACTATATTTATAATCCCCCCCCATCCAATCCACTTTCCCCTATCCAACCACTTTCCCCAATCGACAACCCTGTTAAGATAAAGAGATTACGCGGCACACCTCTAGAGTTAGTTCAAATCTATATTGCAATTGAAAACCAAGTTTACAAAAAAATACGCTTACAAAAATATGCTTCGTTTGTTCTACATGCTATTCACGTACGTAGTAAAGAAATATAAGATAAAGAGTTTAGGCAGAATAGCTCCATGAAATCTGCGCTGGTGAGCTTCCCATGACAAACAGAACCAAATTAAGTCCTGAAGTCGGTTGGACTGGACCTAAATGGAAAAAATGGTTCAATACTAGAATTCTGAAGATACAATTATGCACGCATATAGCCTTCAATCAATCAATCAATCAATCAATCAATCAATCAAGCTTTTATTACAAAGTAAAATACATTAGAGTAACATGGTATCCTTTCATAATTATGCTCTTCCAAGGAGCCATGTTAAAAATACAAGAAAAAAGAAAGAAACAAATTAAAGGAGATTAACATGCATACCTATCGACATATTTACAACTACTTAATATTAAATTTGAAAATTAGAAAGTGTATTTTTAAAAGATTTTATTGAAGCCTTATTTCATCTGGAAGATAATTCCATATAATTGCTCCACGGTAGCTGAAGCTTCTTTTGCCGGCCTCCGTCTTGGGTCTGGGAGTGAAAATATTGTACGAACTATCTCTTAAATTATGAGAGTGAACTTGTGAGGTAGGTTCGAAAATAGTATTAAGCCCGCTAGGATATAAATTATTGACTGCTTTGTAGACACTAGTTGCGAGCTGTTTGGCGTGACGTTGGTCAAGAGTATCCCAACCAGCCTTGAATTGAATAGGTGGATTTGGGTGCAACAGATGGCGGTCAATGTTGCCGAACTTGTGTGAAATCACATACGTCATGAGGAGAATCGTGTCAAAATGCCTTAACGCTTACTGAAACTCATCAATAGATGGTCTGAAGATAGTCTATATACTGTCACTTAGTAAATCAGTTTTTTTGTTAACCTACCAGTAATTGTTATGGTGGAATAATCAGGCAGACGTTTGTATTTATATTTAACACCCGCAGTGGTAAATTCTCTTTCGTACGAGCCATATTTTTCTACCCAGTCGTTCATCCAATCGTTACCTTCCAAATTTAAAGCGGAAAACCCAGCACCAACCACTAAAATGAAAAAATAGATAATTATATTTAACAATTTTATTGAGAATTCTACTACACAATAAAACACAATCAACATGTCTATAAAAGATACTAGACACTGACAAAAAACAAGAACCAAGACAGACAGCACACTACAAGTAGTAGAAGACCTAAATGGACAAATTAAAGCACGAACAATGGGTGCCGACCGTTACTACGACATAAAACTATACAACAATGCTAATATCAAATAAAGATCATGTTTTGTGACATGGACAGTGACGCACAAATGTCCAGGTACATGGCATGTCTATATCGAATGTTGTCACAGGTAAGTTCTCGTAGGTGTCTTTAATGGTCTTTTTCAAAGATGAGAGGTTGGTGAAGCTGGTACTAGGAGGTAGAACTTTGCAGGTGTAGTTCCATAGTTTGACTAGGCGGTTGAAGTAGGAAGCTTTGAATGTTTTGGACTTGCAGAAAGGGGTTTGAGTCTTTTACCTCCTATACCTGATCATAATTTCATCTTGGTCGCATGTGAGAAGAGTGCTTCCAGTTTGACTTAAAGGATGGCCCTTCACTGGATCTCTGGGGCTCTGGACCTCTTACGCAACTCAAACGTGATCGTGTCGAAGGATCAGCATGATTATTAGCGCCTCTGGTTGCCACCGCCATATCGACCTATGTCTGATCAAGGAGTAGGTTAAGAGGCAGTGCGCTGACAGTCTGTTACTTGAAAACTTACATATTTTGACGTTATTATAATCTTTATTTGTAATCACAACATTTGTGGCTCCTTCAGGAACGGTAAAGATGACATTTTCCCACCAGTTGGCACGTGGTGTTTCTGTATAAGAGCCGACAATGCCTCCTGAAAACGATAATAGTTACGATTTCTCAGAGATTGCTAACTGAATGTAATGTTGGTGATAATTAATACAACCGTACATTCAAGAACATGTACTACCTCTGCATGATCTAACCATGCTTAACTCGGTGATCCATGATTACCTGTTGGACTCGTTGGAAGAGGAGGGGCATATTTGGGCATCGTTTGACATACACCAAGCACACAGACACCACTGTCACCATTGCAATGTGTACCATCATCAACTGTACCAACTCTTAAATATTTATCTGTATCCTCTTGGTAGCAATACAATATACATTCTGCCAATAAAACACACAATTTAATGAACACTGATAAAACTAATTAAAGCGGCCGTGCCTTCAATAGTCATAAACTAACTATATTTTTACTGGACAGCTCTATCAGTTCTAAATTGTTCTCCCTAGAAGTCCAGTAAGAGCCATTCCTTATTGATCCAGTGTTACTACAGGAGGAAACCTAAACTAACTCTATTTATACTGGATAGCTCTATCAGTTCTAAACTGTTCTTCCTAGAGGTCCAGTAAGGGTCATCTCTTATTGATCCAGTGTTACTACAGGAGGAAACCTAAACTAAACTAACTTTATTTATACTGGATAGCTCTATCAGTTCTAAACTGTTCTCCCTTGAGGTCCAGTAAGAGCCATTCCTTATTGATCCAGTGTTACTACAGGAGGAAATCTAAACTAAACTAACTTTATTTATACTGGATAGCTCTATCAGTTCTAAACTGTTCTCCCTTGAGGTCCAGTAAGAGTCATTCCTTATTGATCCAGTGTTACTACAGAAGGAAACCAAAACTAAACTAACTTTATTTATACTGGATAGCTCTATCAGTTCTAAACTGTTCTCCTTTGAGGTCCAGTAAGAGCCATTCCTTATTGATCCAGTGTTACTACAGGAGGAAACCTAAACTAAACTAACTTTATTTATACTGGATAGCTCTATCAGTTCTAAACTGTTCTCCCTTGAGGTCCAGTAAGAGCCATTCCTTATTGATCCAGTGTTACTACAGGAGGAAATCTAAACTAAACTAACTTTATTTATACTGGATAGCTCTATCAGTTCTAAACTGTTCTCCCTTGAGGTCCAGTAAGAGCCATTCCTTATTGATACAGTGTTACTACAGGAGGAAATCTAAACTAAACTAACTTTATTTGTACTGGATAGCTCTATCAGTTCTAAACTGTTCTCCCTAGAGGTCCAGTAAGGATCATCTCTTATTGATCCAGTGTTACTACAGGAGGAAACCTAAACTAAACTAACTTTATTTATACTGGATAGCTCTATCAGTTCTAAACTGTTCTCCCTAGAGGTCCAGTAAGAGTCATATCTTATTGATCCAGTGTTACTACAGGAGGAAACCGGAGTACCTGGAGAAAACCAGCGATGTTTGAAGAGTCAAACTAGAAGCACTCTTCCAACATGTGACTTAGGCGAAATCAGTTCAGCAAGACAGACTTACGTTGAAAGATATAAGATTTAGGAAGATGACCTCGAGCCTCGCACTGCAAATCACGATGACTTTTTGTTCCTTCACATTTCTGAAATACAGCAAAAAGAAATTATGACAGTGAAAGTACATGAATTGAGCAAAATTAATGATGAAATTTCCCTAGCGAATGCCCCTCTATGACTGGGTTTGATTCTCACATTTGAGTGTGACTACCTCAATATTACACCATTGTGGGTCAGCCAGTTTCTTGTTTGGTCCAATACAGTCTCCGCCGTTTAATGAAGGTTTAGGATTGGTGCAAGTTTTTGTTAGTAATTTTACCCCACCGCCACATTTCCGGGTACAATCCCCCGGGGCTGACCAAGATGAGTAACCTCCACTGATACCTAGGGTTGAAAAATAATGTTTGGATATTGTTGTGCTTTCTACCATCATCACAACCATCCTCAGTATGATAACCATCACCTTCATAACCATGACCACCATCATCATCACATCTCCACCATCACAAGTAACATTATCACAATCACCATTACCATAATCACCACTACCATCATCACCATTACCACCATCTTCACCATTAACATCATGATCACCTTTACCATCATTATTACCATCACCATTACCATCATCATTACCACCACCAGCATCACATCTCCATCATCATCATCACATCTCCATCATCACCACCACCATCATCACATCTACACCGTCACCACCATCATCACCACCACCATCCTCACCATTACCACCATAATCACCATCATGACCACCACCATCATCACATCTCCATCATCACCACTACCATCATCACATCTACACCATTACCACCATCATCACATCTACACCATCACGATCACCATTACCACCATCACCATTACCACCATCATCACCATTACCACCATCATCACCATTGCCACCATCATGACCACCATCATCATCACCAGCATAATCACCGCCACCATCATCATCACCACCCTTTCACTACCACCACCATCAACTTACCCTGGCAATTGTCTTGATACTTGTCCGCTATGTTAGACGGCTTGGTAACCTGCCTACCATACTGGCCCCTAACATTACCGTGAACCTTATACCTTCCAACGACATAAATCTTAGTTTTGTCAGGGCTTCGAGCGTAACCAATGCCAAGATGCACCGAATCCTTCCAGACTATCTGTATGATTAGAGATGGATTAAGAAATTAAATATAAGGCCCAGTTGTACAAATCCTGTTTCTATCACCCCGTGTATAGCGTCAAAATAGAGGACAATTCTATATACTTATTGTAGATTTTAGTATGCGTTAAGGACAGCCGATGCTGGCAAACTTCAGAATCTTATCATTTATCTATATATTTCAATTCTATATATGTGAATTATTTTCTCGCTGTGATGATTGTCGATTGACCATTATCTACTGCACGATAGTTAATCTAATTTACCTGTGTAAAATGTCCAATGTCCTTAAATTGATAGCCAGGTCTTTTTAAGTTGTTTGGATCATCTCCGTGACAGTAATTGAACCAGTCGGACTCTGAATACCTGTAAAAGATTGAGTTGTGTAAGGAAGGAAGGAAGTGAGGAAGGAGGGAAGGAAGGAAGGAAGGAAGGAAGGAAGGAAGGAAGGAAGGAAGGAAGGAAGGAGAGGAAGGAAGGAAGGAAGGAAGGAAGGAAGGAAGGAGGAAGGAGGAAGGAAGGAAGGAAGGAAGGAAGGAAGGAGGGAAGGAAGGAAGGAAGGAAGGAAGGAAGGAGGGAAGGAAGGAAGGAAGGAAGGAAGGAAGGAAGGAAGGAAGGAAGGAAGGAAGGAAGGAAGGAAGGAAGGAAGGAAGGAAGGAAGGAAGGAAGGAAGGAAGGAGGGAAGGAAGGAAGGAAGGAAGGAAGGAAGGAAGGAAGGAAGGGGGGAAGGAAGGAAGGAGGGAGGGAAGGAAGGAAGGAAGGAAGGAAGGAAGGAAGGAAGGAAGGAAGGAAGGAAGGAAGGAAGGAAGGAGGGAAGGAAGGAAGGAGGGAGGGAAGCAGATAAAGTGCACAATGTCTTACCAGCTTTCGGTTGGGTTGACTTCTGTGCTGACAGTTCCGTTCTCTTGATATAAATTTTCACCAGCCTCATCAGCATCACACGATGGTAATTTACAATGTTTCAGTTCTCCGGCCTTGGCTGCTTCCTGTTCCGCGTAAGCTTGAGCCTGTTCTGTTAATCTGTTGCAAAAGAAACCATGTTTGGTTTGAGTAATGGTATGCGGTATTAAGTTCGCTTTTTCCACACAAACATTTCGCTATTTAATTAAGCTCATGCATAAATTATTCATGCACTAATGACGCATTCAGTTCTCTTTAGCACGAGAAAGCAAGAGAAACTTTTGTCCATTTCTCATCCAATATTTATTCAAATTGAACCAAAATATGATCGATTTGTCCTTGACCTGTGGCCAGTAGTTTCACAAATTTTCGTATTAAAATGTGTGATATTTTTTCAGTTATCATGCTCAAACACAAACACACAAACAAACCCAGGGAAAAGCAAAACGTCCTGGTATATATTTGAAAAGAATTAAATTTCTATGTATGAAATAGATAATATCCTAGACTTACACTGGATCCTCTGACATCAAGGGAACGCCATGCAAAGCTCGGTGGCGGTTGTGTACATTAAGTTGTTCAGTACGGAACTGATCAAGATCAAAACCAGGATTCAAATTTGCATCATATTGAAACAGTTCATTGAATATGTAGTCATTCTCATCGTAATGCGGTCTAGAAAACAAAATTAACATTCTAGATTAACTATATCTCCATTGTAATTTTGTTAACTCTGAATTAAACTTATATTGGATAGCTCTATCAGTTCTAAACTGTTCTCCCAAGAAGTCCAGTAAGGGTAATCTCTTATTGATCCAGTGTTACTACAGGAGGAAACCTAAACTAAACTAACTTTATTTATATTGGATAGCTCTATCAGTTCTAAACTGTTCTTCCTAGAGGTCCAGTAAGGGCCATCTCTTATTGATCCAGTGTTACTACAGGAGGAAACCTAAACTAAACTAACTTTATCTAAACTGAATAGCTCTATCAGTTCTAAACTGTTCTCCCAAGAAGTCCAGTAAGGGTCATCTCTTATTGATCCAGTGTTACTACAGGAGGAAACCTAAACTAAACTAACTTTATTTATATTGGATAGCTCTATCAGTTCTAAACTGTTCTTCCTAGAGGTCCAGTAAGGACCATCTCTTATTGATCCAGTGTTACTACAGGAGGAAATCTAAACTAAACTAACTTTATTTATACTGGATAACTCTATCAGTTCTAAACTGTTCTCCCTAGAGGTCCAGTAAGGGCCATCTCTTATTGATCCAGTGTTACAACAGGAGGAAACCTAAACTAAACTAACTTTATTTATATTGGATAGCTCTATCAGTTCTAAACTGTTCTTCCTAGAGGTCCAGTAAGGGCCATCTCTTATTGATCCAGTGTTACAACAGGAGGAAACCTAAACTAAACTAACTTTATTTATACTGGATAACTCTATCAGTTCTAAACTGTTCTCCCTAGAGGTCCAGTAAGGGTCATCTCTTATTGATCCAGTGTTACAACAGGAGGAAACCTAAACTAAACTAACTTTATTTATATTGGATAGCTCTATCAGTTCTAAACTGTTCTTCCTAGAGGTCCAGTAAGGGCCATCTCTTATTGATCCAGTGTTACTACAGGAGGAAACCTAAACTAAACTAACTTTATCTAAACTGAATAGCTCTATCAGTTCTAAACTGTTCTCCCAAGAAGTCCAGTAAGGGTCATCTCTTATTGATCCAGTGTTACTACAGGAGGAAACCTAAACTAAACTAACTTTATTTATACTGGATAGCTCTATCAGTTCTAAACTGTTCTTCCTAGAGGTCCAGTAAGGGCCATCTCTTATTGATCCAGTGATACTACAGGAGGAAATCTAAACTAAACTAACTTTATTTATACTGGATAACTCTATCAGTTCTAAACTGTTCTCCCTAGAGGTCCAGTAAGGGCCATCTCTTATTGATCCAGTGTTACTACAGGAGGAAACCTAAACTAAACTAACATTATTTATACTGGATAACTAGCTCTATCAGTTATAAACTGTTCTCCCTAGAAGTCCAGTAAGGACCATCTCTCACTGGTTCAGAGTAAAACTGAAATCACTCTTAAAATATCTCTTCTCATTTACTTATCAATTTTTAGATTATTTCAAGGCGTTCACCTGGCTTGAGTTACTGCCAAAATAACTTGGACAAGAATGAAATATCCAATCATATTGGTCTGAAAAGAGAAAGCATAAAACCCAAGTTATACAGCCCTTCCAAGTGACCTAAATCTGTAAGTGTTAATTTATCACTTCAATTTTAATGAGATTATTATTATTATTTTCTAAAATTTCACATTTAGTAGCAATTAAATATTACTAAATTATAATGCGAATTACAGATAAAATAAAGAATATAAATCCCAAAACACTACTCTATTACAAAAATACTCCTATTTCGACCTAAGAACTATTTATTAAACTTTATTATATTGTTCGATTCCATAGACAATTGCACTTTTGTTAAAACGTTGTGTCCGACAGTTAAAATTATAAAACTTTTCTCTATTCCTAATTTCACACACTTTGGGTGGCAACAAATAATGCAGTTTATGACCTGCAGGGTCAAGCAATTACTCAATAAGATCAATACACATCTCTTCTCTACGGCCTGTTTTAAGATTACATTCCACCAAAGCCTCCTCATATGATAACTCAGGAATGATGAGGTTGAAACTCAGATGAGGTCGAAACTTTAATCATTTACAATCATTCGTGAGTGAATGTTAAAGCATTTACCTTTTACAAATATGCTTCCTTAAGACCTTTACTGTAGAACGCTTTCGGCTAAAATTCCAATTTTCTTGACTGTTCGTCCACAGTGCACATTGATTATGATTTGGTGTCAACTAAACTGACCTATTTTATAAAGTAGTCTATGGGCGGAGCTAGGCTAGTGTTTTAAAAACAATTCCTTTTGCGTCCAATTTGGTAATTATGCATGTTGCGTTTGTGGTGCGTAAGACGTGATCAGTTTTTATCTTGTCGGAACTTAATTAAAGGGTTCTTCAATTTTCTATATGAAATTCATTAAAAGTCCATGTAGAAAATTCAAAAGAGATTTTTACGCCTGCTGTTCCTGTTAACGTTATCAGAAAGCACTCGTGCATGGCGGCATTGTTCGAGGCAAATTCTAGATATTCTAGATCTAGATGTAATTGTTTTGTGATGTTCGTAGTTCAGTACAGTTTTATTGTAATAGCAAAATTTAGCTTTTTTAACCTAAGGGTATATAAATAGAATTGTTTGAAGCAAATTCTGGGTGTTGTAATTACTGTGTGATTAGTTTAGCACAGTTTTCTCTTAATTTTTTAACCTAATGGTATATCGATGATTAGATACTGATAAAAGATTTTAGTTGAAGTGACTTAAGTCTACTTTGCATAAGTTCTGTACAACATCAGATCACTTTAGGGTAGCCCACATTCAAGATAACTCAGTCAACTGGGAGAGAACACAGGAGAGACTTAACTCTACTCACATGAGTTCTGTCCAACATCAGATCACTTTAGGGCAGCTCACATTCAAGAACATGTACTACCTCTGCATGATCTAACCATGCCTAACTCAGTCAACTGGGAGAGAACACAGGAGAGACTTAACTCTACTCACATGAGTTCTGTACAACATCAGATCACTTTAGGGCAGCTCACATTCAAGAACATGTACTACCTCTACATGATCTAACCATGCCTAACTCAGTCAACTGGGAGAGAACACATGAGAGACTTAACTCTACACACATGAGTTCTGTACAACATCAGATCACTTTAGGGCAGCTCACATTCAAGAACATGTACTACCTCTGCATGATCTAACCATGCTTAACTCAGTCAACTGGGAGAGAACACAGGAGAGACTTAACTCTACACACATAAGTTCTGTACAACATCAGATCACTTTAGGGCAGCTCACATTCAAGAACATGTACTACCTCTACCTGATCTAACCATGCTTAACACAAAACACATGTCTAACATTACTTTATCATACACGTAGAATGCACACGTTTTTACGTGCAAAACTTGAATGCAAAGTTCAATGACGAAAACGCCATCGTAAAACTAAACGTAAATCCTGTCAACAAATTTGCTATAGTGACGAACTTTGCAGTAGCCTAAACAACATTATACTTTAAAATGATATTCTTGGAACAAAGACAAATACGCAACGTCTCAATTCGGTTAGCACAGCAGACGTTCGTGCCATTAGCCAATTACTCATTAGTGAGGTGCCCCATTGAGACACTCTTATAACTTAAAACATTAACAATATCTGAAAGACGTCTTTGATGCATTTAATCACGATTCCATATGCATTTCATACGGTTTTTAGCCGCTCAAAACTGATAACACACGTTGTATGCAAGAGGCGGCTTCCGGTGTGCTATTCCTGTACACGTATAGATAATTGTTGGCCAAAATGATAAATGTTAAAGAGTGTGCAAGACGGTTTCGGAAAAGGTCCTTAGACAGTCGTGTTTCCTTAAACACAGCAAAAAAGTGGTAAACAGGTTTTGCTAAATTGTTGACTGAACAATTTTACAACAATAAAGTTAAAAAGTTAAACAATAGCAATATTATTCTGCACTAAAACCTAAACTAAACTGAATCTATTTCTACTGGATGGCTCTATCAGTTCTAAACTGTGCTCCCCAGAGGTTCTGTAAGGTCCTTCTCTTGACGAAGGGCCTTCGCTCGAAACCTCGAGAACTGCTTAAAATTTCTTTCAGATCTTGTAGAGGTAGTACATGTTCTTGAATGTGAGCTGAACATAAAGTGATCTGATGTTGTACAGAACTCATGTGACTATGTGAGTGGAGTTAAGTCTCTCCTGTGTTCTCTCCCTGTTGACTGAGTTAAGGATGGTTAGATCATGCAGAGGTAGTACATGTTCTTGAATGTGGGCTAACATAAAGTGATCTGATGTTGTACAGAACTCATGTGAGTAGAGTTAAGTCTCTCCTGTGTTCTCTCTCAGTTGACTGAGTTAAGTATGGTTAGAGGTGGTACATGTTCTTGAATGTGGGCTAACATAAAGTGATCATAAAGTGCACAGAACTCGTGTAGAGTTACTCTGACTACAAAGATCTACAAATGCAAACATGGAAACATTCTCAAATCATTATTTTTATAATCTACGTAATTATATATTACTATAACATATTAAATTGGAAAAAACTAATAGTATACACCCTTACTTTATATATTGACACTAACTACACCCATGCATAATAAATTAAACCTACATTTATGTATGGCTACTGAGATACTATATTTGTATTCCCACGAGGCTACTGATGTGTTAAACTTATTTAAAACTATGATTATTCCCAGCATTCTTTTAGCGCTCATATTGCCCGTTTGACTATTGTCTGTGACAACCTTCATTGAAGTAGCTGTATGAGTACTTTTACTTAATCAATTAGAAAATGCTAATTGTAGACATTCTTACCCTATATATTGACATGCACTAACCACGCCCATAATAAATTAAACATATATTAAGTATGGTAGAAGTTGAGCTATATAGAACAGTCTAAGCGGTAACACCATAACTCCAAGAAATTTTCGCTGGTGTGTTTCCATTCACGAACAAGGCCAAATGATACCCATTAGTCGGTCGAACTGGTCCTGCAAAAATAATTGAAACGTTTTTAGAAAAACGGCTAAAATTATTTTTGATATATACCTATTAGTGTCGGGTTTCAGCAAGCGCAACATGGCAGCACATGGACTACTTCAGAAGTGTTGATATTTATAGGAGCAAACGTCTCTCAATTCTATTTAATTGCTTCTCAATACAAGATTACCACATATAATGTAAAGAATTAAGATTATTTTCTCACTCAGGTAACTTCTGGTTGACCACCATTGAGAGGTGTGGTCTAATTTTCTTGCCCTTGTAAGTGTCAATAGTTCTGAAGTTGACCACCATCTGCTTCCCGTGACCCTTTAACACTGAAACCAACCAATAAATGGTCTGAAAATAGTCTAAATACTGTCACTAGTAAAAAGGTTATTGGTTAACCTACCAGTAATTGTTATCGTGGAATAACCAGGCAGACGTTTGTATTTATATTTAACACCCGCAGTGGTATATTCTGTTTCGTACGAGCCATAATAATCTACCCAGCCACTCATCCAATCGTCTTCACCCCAGTTATAACCCACACCGCCCACAGGGGTTTCATAACCAACCACTGAAATGAGAAAATGGATCATTTTTAACTCTAGTTCCTTTGGTGGTGGTTGCACAGTGGTCAGTGCATGTGTCTTTCACGTCTGTGATTTGGGTTCAATTTCTGCAATATACAGTTGTCTGATTATAATTTCGCCTCGTTGCATGTGAGAAGAGTGCTTCCAGTTTGACTCTACCAAACACCGCAGGTTTTCTCCAGGTATTCCGGTTTCCTCCTGTAGTAACACTGGACCAATAAGTGATAACTCTTACTGGACCTCTAGAGATAACAGTTTAGAACTGGTAGAGCTATCCAGTATCAATAAAGTTAGTTTAGTTTAGGTTTCCTCCTGTAGTAACACTGGAGGAACAAGGGATAACTCTTACTGGACCTCTATAGGAAGAACAGTTTAGAACTGATAGAGCTATCCAGAATAAGTAGAGTTATAGTTTAGTTTAACTTACACATTTTGTCGTGTTTATAATCACGATTGGTAATGACAACGTTAGCTACTCCATCAGGAACGACAAAAATCTTGTTTTCCCACACATCTTCACTTGGTGTTTTTGTGTACGAGCCGATTATAGCACCTGGGAAACATAATAAATCACATTTAGAAAGATTAATAAGAAGTTTATATATTGACTTGTGTAGTTGAAACTACCTTAACTAAAACTAAACTATTTATACGGGATAGCCTTATCAATTCTAAACTGTTCTCTCTGCTGGTCGAGTAAGAGTCATCCCTTGATACCGACAGTAATACTACAGAGCAGACCGAATACCTGGATAAAATCTGCGGCGTTTGGTAAAGTCAAACTGGAGGCATTCTTCTAACAGTGACTGTGATGATATTATAATCAGACTACTGCATATTGCAGGAGTCAAAACTCCGATCACAGCAATGAAAGGCACATCCATTAACCACTGCACCACTTAGTAAACTTGTGAACTGACTCTTATACTAATGACAAACTCCGTATATATATATTGTAGATCTCTAGATGGTCTCAACCCGAACCTTATAAAACATTCATGTCTAAGGACTATCTGCACTAGAATCATCATTGTTGATAGAACCAAATTATTGGTAGACGGGACATTTCGTTACCTGAAGAATCTGTTGGAGGTGGTTCTGTTGGAGCAAAATATTTTGGCATTCGTTGACATACACCCAGTACACAGACACCACTGTCCTTGTTACAATGTGTACCATCCTCTACTGTACCAACCAACATGTAAGTATTTTCTTTCTGGTAACAATGTAGTTGACAATCACCTTGGAATATGTATATTGGTTAGATAGTATTAGTCTGCAAGTTTATAGGTTGTTTTCACTAAGCAGTATCGTGCAGCAGATGATAGTCAACCTGCGGTTATCAAAGTGAGAAAATAATGTTAATTCTTTTCATTATATGTAGTAGTCTTGTATTTGGTGGCAAATAAATAGAATTAATAGATGTAGTTAGCAGCAGATCGTGGTCAACTTCAGAAATGTTGACACTTATAGCAGCAAGTAAATTCAACTACATGTCTCAATTGCACCATCAGCACCATCTGCTGCACGATAGTGCTTAGTGAAACCTGTTTATAAGTTGAGTGTATATTCTCAATCTATTGCCGCCTCAACAATTGATAAGATATGTTTAAAGCTGGCTTACCTTTGCCTTCGAAGTTATGAGAGTCAGCAGGATAACCCCGAGCCTCGCATTGCAAATCGCGATGATTTTTCTTCCCGGGACAGCTCTGGAATATTGAAAAAGAAACCAGTTATTGTTTTGTTTTGTTTGAGTAAAAACACCATGTTTATATTCGGCAAAGCTTTCGATTCGTTGGCCAGGATCTTCATCAGTGCAAAAGATAGATTAATGAATATTGTAATCACTCTCATTACCTCCACATTGCACCACTCAGCAGCTGCTAGCTTCTTGTTTGGTCCAGCACAGTCTCTGCCGTTCAATGACGGTTTAGGATTGTTACATTTTCTCTTTTGTAATCGAACACCGCCACCACAACTTTGGGTGCATTTTCGCGTGCCTGACCATCTGGAATACCCTCCGTTAATACCTAGGGATGGATGAATTTAATTAGTTAACTTTACTATTATATTAATATACCATCACCACCGCCATCATCATCACCAGTATCAGCACAAACAATTTAATATATACTCACGATAACAATTATTTTGAAATGTTCGCATGAGATAAGATGGTTTGGTCACTTGTTTATTATACTGGCGAGGAACATTGCCATGAGCCCTGTATCTTGCGACAACGTAAACGCCAGTTTTGTCTGCAGTTCGAGCGTAGCCAATCCCAAGTCTGACTGAGCTTTTCCAAACAACCTGGAACAAAACCATGTCAGAGTTATTGTGGGGCTTCAGAAGCGTCGATGGTAGGCAACTTCAAAAATGTTGGCACTTATAGGAGTACGAAACTTAAACTAAATCTCTCAATTCTGTTTTTGCCTCCGAATACAAGACTACTACATTTATTGAGAAGAAATGACATTATTTTCTCACTCTGATAACTGCAGGTTGACCACCATCTGCCGCACGATAGTGCTACCTAAGTTTCATTTACCTGTGTGAAATGTCCAATAGGTTTTCCTTGATGGCCAGGTCTGTGCATTTTCTTTGTGCTCTCTTTGTGACAGTAGTTGAAGTCCCAAATCTCATCATACCTATATATAAACGTTATATAAGATTTCATCTGTATTTTAGCACGATTATGGTAGTGGGGATGATGATGTGATGGTGATGGTGATGGTGACGATGATGGTGATGGTGATTGTGATTGTGATGATGGTGATCGTGACGATGATGTTGACGATGATGTTGATGGTGACGATGATGGTTATGATGATGATGGTGATTATGATGGTGATTATGATGGTGGCGATGGTAGTGATGTTGATGGTGATGATGGTGATGATGATGATGGTAATGGTGATGGTGATGGTGATGGTGATAATGATGTTACTGGTAGTGTTGGTGGTGATGGTAATGAGAAAGACCAGAAACAAGGATAGCAAAATCTAGGACAATGTCTTACCAAGCCTTGGTGGCATTCGTCTCAATATTAACAGCTCCCCAAGCCCGAGCTAAATTCTCTCCAGCTCCATGTCGATCACATGTTGGTTTTATACAATGTTGTAACTTCCCAGCTCTGGCTGCCAGCTCTTCTGCATACGCTTGTGCTTGTTGTGTTAACCTGATGTAATAAAGAACAGTCAGTTCTGATTCGATTGGATCAACTCTCAAGATTGATTTGATCTCTGACAAACTTACCTTGGATCCATGGTCATTCTTGGCACTCCGTGAATTTTGCGGTAGTGGTTGTGTACATTCAGTTGATCAATTCTGAACGCGCGAAGGTTAAAACCTGGATTCAAGTTTGCGTCGTTGTAATACAGTGCGTTGAAAATGTTGTCATTGTAACTTGGTCTGGAAAATGAAATGAAAATATTTACTTAAATACTATAGTACTGTTTATCTACTGCAATAAGTTGTAGAGTATTTGTTAAATACGAGTAATTATAAGAGTAATTATTATGTATATGGTATAATTTGTGTGTTTGTTTGTTTGTTTGTTTGTTTGTTTGTTTGTTTGTTTGTTTGTTTGTTTGTTTGGTGGAGCAAATGGTCATAAGCCAAGGACTAATTTATTAAATTTTGGTTCAATTTCGATGAAAATTGGGTGAGAAATTTAGAAAAGTTTGTCTTGCTTTCTTGGGCTGAAAAGAACTGAATATATTAATTAGGGCATGCATAATTTATGCATGAATACTTGACTTAAATTGGCTGGCGGAGTTATGCAGCCTCTGAGCGTACGAGGATGCCTCTGAGTGCTCTGTAGTTTATTTATTTTTAAATATTTAGATGAATTCAAGAGGTTCACCTGGCTCGAGTTACTGCCACAAGAACTTGGAGAAGGAACAAAAATCCAATCATGTTGGTCTGAAAAGAGAAATAATCATAAAAGTTAAAACGTGAGTCGCATGTATTACATTTATAGGCGTAAGTACTGAATGAGGAAAACGTATAATTATCATATACATGTTTGGATATGGGTTCCAATTTCGAATTTTTCAAGAATTACGAATACGTTTGATGAATGTTTCTGATAAAAATAGAAAGGAATATATATATGTGACTAACTGTCCACGTACGATCCTATTTAGTTCTTTCGCAGCTGATGATTGACGCACTTATAGTTAATTAACATATCGTGCGCCATTTATTTCATTGCGTGAATCATGCTAAGCTTAAGTATTCAATCTCACGTATAATATGATCACACTACTATAATAATTATGTTACCATGTTCAGTCCGCTTTTGAATAAACTGCGCGCCATCTCTTTATCTTCGCTTATCTGTGCGCGCGCGTTGTACGCACTTTTAGTAAAATCTTTTACAGAACACATTTTGCTAAATTGTTGAGATAAAGGATATTGATAATAGGGATATATGAGTAATATGACATACATTGTTATAAATTGTTCAATTATGGTTTCTTCGTAATAGATAATAGCTAGAGTGCTCAATACTGTCAGAATATTCAGCAGAGCTATTCATTAGTTTATCGTGAAATATATTTATCGTAACTCTGAGTTTCATCTCATTAACTATATATTGTTCAACATGTATTTCAATTCAAATCGTATAACTTATGTATTCTATAATCGAAGACTATATTTACCGTCTTATCAGTTTCGTAATGGTAAAAACAAAACTAAATTGATGCATTCTACAAACCTTCAAACTATAATATCATACTAAACTAGAAATGAATGTTGTTTAATAAATTGTTAAAACAAGTTACCTTAAATATATAAATACAATCCTCTACTTCTTAATTCGACTACACTGTACAATTAAATACTGATTCCTAGCAATCTCAACTCTCCTTTTTATACACCGTAATAAGCGTGGTTGCATTCATTATTTTGCAGTCTGGCTATTATTCTGGTTAAAGGGTGCATGCTTTCCTGTTTTTCTCCCCAACGAAGTCCGAGAGTGGTTGTCAGATAACCACAAACTTGTATACGCCCTATAATTTTAGATATTATCCCGAAAGTGTCTACCTAAAAAGGATCACTTCAGAATTTTCAAACAATTGTAAACTATGAAATAAAATCGAAATATCATCTTTTAAAGTTTTGTCTTAATTTTAGTCCATATTTTCAAAATGCTATTAATTATACTATTTTAAAGCTCATCTTATTTACTTTTGATTTTTTTCAACATACATCTGTAGTCCGCTAAAATGACTGAAATGTTTTAGTGAACAATACAGTCAAGCATCGACAAAGACGAAGGTTCTCGTCCATCGGACGCAAGGGTCACCCATCTGGTTCGTATTATACATGCGCTGTGATTGTGCGGGACGCATTCTGCTGATGCGTTCACCGTGGTTTATACACTTGAAAAAGTATTTATGTGTTGAATGATGTCCTAATTTGTAGCAATTAGCGAAATTCATCCCACGCTAAAACACCAGTTTTAGGATATACCAATATCCTTGAATGACTTTTAACATCAGGGCGCACAAAATGACTTTTAGCTCTTTCGCTCAGGTGGGAGAAAGTCAAGATGGTGGACATTGAATAATTGCGCTGAAATGCGTTGTTTTTCATAATGAATGAATGAATTGTTTAGAGTCAAACTTTAAAGTGTAATCTTTTAATTCAGCCTCGATCTATAGCAGTTCAGTACGTAACTTTTAGCCACGATTGGATTAAAAAACAAATACATGAGTTTTACATAAAATACATATGTCTGAGTTCTACAATATAACGCTTCAATATATATATATATAGGTAGAAGGTTTAGGTGGATGGATATTTCGAGTGAAATAATATATACAATATTTTAGACCTGAACGGGAACGGCTGCGAAAAATGCAATAATATAATATGTTATGTATATATAATAGTTATATAACAGCTTAAAATATAGAATGTCTAATTATCGAAACTATATGTTATGCATGGTTGAAGAAATTATACCTTTTCAATGTTTAGTGTTTTCGTTAATACTTTGAGACAGAATTTCTCAGTCTTGAAATAAAAACCACAATATAATGTTTCTACAATATCTTTTCTTTTTGCATAAAGTGTTCCTTTTGGAGAGCTCCACAGAGTTGATTTGACACAAAACTGATTCTATTTACGTCGCGCGTCTCATTTATATTTGCGCGTCCATAAATGAAATTTCTTTGTGATGCAAAATGATCTTCAGTAGTTTAGTTTGTATTAATTACATTGATGAGGATCCGGGCATACTGAACGAAAGCTTTGCTAAATAAATAAACGCATTCTCCACAAGGTACTGATTAAAACTATATTTACTTTAAGAGCTTTTAAGTTTGTTTGATCTCAAACCGTGTGAATGTGTATTTACTGACCAACGTTTGAAGTATTATTACATTTTTGTTGACAAAATAATCTTAGTTTTGACTAGAAATGCCAATGAAGTTTAATTTTACTCAAAAGTCAAGTGCATGTGGGGGGAATTAATGATGGGGATTCTTCCGAATGTTTGCAGAATGTCAAATGGAGCAATGATTAAGATTGTGGTTTAATGCATGTTTTTTATGCAGAACATAATTTAAACTGATTTTTATAGCCAGCAGTTCGTAGTTTTGACTGCATGAGCATCCAAATGACGCGTTCTGCACGAGTACTTATCTAGTGTTCAATCACCTATGAATGTTTTACATGCATATATAGCCACAATATAACTGCCTGCGTTTGATTAATTCATACACTAGCATTTTTTGTCCTCTGATTCTGTATAAAGCAAAATAAAGAAAGTGCACTAAAATTATAAATACTTTCTTGAATTTTGAAATATGTCAACTGTGCGAAAACGAATTATTCTTCGCGCAACTTTAAACTTTTTGCACACGCAGTATAGGATTAAATTGCAGTGCTATTTTGACTATAAATTTATAACATGAATGGATGGTTTAAATCTTCCAGTCTCAGCTACATATTATGATTCAACTGCAATATTATCCTGATGCAGAACGCGCAATTTGTATCGCGCAGTTGAACCTGTTCCCCGCTGACATTTTATTTTCAATTTTATACTTTGACATTTTGCACCTGTGCGCAAGTTTTATTACCAAACAGAAAATTGACACTCTTTGCGCGTTCATAAAAAAATATTTAGTACCCGTTGTAAGACAAAACAATGGAACTTTATGAATTCGATATTTAATTAAAACGGAACAACGCGATGTCATTAATGTCTATTTTTAATGCCACAATATATGAGCTGTTTTGTCATTTTACATGACGCTGTTTAAATAAAAAAAGTTTTTTAATGAGGAAAAACGCTTGATGAAGTGTCGTAAAACTTTATATAAGTTGACTGTTGAAAATTTTCAATTTCACATCTTAAAAAATAACCCATTTTTCATTGGTAGATCGACTCCGTGCTTATTTATGTAAAGTGCAAAAGTTTAGGATTGACAAGACAAGACAAGCCCATTTTCCACCGGAACTTTTCTTCTATAAAATTGAGAACGCAATGACTTTAAATATTGCCCTATATATACATGATAATATAGTTATCTTGGGATCTTATCTAGTTAGTAGGCAAATACTGCGGGTCATAAGTGTTACATATTAAAAGGCTAGACGCAATCATATACAAAATTAGCAACCACAAATTTCCCCTCACTCTATTGTTCGACCGCCCTTTACTTGATCGCATCCCGACCGGTAGTGACAAGGCGTTTCCGTACTCGGTTTGAGTGACTTGTTTTTCTTCAGTAAATAAACTATATATCTCCAACGTGAGGGCCCAGTGTAGGTAGTATTCTACAATAAGCTGTCGTGGTTTGTGTCTGAACTACCTGAAAAAGATATCTCTTTATACAATTAAGCACAAATTTGTCCCAAATAATGCTATGCCTAGGGCCAATGTATTTAAATTAGAACGAGTTGATTTTGTTATATGAGTCGGTAGATAGACAGTTGCGATTTGAAAAGATTCGTATGAAACGCACTAATTACCGATGAAAATTTGAGGCAAGTTTGAAATTACGAGCTTAATTGTGCCGCAACGGCCGCGCAGGAGATGCAGCAGATATGAAGAGCTTTTGTAAAGGATGAATTTAATTGTTCTATAGTAACAAGATTAGAAATATGTCAAAGCCGGTTGATATTATTGTGTATAAGGTTTAAGGTTTTTGATTAATAAGTGTTATCATTGCATGGAAAGATAGGAACTGTTCAGGGGGCTTCGGTGGCGCAGTCGTCAGAGCAAGCGCCTTTCACCTCTGAGATCATGGGTTCGATTCTCGCTGGGGACTCATGACACTTATGTGAAAAGAGTCGGTCAACGCTCTACCGAAACTCGTGGGTTTTCTCCGGGTACTCCGGTTTCCTCCCGCAGAGAATATTGACAGGGTGGGTTTGGATAAGCCCCAAACTAACCCTTCCATCGTAGCTGTGCTCCCTGATCAGACATGAGTCATACGGTGGCAGCCAGAGGCGCCTTTAATAAACCTTCGACTCGATCAAGTCGAGCTGCGTCCTTCGTAATTCAGCTCAGCTCTCAGCTGCAAGTAAGGATGATTAGCACACCCCCACTTACTACACGAGGAAACCCCAAGCGAAACTAACTTTACTTATACTGTATTTATCTATCAGTTCTAACCCATGCAATCTAACCCCAGCGACATGCAGAGTTAAAAGGCACATTCACCAGCACTCCAGGAATTATATTTCTATCATTCTATCTTTACCTTTCACAAACTGCACTCTTATATAAACTGGCTTGACCGAACAATGGGGGCTAAAATTATGAGTATAGTTGGGTGGGGCATTTTGGAGCCGGTCTTAATGTTTTCTTAGGCTTAGCTCAAATTTTATTTTTGCAATAAAATTTCTCAATTTGTAAAATTTACACACCGTACATATATCTTACACTAGTCAATATACATACAAATCAAAGAAAATTAAAAGAAGAAAATTAACACTCACTTCACTTCTGTTTTAACCAAAGAATTGCCTTCCGTTAATCTTTACCGAGCCTACATACATGCATGCATGCAACTGCTCAGATTCAATCTAGGTCTGCACAAGCAAAATTTTTAAACTAAGCCCGATCATAAATTTTTAACTAAGCTCATTATCTTCAAATAGGCTGTCAGATAAAATGTCGGAAGGTAAATCAATGCATCTGATTTGATGTATATTTTATGAGCTTTCCCCCTTTGTCTGAGATAATTCTGTTATTATAAAAAGTTGTGTTTTGATGAAGATTTGAGCGCATTTTTTTCAAACCATTTTAAAAACTCATTGGCACAGTAATATATGTAACCCCATCTCAAACGTGGGAGTCCGTTGCGGTAGTATTCTACAATAAGCCACTGTGGTTTGTGTGTGAACTACCTAAAAAGATATCTCAAACGTGGGGGTCCAGTGTAGGTAGTATTCTACAATAAGCCACTGTGGTTTGTGTCTGAACTACCTGAAAAAGATATCTCAAACGTGGGGGTCCAGTGTATAGGTAGTATTCTACAATAAGCCACTGTGGTTTAATTTGTGTCTGAACTACCTGAAAAATATATCTCAAGTTGGAGGTCCAGCGTACGTAGTATTCTACAATAAGCCACTGTGGTTTGTGTCTGAACTACCTGAAAAAGATATCTCAAACGTGGAGGTCCAGTGTAGGTAGTATTCTACAATAAGCCACCGTGGTTTGTGTCTGAACTACCTGAAAAAGATATCTCAAACGTGGAGGTCCAATGTAGGTAGTATTCTACAATAAGCTCCCGTGGTTTGTGTCTGGACAGACTGGACTACCTGAAAACCCTTTGTCAGGCCTTCCCTCAAAACGTAATTTCAATTCCTAACTTATGCTTATAGCTACTGCACATCATGAACAATTCAATACTTAGTGAGTAAAATTGTAACAATGCAAAAATATGCAAAAAAACATTTTTAAATCTCTATATTGGATGAAATATTTTACAGATCGAAACAAAGCAATTCCGATCTTCTTTTCCGCCCTCTTTATTAATTTATTTTGTATTCGTGCTGTTTTTTCTCACACTGATAAAATTTAAGAGAAACTGTAAGTTCCACAAATCACGAAAATATCAAAATATACCCTTAACATGGGTGTGCCTAGGTTAGCCATTGGTTTGCCACAAAAAAACTATCCAATGTCATCTATACTAGATGTTACGGAGGTTATAATTGCGACCTTACAAGAGATAAATACACTATTACATTGAGAATCTGACTAGATGAATATCAGTTGTTTCATTAAGTATTTAACAAATACTATCGATTTCTAAATTCATTACGGCAGGCAAAAGGCATGCAGTCCACTCAGAATTACTTTCGAGTTTTTATTTTTCCTTGGACTATCTTATAGACTCACATTTTTTGAGTTGAAACCAAGTGCGTGACAATGTATCAGCTTATTTTAAAGACTTCAATAGATAAGTTGGATTGGCTGACCACAACATCATACTTATAGGATCACTAGTGAATTTTCAGACATGCAAATTGACATTTAAGTGTTGGTAATTTTAGAATGTTAACAGTGTCAGTGAAACGAATGGGAAAGATTGAAATGACATTTAGATAGATAGATATAATTCAGATTTATATGGTAATTCATTCAGTGTAAAAACGATGTTATGCATGATTGGAAAGTCAGTTAATTATGTTTAATGAACATACTATATTTTTTCGCGAATCTGAAGATCATATCTGGTGTACCACAATGTACCATTTCGGGTCCACTTCATTTTCTACTAGGCCTATATGTATATATAAGTATATAATCTAAACAATGTTGCAATTATTTTTCCATTCATTTTCCATTCACGATACAATAAATGGTGGCAAAAACGTCAGTGATGTGAAGTCAGATTATATTCTACAAGCTTTACTATAGGGGCGCAATGGCCAATGTGGCTTAAAGGTGTGATCGTTGAACGTTGCCTATACCTATATTCGCGCGTCTTTTGCTGCGTTTTTCGCAATTCATACGACATACGGATCACTTCATGCGCTTTGTTAAAACTATCGAAAACCTTTGCCAAAATTACCTTCAATTTGAACTAGCTTGTACCAACTTTTCTTGTGTGTGTCTGCAAAAGTACACTTTAGGGACTGAACACTGCGCACTTGGGACGCTTCTTTTTGAATGGCTTGCGATACGTAAACGCAGCATTCTTTTATAGTGCAAACCTACGTTTATTTTTTGTTTGCATTCTTAGCGTTTTGTTGACGTTTGGTTGTATTCATCAGCAGATCTCAATCAACCTTAATGTGTTTGTTTAGATTGAGTGCATATGTATACAATGTCATTTGATTTTAGGGTTACTATATATCGAAGTACACTCGGATCCGAAGGGCAGAGCAAAGTGTTCGTATTAGGGAGCCGTGTTCGTTTCATAGATCATAGATGTTACGTTTTAGAAAATGTATAGATGAGAATTGACTGTATAAGAGTTTAATATGCAAAAAATCGAAAATGTCTTTTTGACTAGAATCATTTACAAGCAGACAATTTCAAGAAATATAATGCGCGAAAGGTCGTGCAAGAAACCATAAACAATTCATTTGCCCCCAGGGAAAAAACAAACCGACATTTATCAATTCCAAACAAATTTGATTTCTTCAGTTCACCAGCTGATATTTCAAAACTATAACATCATAAACAGGATGTTTTTATCTTATTAATGCTGATCTATAGCAAAGATACTAAAAATGTAATTAGTTACAGTCAAAATGTGTGGTCTTTTGTCTTGTAATATTTCACAGAAATTATGTTTAAACTTTTACAGAAATTTATCTCGCCTATAGATTGAGTTTAGTTAAGCAAACACAGAAACTATTTTACTAGCTTGCCCCTGTCAATTCTATTATAATATATATTTTAATACTTTATTCAAAATTCAAAACACTCGGCGACAACCAGCCGGCCTCGTTTTTCATCCAGTATTTCGGTCTATTTTGATTATGCGCTGTTTCAATGTACAGCAGACACACAAAATGGCCGAACATTTTAAGAATGACTTATCCGAAGACGAGCAAAAGGTAGCCAATATATTTAAGTACTCTGTGAAAATTATACTGTATTTAGTTTTAAATGATTCCTTAAGTATTTGTCTTGCTAGTTATGTGCCATTTTTGGCACAGTATGTTTACATTTGTGTGTATTTTTGAGTATTTATGTAGTGTTACGAGTTTTAGTGTATCCTGTATATATTAACATACGATATTTTAGCGTGTAATGTTTGGTGAAAATTTTACTGTATTTAATCTAGAATTATTCCTTAAGTATTTGGGATGCTAGTTATGTAGTATTTTTGATAGGAAGTGTACAAATTTGGAGAAATGTTTGGGTAGAAATATACTGTGTACAATAGTACATTCCATTTCAATTAGCGTCTGTAAATTAAAGTATTTTAATAACGCATTTGAAGAATTTAACTTATTGTAAAGTATAGGTTATATCACTTGTTGTGGTGGAATTGTGTATGTGTATTTTGCATGATATTTTGTTAAATTAATTATGCTATAGTTTGAGTTTATGTCTAACTATTTTGTTGATATTTTCGTACAATTATATAAATTCTAATTACTATTAAAAATTATACACAAACACTGACATATATAAACCAAAAAAATTGTGAACAATAAATCATATATCTTCTATGTATATATTATTTCAACAAATTTTAGAGCATTCTTAGGCCATATAGAAGTAACTAAACATCCTGTACGTATAATCATACAATTTATGTGCTATAAATGCGCAACACTTCCTGATTGATAAGTCAATTCACTATCACATTTAAAATTACCGAACAAACTTCAGAAAATTTGTGGCCAAAATGTTGTTGAAATCACAAGTAAACCCCAACTTTTTCACCTTGTTGCATATAATTGTCTAGCGTTAGATAAGTAAAAAGCAAATTATGGCACGTTGAGGCTAAGTAAGTTATCTCGAACGTGTGGTGCCAGTGTTATAGTAGCATCTATACAATAAGCTTTGGATCTTTAGGACCAACCTACCCGAATAAAAAAACACAATTTGAGCGAAGGCCCTTCGTCTGGAAGTTAGTGATAGTAAGTTAACCCATTAAGCAGCAACGTGCCCTTATGTGTCCTAATGTGTTATTTTACTCTGTCCAATGCCAGACGATTTTACTTGTCAAAGGATATTAGTGTCTTACAGTAGGTCAAGTATAACGAGATATATTTGTCAGTTACATGTTATTGTTTCTGATTTCTTAGGCATTACAAAGCTTTCTTGAAAGTCTGAATACAGAAATGTTAAAATCAGGTCTACCACCCGTGAGTACGATCACAGCACTCAAATTTCTCATGGCAAGAAAGTTTGACGTCACCCGAGCTTCAAAACTATTCAAACGACATTTGGTAATGTAACTGATGATTAATAAGTGATAAATTAAAGATTTTTTATCCATTTTCCTAGCCTTAATTCTTCTGATGTCATTTTGCAATATGGAAAGTCTTCCCAAAACTCTGAAGTCCCATGTGTCATAATGCATGTTGTTTTCATGACTGACGTATTGTTCTTGACAATGTAGGAGGTTCGTGTTAAATACAAGATGGCTGAGATGAAACCACTAGACGAACCATTGTCAAAAGAATTGTTAAGTGAAAAACTGACCATTCTTGTAAGTGATGCCCCTCGCTAGACCTCTAAGAAGAACAGTTTAGGAAGGATGCAGCTTGACTTGAAAAGAGCTTGCTTTGACGACTGTGCCACTGAAGCCCCATTGTACATTTACTTGATACTGTCCATTATTGCTGCAGGATAGGCTCCAGGAGAACAAGCCAGCTGTAATTTTAGTAAATGGTAAACATTACAAACCTGAAGAAAAGGATCACCTCTTTTTGATTCAATCTCTCATATTTCAGATGGATGAAGCACTCAGATAGTATGTGTACATGTATTTAAATAAAAATAGCACGTTAATCCTTGGTAACTGGTGGAAAACTATTTGAAAATTATAATTTGTTAGTCTATAGTTTAGATTGATGGCTTGCAGTAAGCGTTATGGCACAACAGATGATGGTCGACTTCAGAAATGTCAATACTTATAGGAACAAGAAAGTTTGAGCTACACCAGTCAATTCTATATATTCATTTGCCACCAAACACAACACTACTAAAGAACTAACATTGATAACTACCTGTTGACGGACCACCATCTGCCACACGATAGTGCTTGAACGTTCAGAGCCACATGCCCAAAGCACTTGTTGATAAAACCCACCGCAATATACAATTCAAGCATGCAAAGTCAAGAAAAACATTCATTTCAAAAAGTACTAGTCAAAACTTCTCCATTTTTAGTACTTCAACACAGCGAAATGGTCTGATATTGATTTACGACATGACTGACTCTGGAAGAGAAAACTTCAACTATAAACTCAGTCTTGAAATACTCAATTTACTGAAGGTAAGATCAGAACCTGTCAAAGTGTTGTGGGTTTTATTAGTACTAGTTTAAAAAGAGTAAGAAAACTTTGACGTTAACTGGTAGCTCACAAGACGAAGTTCCTTCTAACCACTAACTTCCAGACGAAGAAGGACCTTCGCTCGAAACGTTGAAGTTCTTGTTGAATATTTCAGATAGTTTGATCCTAAAGACCCACAGCATATCTTGCATAGACGCTACCTACACTGGCATCACGCATTTTTATACAACGCTATATTTTAAATTTGTAGTTCACTGCAATTGACGTTATATAGCGAAATCCATTAACACTAAAAGTTTTTTGTATCGTACATTTGTACAGTTTTCGTACATAACTCATAAGTTAGCAACGCCAGGGCTCAAAATAACGGCCGATAGGTCTCCTGTCAAGATGACCGGTCAGCTTGATAGCAATCACCGTGTATTTAGGTGAATAGGCAACGTTATCAGTGTTACTGTAGTGCTTTCGGGGAAATCTTTATCATAAGGATTTAAAATTCTAGCGGAAGGAATGAAAATGTGGCCGGTCAAAATGACCGGCGAGGTTTAAAAGTGACCGGTCAGGTTTAAAAGTGACCGGTCAACAGGCATTTTTGGCCAGTCATTGACCGTTGACCGGCCGTTATTTTGAGCCCTGATTTACGCAGTTTTTCTGAATAGTTTTCCTTAATATTGTGCATCGGAAAAGAAGGGGAAGTGATGACTATGGCCATTATAGGAAAAAAACAATGAAGTTCCGTTACGGCAATATACTTATTTCTACCGGTCGCGATATTTTGTCCAGAAGAGTGTTATAGAGCGAGTGTTATGTTGAAGTGAATTCTGTCTAAATTACTTTCGAATTGTTTCAATTTTCGTTTCATACAGCAATTTTACAGGTATTTTAGTTATTACTTTTAATATTTTTGTCTGCACTGACATCTTATTGATTCTTTCGTTCTGTGTATATAGTTTAAGCTATACTTGGTTTCTAATATAGTAGCATAATTATACCGCAGTCGTTATTTTGGTATCCTTGAGGGATTACAGAATCATCACTACCAGAAAAATATATAACAAAAACTTCGAAGTTTTGCGCGAAGGCCCTTCGTCTGGAAGTTATTTCCAACCGAATGGCCTTGAGGGCTTCCAGTATATCGTTCATCGCTACCTACACGAAATGTATATTAACCCCAACCCTAACCCCATGTATATTAATCCCAACACTAACCCCAACCCTAACCCTATATACAATTCGTGTAGGGCTTCATAAAGAACCATACGTTATGTGTGGTGCGAGAACGTTATGTGTGGTAGATTCTCGCTAAACCTCATAGGACTGCCTCGCTCCAGTAAAAACGTTTCTATTTTTATCCTGGAATTGTCCAAGTTTATGAATGAAAGTTGTCCTTGATAATAAAACATGCTTTATTAAAGAATGAGGCACTTGAATGAAGCCCGAGTCAAACGTGGATGAGAGTTGATGAGAGTCAATGAGAGTTGTAATCCTCGCTCGCGTTTGACCGCCAACTATCATCAACTCTCATGTACTCTTAAAAACTTTGAGCTGGTTCAAATTTTGATGAGAGTTTTCCCTCGTTCGATCGGTACGCGTGGCAATATCCAGTCAACTCTCGTGCAACTCTTGTTCTCGTTTGACCAGAGCATGAGAGTTGATGAAACTCTCGTGCAAACTCTCGCTTGCCAACTCTCATCAACTCTCATCCTTGTTTGACGAGGACTTAAGACAATAGAGCGCTAACTTATTGGCGGCCGTGCACTCGAATTACATTACATTACATTACATTATTCAGCTCACTCCCCATTGGGGCTTTTCAGTGACCGATTACATCAAGTATCTCGCTTACTTATATTACGTACTTAGCCTACATTATCTATTTTTACAACAATTGTGATATTACTTTCCTAATCTGTATATCCTAACCCACCCAGTCAACTTTCCCTGTGGGAGGAAACCGGAGTGCCCGGAGAAAACCCACGACATTCGGCAGAGCGTTGACTTACTCTTTTAACATGAGTGTGATGAGTATAGTCCTCAGCGAGAATTGAACTCAAGACTCAGAGGTGAAAGGCGCTTGTCCTGACGACTGCGCCACCGATTTGTATGTATAGTAAAGCGCTGGTCAATTTCAGGTTTGAGCAAAGTTTATAATTATAATATGTTGATGTGGGTCAACAGTAAAATTTTGAGCAAATATTCTAAACCAACCCATCTTATTTTTATTTTAAAGGACGCCTACCCAGCACGATTAAAGAAAATCGTAATAATCTCCGCGCCATTATGGTTCAAAGTTTCATTCAAAATCATCTCCACATTTCTTAACGAAAAAATCCGTGACAGAGTTGAATTTTCAGAAGTAGGGGAGCTTCAGGAACATCTAGAACAAGAATGCATACCTAAGGATCTCGGTGGTATGTGGGACGTTAATCATAGTCTGTGGATGTCGAAGTGTATCGAGTCATATACAGAGGGCAACTGTGATGAGCCGTGTTTTCAAATGACTGGGCCTGTTGTAATTAGTGAAGAAAAAAATATCGGTAGGCATTTGTTGTTGGTAATAGTTTATTCTCAAAGCAATAATTCATGGGCAAAACACGAAAGAAATCAGCCCCGTATCGTTGTATCGATATCTTGACAAGCTGCCGTGGTTTGTGTATGAACTACCTTAAAAACATTGAAATAGACTTCGACGTTTCGAACAAAGACTATTTAGTATCAGGAGCATAGAAGCGAAGTGTCTTTTATAATTTCCTGGTAGTTTTAGTATTCCACGTTTGAGATCTCTTTTTCAGGTAGTTCAGACACAAACCACAACAGCTTATTGTAGAATACTACGTACACTGGACCACCACGTTTGAGATATCTTTCTCAGGTAGTTCAGACACAAACCACGACAGCTTATTGTAGAATACTACCTACACTGGACCACCACGTTTGAGATATTTTTCTAACTACCTGTCACTAACGTAATTAAGCAAATTCGGTAAACGGTGAAGTTAGATGATGCTAAAGACTGCAGCTGAATTGCAAAGGACATATCTCAACCGTGACCGACACGAAGGCTTTCTAGGGCGCTTCTGGCTGCCACCAACACAACCCATGTCTAATCACCGAGCACAGCTAAGATGGAAGGGTTAGTTTTTGGTGAGGAAAACCGGAGTACCTGGAGAAAAACCCTCGAGAGAACCAACTAAACTCAACTTACATGAGTTCATCAAGCGCAGAGAAGTCGCCCAATCTAAGTAAATACCCTACCCTCGAACTACTGTAGCAGGTTTAACTCAACGGTCAGGAGCAGCACGCTAACAGCATCTACCATTGGTGCTTCCCTAACTAACGTATTTCTTGTAACATGTAGGTACTCCGAAGCAGCCATCTCCGAAAAGGTTACCAGACATAAATGTCCCCCCGGCAGAATCATCCCGCAATGGTAACCCCCGGAACGGAGCCCCTGATGATGGGATAACTGTTCAACAACTTCTGAATCATATGAGAGAGCAAGGACCTAGCGGTATAAAGAGAGAATTCGAAACTTTGGCGAAATATGATCGTCGAGCATCGTATGATGTTTTCAAGTAAGCAACATTTGTTGACCTCTAGGGAGAAGAGTTTAGAACTGATAGAATAGAGTTAGTTTAGTTTAGGTTTCCTTCTGTAGTAACACTGGATCAATAAGAGATTACCCTTACTGGACCTCTAGGAAGAACAGTTTAGAACTGATGGAGCTATCCAGTATAAATAAAGTTAGTTTAGTTTAGGTTTCCTCCTGTAGTAACACTGGATCAATAAGGAATGATCCTTACTGGACCTCTAGGGAGAACAGTTTAGAACTGATAGAGCTATCCAGTATAAATAAAGTTAGTTTAGTTTAGGTTTCCTCCTGTAGTAACACTGGATCAATAAGGAATGATCCTTACTGGACCTCTAGGAAGAACAGTTTAGAACTGATAGAGCTGTTCAGTATAAATAGAGTTAGTTTAGTTTAGGTTTCCTCCTGTAGTAACACTGGATCAATAAGAGATGACCCTTACTGGACCTCTAGGGAGAAGACTTTAGAACTGATAGAGCTATCCAGTATAAATAAAGTTAGTTTAGTTTAGGTTTCCTCCTGTGGTAACACTGGATCAATAAGGGATGACACTCACTGAACCTCCAGCGAGAACAGTTTAGAACTGATTGAGGGTTCTTGTTAGTGTGAAACCTATAAAACGTGGAACATTTTCTTCAATATAGAACACCGTACAACAGACAAAAGAATAGATACGTGGATGTAATATGTCTTGATAAATCCAGAGTAAATATTCCTACCATCAATGAAGACGAAGTAAGATATTGAATATTTCCTTGTATAATGCATTCTGCTTTCATAATTCAACTACACAAAAGCTGACAAAATCTGTTCTTGATAATACCTTCAGACTACGGATTACATTCACGCAAACTTTGTCGATGGTTACCACGGAAAGAACGCGTATATCGCCGCACAAGGTATGGTGCACGTTTACATGTCCGCTGCCTAATGCAATAATAGAGAGCTTTAGCAATGACTACGAGTACGACAACGAGTACGAGATTCGTCATTTTCGCGCCAAACACCGTGTTGTTTGTATACGCCATCGACTACGACTACGACTTTTGCGAGATGGCGTGTGCAAACAACACGCGAAAATGACGAATCTCGTACTCGTAGTCGTACTCGTAGCACAGAGTAGACACTATAAAGAGGTTTCACTGTGTATCAAATCCTAATGTTTTGAGCGTAACCGATGCTTAGCCAGTGCGCAAAGGAGAGGCTCTCACCCCCCCGAAAACATTCAAAATGGAGGGCATTTTTAGACGTAAAAATACCGCAAAAATTCGAGTTAACTATTTAATGTTGTTAATCACAACTTCAGTCAAGGTAAACCGTTATAAAGAAAGTAACAAGGGTTTCTTATGCCGGTTATTTTCCGAAAATATCGGCCGCCATCTTGTTCGGGGGGGTGAATGCCTCTCGTTACCGCACTGGCTAGGAACATGGCGGCCGGCCGGCAATTTAAGAAAATAAAGAAAAAAAACAAATTCCGGAGAATAATGTCATTTGGAAATTCAAAATAGGAATAAAACAAGACGAGTTTGAGAGACTGTGAATTTTCCACTCTATTTTAAAGTCATCATCAGACAGAATAGCGGCCGGTTACGCATTTTGCCTGAAGTGAGACCTCTGTATAGTGTCTACTCTGTGCTCGTAGTCACTGCTAAAGCTCCCTAATGCAATTGGGAAAACCAAATGCTAAGGAGTGACTTCAAAGGACGTTAGGAAGGGATTATCGTGATAACTATGGCTACATCTTATTTTTAGGTCCTCTTCCAGCAACGTTTAGTGATTTCTGGAGGATGATCTGGACCACGGGAACTGTCGTGATTGTCATGTTGACAAAGTATGTTGTTGTAACTTTATTTATACTGGATAGCTCTATCACTTCTAAACTGTTCTTCCTAGAGGTCCAGTAAGGGTCATCCCTTATTGATCCATTTTTTAACTACAAGACGAAACCTAAACCAAACTTAAACTATATTTATACTGGATAGCTTTAACTGTTCAAAACTGTTCTCCCTAGAGGTCCAGTAAGGGTCATCTCTTATTGATCCAGTGTTACTACAGGAGGAAACCTAAACTAAACTAACTTTATTTATACTGGATAGCTCTATCAGTACTAAACTGTTCATAAACATTCAACGCTATTTGGTCGGAATTAAATAATGATAACAATCATTTCCTCTGTTCAGAGAAATACAACGAGGTCGTGTCAAATGTGGACATTATTGGCCTGACCCGGGAGCATTTGAACAGTACAACGATCTTGAAGTAAGCTGCCTGAAGGAAACGGAAAAACATGACTTTATTAACAGACAATTCTTGATGAACAACACAAAGGTAATGTGATTCTGTACGATCCATCATTCTTTTCAGTTGTATTGCATTATTTCAATGCAATCACAGCAATAAACCTGATCAGTTAACGCGTGGTCTATTCTATGCTTACATTATCAGAACAATGGTGACCTGGCATGTATTGTGTGAGTTATTTGAGAATGTTAATTGTGTGGCAACAGGCATAAACGTTGACACTTATAAGAGCAAGCAAATTTAACTACATGTCTCAGTTTTATTTTTTTATGACTACGGTACGGTAAACAGGGATGGATCCAGCTTGATTTGATAGGGAGGTTGCTAAGTGTGCATTGGTCATGAAGCAGGGTGCGGTCGGCGACCGAGGAAGGGTGGATCATCACTGAGGACCCCCTACAGGGTTAGGGGAGTTATGATGGCCTAGATGGTCAAAAAGGCCCATCAATGGCACAATATTATATTTTTGTTTGATAAATGCCCTGTCAAATCCAAAACTTGGATTTGATATGGGAATTGGCACCCCTCCTGCACCCCCCTTGGCCAAGGCTAGGAGGGGTGTGCACCCCCCCCCCAGAAAATCGTCCCTGACAGTAAACACCCGCATATAAGAACCACCATTTTTCGAGTTAGCCTAAATAGGTTCTTATATAAGTGGTATTTACTGGGATTTTAGGCTATTAGGTTCTTAAATAGGTTCTTATTTTTTTCGAGGAAAGGGTGCTTGCTGTTGGTCCAACAACTAGCTCAAAATGGGTGTGGCCCCTTGGGTAAACAATCAACCATTAAAAATACCTACTCGTTAGCATTGCATTACACTTGTTATTGTTGTTGATGCTGGCATCAATCATCATTCAGGATATTCAACTGAAGTTTTTGAAATAAGAACCTGTTACAATTTTAGGCTAAAAAGGTTCTTATAAAATGGGGGTCTAAAAGGCAAATTTTAGCCGAAAGGTTCTTAATTCACCGGTTCTTACACGCGGGTGTTTACTGTACTTCATATAATGAAAAGAATGAACATTATTTTCTCACTCTGATAACTGCAGGTTGACCACCGTCTGCTGTGATGATAGTGTTTAGTGAGACCTGTCTCAATTTTAATTGTCTATAATTTCTTTAGACAAAAGAGTCCCGTACTGTACATCAAATACAAATGATAAGCTGGCCTGATTTTGGCGTGCCAGACTCAGCTGAGCCAATATTCCAGCTTAAATCAATGGTCGAGGACCTACAGACCGCTGGTACACAAAGAACGCAGGCTCAACGTCCGCCTGTAGTGGTTCATTGCAGCGCTGGCATCGGGAGGACTGGTAGCTATATCACGATAAGTATAGGCATTGATTCTTTATTAACCACCGGGAGGTGTAATGTCATAGACACCGTCAAGCGTATTCGTGGTCAGCGGGCACTCAGCGTGCAGACCGCTGACCAGTATGAACTGTGTTACACGTCATTGCTAGAGTACGCTGCGCTACACGTGTCCAGTATTGAACCACAAGATAAAATTGATATATTGGAATTTTTGAACGATTGGAAGAAAGCTCATGCTGATGAACATCGCTGGTGAATGGGGTGGCTTTAAATGAAAATTCAATTTTGAAATGAATGAATATATAGCATGATAATGACATGCTGGAATGGAAATAGTATTAAGTACTCGCAGTCAAAATAGTACTAGTAACTTAGTACTGGTATAGAAGTAGTAGTAATATGTACTATTGCAAATGAATTTGCAGTACTATTGGTATAATAGTAATAAGTACTACAAAGTATTGTGGAATACTTTACCATATTAAGGCAAGCGTTAACGCAATTATTCATTGCATAGCAATGAAATTAGAATGATCGCTAAGTATACAAGTAAGCAATATATTGCCATATTCCAGGAATTTAGATTCCATTATCAAGTGCGTCAATCTTGGGGGATGGGGTCATCTCACCACATTTTGGACAGGAGTAGGAAATTCATATAAAAAATTACTATAATTTACGTCTATTGTCATCCCCCACTTTTTGGAATGGGTTGGTACCCTTGTCTTAATGCCTGGAAGAAGTAAGCATAATTTTGAAGTGTGTACATATATGCAACTGGCATGCACCCTGGAACTACACAAAGGATTACAAATTCTATTAGAATTTCAGGCATTTAGACGTATGAACTACATACAGTTTACCACACAATAATACCATCTTATATCATACGTAGAATTTCAGACATTTTAGAAAAAATAATAAAGTGAGAAGTACCATTCACGGGCACTACGCAGCTCAGATTTGTAGTTTTAATTCCTCCATTCGCATTATTTATTGAGAATTTTACATATTTATTAAATAACATTGTAAAATTACCTACATATACAGAACAATATAAATATAACTGAAAATAACTGTCTTGGCTTATCTTTTATTTGTTATGGTAAATATCTATATTTCTATAAGAATTTCGCTTGTTAAAGTGTAGCACAGTATAGAGTTACGTTTTGGTTCACGAAATATGAGAGAGTGCTCAATACCATATAGATAGTGTAAATATAGTATAAGGTTGGCTTACCTCAAAATTTTAACTAGCGTTCGTTTCATCCTAAATGGGATATTTAGGTTAAAACTGACGGTAGTAAAGAGATAAGTTCCCTTACATCTGAAAATGCCTCAGACTAATTTGATACAGCTAGGCAAAATCTCAATCTGCTATAGACGCAATGCATTGTGGTTCCAATTGAAATAACCACAATGCAACGCGCGGCTTCTACAAACCAACTCGACGGAAGCGCGTGTTCTCTTTTTGCGTTTGGTCTCTTGAAGAAGCAGCCAGGAAGAAATTGTTGTAAATTAGTAGCTTAGAATTATTATAGAAAGGACGTTTATGCAATCCAAAATAATCAATAGATTGTAAACAAGATCGCTGCAGGATTAACTCGTACCAATGCGCAAAGAATATACTACAAATACAATTATGTATCAAGGCAGTTGGCCGCCTTAAATATTTGTACTCAGTACTTCGAAGATAGAAGAATAACCTACTCATTGGGGACTCACAACTGGGCGCATTACAACGTCTGTACTCTGTACGTAAGTCGTAAGAGCAATACATTTTCGCGAGAGGAAAGTGGAAAAAAAGCATGAACAACCTGGCATAGGATAATATATCTACGACTACGACTAAGACATATTTCTTATTCGAACAATTTACCGTTCAGTTCAGTTCAGTTACTGTATGTTCCGTTACAAAGCCGAGATAACAAACATTTTCCTTGCCACTAAGAACAATTCAAACTTGTTATAGAATAGAATAATATAGTATATAAATAAGTAAGTATATGCATGTTAATAATGTTATAATCGCATATAAGTAATCAGGAACATTTACAAAACTGGTGAATAACAGGAAATACGAACCATAAAAGCAATGAGGAACGTTAGTATTATCTAATTAATAAACAAGTTGGAATGTAAACGTAAGGGAATTAGTTGTATATGTGATGTGAACTAGGAAACGATTGTTAGGGGGTTGCGGAAGTCTAGCGTGCAGGCGGAACAATGCAGAATAATAGTTTCATGTAGGAAATGAATAATGAATATTTGAGTTTAAAAATTCCGGGAAAATGATAGCTATATCAACTCAAGACTAATTTTGACTTGTCTATAACCTAATAACCTTTTAGACCAATGAGTCTCGAACTTATTATAAACGCTTATGCCATGACCTTGATATCAAACTGATATTCAAGACTTTTAAAATTAAAAAGCATATTTGAGTGTTTTCACCCAGCCCATGTAAACGTGATGTGTCGTTAAAAAATGGATTTGCCTCGCCCATGGAAAGACGTGATGTACAATAAATACCGTTATTCCATATAACAAAGCGATGACATCATCAATATAAACCTATTGTCTGCTAATCTGCACTATACGTCATGTTATCGATATTATATCGTATCCGGTCTGACTTTATATGTTCAAGCTGTGTTAAACTTCAAGATGATATCCATTAAAGTACATCCTTGATAGATATGTTATATGTGAATACTTTAGCTATGTGAATGTCTGTGATAAGTGTGGGAAATTTTAGTGTAGATTTAAAGTCTTCGCCTTGTAGGGAATGATCGGCTGAGGGCCAACTGCTGAATTGATATCGATAAAGAATTGATATCGATAAAGAGTATACATAAGATTAAAAATACATCTTTGTCACTTTGGAATCTGTAATTAGATCGATTGACAGAATATTAAAGGTTTTAATTTCGAGCGCAAATTATATACTTATTTAGATCTAACCAGGAGCAGTTGTGAACAATGCAATATAGGCCCTCCCCGGACCAACCCTCTGCCAACTGAGGTACAGAGTCCAGTTGCCTTAACGTAGAGCATCTCCCTCGTTTTTGTAGATGGAATCTTCGAGTATGGGTTTCGCTCGAAATTTCCATTTACAAGAACCCTTCAACATTCCTCTCCAATATCTGGTTTTCATTTGCATATAAATGAACCGAAATGACCTCATGATAAACAACATTTACAATAGGTTTACGACTATAGGAATAGGATTATAACTTAAGCAACTATGGTTTAAGGTAGGAATAGTTGGGTTCCACTGAGCAGCAGATGGTGGTCAACCTGCAGTTAGAAAACAATGTTAATTATTTTCATTATATGTAGTAGTCTTGTATTTGAAGGGAAATGCATAATAGGGAAGAGAGATGTACTTGAAGTTACATGCTCTTGTAAGTGTCAATCTTTCTGAGCCTGATCATCATCGTATGCCGTCACGTAACGATTACTGAAACCCCCACTTGGTGCAGTATTTAAATTCGTGCAGAGCTTGCACTACTAAAGCACAATTTTATTCCAATATCCAACAAAAACGAACATAGGGAAAAGTCCTTAAGCATTAAGATAGGCATGCCTGTTCATGATAGAAACTATAGCAGCAATGACGCGGTACCGCATTTCAATAAGTCCACTTGAGTATACCAGTAAAACCAGCTCTACACGCCTCTTCATAAGTGTGCTCTACCGGCCACCATGTCATGACTTTGGAAAACAATCAAACTCTGCATTGTTTCGCATGACATAAACACGAGGGTAAAATTTGTAAATCAGCCAACTCGGGTACATCACGAGTCGTGTCTTACTACCAAATACAGAATGTATTTTTATAGTTTGTAAAAATCTTTTCGCATTTTATTTTCGCATTTCATGAATAATTTATGAAGAAAGCACAAGTTGTCCATTTAGTTAGAACTTGCGCGTGATAGTCAATGTTAATCAGCCATCACGCGCTACACGTTTCTTTCCATGTCACACGTTTTATTTAAAACAAGTCATACGAAAAGTCCAGTCTGTAGAGTAAGCTGGGTGCATCATTTACATTAAATATTCATGCTTGCTGAGAAACTACGGATAGGAAAGGTTATCACGCGAATTATGTATTATATAATACATACATGCATGGGACAGCTGCTTTGCAGCACACCAGTGATTCTCTTTTATAGTTCGAATCTTAGAGAATAATTTGTTCGAATTTGTTTACAAGAAAATTGCTTAAAAAAGCTATAACTTAAGGATGACGCAATATATGTTAATTAGTATTGCGTGCGCACGTGTCTTATTGTACGCACGCACAGACTTGCGCTTGAATCCAGGTTTGGAGTTTGGACTTTGGACATGTTAATCGGAATATTTGCTTAACTTGCGATGAAATGAGATTTACAATGGATTGAAAATAGATCATGAATCGTATTGTTCTCTTTCACTTGGGAAAAAGTCTTGCACATGCAGTATATATGTGTGATAAATATTGGGGCGTATAATCATTCCAAAAAATACGAGCCTTCCCAGAGATCATTTTATCATACAGTTAAAGTATTGACTATTGAAAAGAACTTATAACGACTGTATATTCGCTAGAAAATACAAAATATTTCGCTTACTATAAACATGAAATTGGTCTTTATTGCGAATATAGCAATAAGCTATAGATAAATTGACTTCTATTATTAATAATTCATAGTAAATGACCTAAGTATAATACAAAATTATGGATTCAACATTATTAGACGTATATAAGTACATCTGATAAAAATTTTATGATAAGTTTATAAATAGTTTTTAAGCCTCTCTACTTATATCAAATATTTATCAGAAATGACTGACGATGCAATGTGTTATCGTTTTTTGCAATCACTTTTTTGTATGATTCAGCATTTACTTTTTGTAGTTTTGTACTTATTTTGGTGCAGTATTTAAATTGGGAAATGTTAGTATAGAAATTAAACTACTGCAGAGCTTGTACTGCAAAAGCACAATTTTATTCCAATATCCAACAGAAACGAACATATATAGGGAAAAGTCCTTAAGCATTAAGAGAGGCATGCCTGTTCATGATAGAAACTATAGCAGAAATGACGCGGAAAACTATAACCGCATTTCAATAAGCCCACTTGAGTATACCAGTAAACCTAGCTCTTTATTCCTCTTCATAAGTGGGCTCTACCGGCCACCATGTCGTAAACAAACTCACATGACTTTGGAAAACAATCAAATTCTGCATTGTTTCGCATGACATCGAGAACGAGATCATACGAGATCCGATCAAGAGACCTGTTGAGAGAACTTGGTTGGCAAACACTTAAGGAAAGGAGAGATATTCAGAAAGCTACACTTATGTTTAATGTTAAAAATAAGGAAGTGCCGGAAAATATGGCTAATATGTTCAGTTTATCTAATAATGAAAAGTATCAACTTAGAAGTAACGGGCTTAATTTTCAGCTAAATAAACCTAGAACAAATTTCCTGAAAAAAAGCTTTAGTTACACAGGAGCAAAATGCTGGAATGACTTGCCAAATAAGGTTAAGACAAATGAAATGTCGACAGGTCAATTCAAGACGTCTCTCAGAGAAAACAGTAACATTAAATAGATCTAGCTACATATGTTCCATCTGCATGTAATAATTTTCCTTTTTAAATATTTTTAATAGTGTGATAATTTTATACTTATGTGTGCATTTGACTAGGTTTCATTCTTGTTTTCTAATAATATTATGTAAATAGCAGTTTCAAACGGCCTCTTGAAAAACAGATCATAGGTGTTCTGAAGGGCTACCGTTGTAAAATATTTGTAAATAATAAATAATAATAATAACATAAACACGAGGGTAAAATTGAAATCATGAGTTGTCCATTTAGTTAGTATGAGTTGTCCATACCAGTAAACCTAGCTCTTTATTCCTCTTCATAAGTGGGCTCTACCGGCCACCATGCATGTCGTAACTCGTAAACAAACTCACATGACTTTGGAAAACAATCAAATTCTGCATTGTTTCGCATGACATAAACACGAGGGTAAAATTTGTAAATCAGCCAACTCGGGTACATCACGAGTCGTGTCTTACTACCAAATACAGAATGTATTTTTATAGTTTGTAAAGGCATCTTTTCGCATTGTAATTCATGAATAATTTATGAAGAAAGCACAAGAGAAATCATGAGTTGTCCATCTACGGATAGGAAAGGTTATCACGCGAATTATGTATTATATATTTTGGCTTTGCCATTATCATTGTTTTGTAAGAAATGCCTATATATGATTATTCAAACCTTTTAAGTAAGACTTTACATTTGTCTATATCCGCATATTGCACATGTTTGGAAATTTTAAAGATGATATTCTTATGTTTAAACCTTATTCAGCTTATTGAACTATATAGAATATGCTGTCAATATCAGTACAATAAGTGAGTTAAACCGTTCAATTTTCTTGTTTGCTGAATTATACTTCGAAAGAGCGGTAAGGGCAGGCACCATTATTCCTTTTTGAAAATGTTTTTTAGTAAATGAAGCAGTATAAATTGCATGTCATACACAACTCACTCTTATTCTATCCATTGTACGTAATATTCAATCTCTTTAAGGCTTTTCATATTGGTTCTTTTAACCATTTTTGTCCAAGACCAAGTGTATAATATTTGCTGTTTAAGTGTTGAGGAATTTCAAGATTTCTTATATTGTTTTTTCATTGAAATATTTCACCTCCCGTGGACTGCACATGAAGGAATGATTATTTGTGATCTTCTTTACAGCCAGTATTTCTGTGGAATCTTGTTTTAAAAAGTATAATAATGCAGTATATCTTATTACCCATTCCCAATAACGATCTCCTTACAGAAACAGGCGATTACCTGATTATGACAATAGCAGATATGAAGAATAGTCAACCTGTCTTGCAATAGGGAACGAGGCACATGCAATTACTATCTATACTTTTGTCCCAGACATTCAATCACATACGTCCGTTGTCTTTCAGATATTTCTCTATCTTTTCATGTTTGGACAAGTCTTCAGCCCCGTGCAGATGAGCAAGTTTCCTTGACGAGTTTATTTGATCTTGTGTACGGCAAACAAGTTTTTTCTATCAATTGTTGAAAAGCTGGTATATGACTAGCTTTTAAACAACGCTCCTTGTCAAGCCGAAAACTTCTCAACTTCCAGACGAAGGGCCTTCGCTCGAAATGTCGAAGTTATCTGCGGTATATTTTTTCAGGTACTCGGTTATATCCTTCAACCATTTGAATACTGTTGTTCAATGTTCTTCGCTACTTACACAGCTGGAATCCAACACTCAATCCATACATTTGCGCGACTTTTGGCAACTTTTCATCGTCCATTCGGCTAAAAACATGTCCGATACCAAAGAAAATCATGATTTCCTTTGAATATTTCGAGTGTTGGGTTCCGCAGTGCAGGTAGCTGATGAAAAATATTGAAAAAGTTAGTTGGAAGATCAAACTATATCTGAAAAATATAATTTAAGAACAAACTTCGACGTTTCACTAAGAATGTTGGCCGGCATTCGTTTCCTTGTCTTGCCAGAAAGCATATTTTCTATGCCAGAACGATGACACAACTTCCTGACCTCGAAAATACTTGAATCAAAATCCTAACAATAAAAGGAAGTATTATAGAAACCAAGGTAATTCTTCGTTTTGCCGTGAAATGTTGGGCCTTGCCCTTGGCGCCCACCGGATGCTTGAAAATCACTCGAAACTGAAATTAAACTATGTTCCATTTTAAGTATTGTTATTGAAAATTGTTTTGAAAACTGAATACAAAGTTCACAATTGTTTTTTGTCACTTTGTGTACAAAAATTCGTGCGTTTTTTCATGCTCTTAGATCTCTTATTCTATAAATGAATTGAACCACAAAGGCTGAAGGGTATTATTAACCGCATATTTGGAATGATTTAGATTACAATGAGTCTGCGTTTTGGTTCAGAATTGTTCGCTAAAACGCTGTGTCAAGACCTACCCAGCAATTTTAAGTGAAATATAAGTTTTATGGATCAAGTTTTGTAATTTTGATGCCTTTTGATTGAGATAAACTATTAGCAATTTCTATTTTGGCTAGCTATATCTCTCCGCTTGAACCCAAGAATGTATGATATTCAGCACGAATACAATACTCTATAACGAGTAGCAATATGACGCGGCCTGTGATTGGAGGCCCCTTTGACGTCAATGTTAATGTTTTCTGGAAGGATGTCTTACGTGGGCTCTTATTGGATCAAATCGAATGCGTGTTATGGTTACGTAAAGCGCGAGACCAATCAGGTTCGATCCAAGGATTCGATCCTCAGAATTTATAAATTGAATGCAACTTCGCTCATTCAGCCACAAATAGCATACACAGTTGAGAACAAGTACAAAAAGAGCACATAGTAATTGTACATTGAGGGAAAGTTTTAAACACATTGTGATCGTACATTGGCGAAATATGGCTTCGAGAGTAATGGATATGACCAAGGAATTGGCGCAGGATTTCGTATGGTTTAAATTGGGAAAAGGAAGGCCAGCGGGCAGCATTTCATTAAGCGCTAGAACACTACGACGCATCGCTTCAGAAGTCGAGGCAACGCATGGGGACCTCTTTGCTAACATGATGCGATCAATCAGTTGTAGTACAAATGACTGTTCAGAATCGTTCTCGCAGATAGTTGAAACTATGTTTGCAGATAATGTCATCAATTGGGGGCGAATAGCTGTCCTATTCACATTTGCTGGACATCTAGCCCTCGATTGCAACAGAACTGGCCAACAAGAAGAGGCGGATCTTGTAGTATCTTGGCTTACGTTGTTTGTGAATACAAGACTTCTCAAATGGATTCAAAATAATGGTGGATGGGTAAGTCAGAAATATTGCTAGCTATTCTATAGTTGACTAAATATTATTGCAGCTTAGCTGAGCTAGACACAGCTTATGCACAGGTTTTAGATTTCAATTTAGTAAGCAATACCCTTCTACCTTATCTGTCTGAATCATACATTTCTCTAATGCCTCATATTCTATTCCATTCTGTTGCCTAGTTTAGCTTAAATCCAGTTCAAATATAGTTATTTTAGTTTTAAATTTTAGTTTTAAACAGCTAAATCTCGTTGTATAGTTAAACCGTACATGTTATAGACGGGTTTTGAGTTTCAGATAGACATGCATACTTCTTCCTGTAACTAATCTATCCAAATCTTACATTTTTCTAATTCCTTCTATTCCGTCATTCTGTTTCCTACATTACCCTAAAATCCAACCCTTATACAACAATTTGAACGACATACAAAATTTTACACTTTTTCAAAGGTGTTAGATCTACTGTTCACGTATATACGAAAAATATTTGTACAGCTTTATAAACGTCGAACCATAACCACTATCTTGCGAAATACCCCGCAGAAAGCACAGTGAGCCCTTTTAATTTGGTATCGAAACCTTTTACTTTCGAAAGATTTCGAAACTTCGAAAATTGCTAAGACGCATTAGGGCGGATATCGGTTCTATTCAAAACGCAAAATTTTTACGAACAAATATATTTCGGAAGGATGAGCCCTTGATAAATAGTATTGCAGTTCGAGTAATATAAAAGGTTTTGTAGCAGCCAGCCAGTAAACAGGGTCTTATTTCCCCCCAAAACTGGTTTCGATCTTGTTTTCGCGAAGTCCTTGTTTATCTCAAACAGGACGCTTCAATAATTACTGAAGCTGCTTCGCCTTAATAATGCTTCGGGATTTAGGCCAAATGTAGACCACCCTAATTCCGCCTGGTCGGTCCAAAGTCTCTCTAAGCGCATTACTATTTCTTTAAGGATTAGGGCTGCATTGTACTATGGATTACGAATTGAATTCTGAGTACTTTTCCAACATTTTTTCTCGTTATTAAAATTTGATATTGTTCATTGAGCTAGCAAAGTGGTTGACGAGTTAGCGAATAAGGTTGTCCAAAATTCGTTTAAAAATTCAAAGCGTCCCAATTTGCATAGTTATGACTGAAAGCTTTTGACACCAGTTTGAGTTCATCCATAATTCAAGCTATATTCTGAATGAAAGCGTACACAAAACACAAATTTTTCGGTGAAAGGTTTAAAGAAGTTTAACCTCTAGTTCTCAGTAAGCTTTTTATTAGGTATCGTTCAAAATAGTTCCTTAGAAACGCGATACGAAGTATTCAATTTCAAAATACTCTTAACGAGCGGGCCTCTTTCAAGCTGTAGTCCTCCCACGATTTACGCAGCAATCTTGCTCAGTGCGTCAACAACTTATTACTTGCAAATTTACATAAGTTTGAGACAAATTTTATTAAATATATTATACTTTCTGTCTGGGTAAATAACTGCTGTTTACATTAAGCACGATTTTTTCCCGTTTTCCCCAATTCGTGCAGTGTTGATGTGTTGTGTTGTGGTTTGGTTGGATTGTTTTGGTAGTGTCGAGACTCACTTCGTGCATTCCTCATTCCTGCTATTTCCTGTTGTCATTTAACTGTCTTTGTATTGCTTTTGGTTGAATGTCTTTGATTAATGATTATGCGATGTCAGCGTTTCTTTCTGCTTGTAGCTGCTCGCAGATCTTTTAGCATTAACTGAAAGTTCTTTAGAATAGGTTGCACGAAATTTTAAAATTCCTTTGGTGGTAGATGTTTCCGGGTATTCCAATTTCCTCCTGTAGTTGCATTGAGTCAATAAAGGATGACCCTTACTCGACCTCTAAGGAAAACTGTTTAGAACTGAAAGAGCTATCCAGCGTAAATAAAGTTAGATTCGGCGGTTGAGTTGTGTAAAACTACCTGAAAAATACAATAAGAACTGAAATTTTTCAGGTAGTTTTACACAACTCAACCGTCGAATCTAACTTTATTTATGCTGGATAGCTCTTTCAGTTCTACCCACACTGGCACCGCACGTTCAAGATAAATAAAGTTAGTTTAATTTAAGTGTCCTCCTGTAGTAACACTGGATCAATAAGCTAGGAATGGCCCTTACTGGACCTCTAGGGAGAGCAGTTTAGAACTGATAGAACTATCCAGTAAAAATAAAGTTAGTTATATGATTATATATGATTCCCTGTTTTGTGCTTAGCAAGACTAACAATTTATTCTCATCTTATTTCTAGGACTCGTTCAATGAACATTTCAAAGAACGAAAAGACGAGAAAGGACGATGGACCGATGTATTATGCACTGTGTCTGTCGTGGTGGCAGGAGCAGCAGGGGCAGCCCTTGTTTTTGCCAGATAGTGACATAGTGACCAACCACAAACACAACAACACACGCCAGCCGTTGGCCGAACGGAGAGAGATGGGCTGGGAGAACAACAGTACTTGGGCGTTAAACCCAGTACAAAATTGATGGGTTTTCAATAAGCATTACAGAGCATTGGATGGTAGCGATCTACAAGTTGACCACCATCTGCTGCACGATAGTGCTTATAGTGAAACCCAGCTATATTGTATAGACATTATATCAAGAGTTATAGTCTTGTGAGAGGTCCGATGCACACAAAGTCATGTTGGCTGCTATGACACGGTTGCTTGTACAACTAATTTTAACCTCGACGTATTTTGCTGGTTCAAAGCAGAGAAATGGGCGACGTTTTGTATATGGAAGAACGATTTATAGTGAACTGTCTTTGAGAATTCATAGCGTGAAAATATGAACTGTAAATATCAAGATCAAATATACATAATGTGGGGCTATGCTTTTGTGCATACCTAACCTCTTGCTCCGGTGTGGATCAAGAGACTTATAGATCAGAGACAGAGTATTAATATATTATATAGTCTTATTATTAAATATTTTCAATTATTATTATATATTGTCTAGAGTGTTATAATAAGACGCCATGTGAATCCATGTTTAGTGTATAGACCATAGTAATGAATAAAGTTTTACAATATTTAACTAAATGATTTATTTTTTGTGTGTGATCTGCATTGTCGAGTGCATTGTGATTTCTCTACGTATTTGTATATTTTTGCTTCACCGCCATAATCCCATATGTTGCAAAAAATCAATCCATCTCTTTCGTAAATGATTGAAAATTTAAAATTGTTTTGTATGAACAGGCAGTTCCCGTGGGTGCATAATTATGAGACAATGATACGAGATTGAGGCTGGCAATGACTTAACTATAACTAAAATAGGATCACACGAGGGGCAAATCACTGATTTAAATTTTGTACACCTTCACAAAAATCGCAAAAAAATAAAATAAAATAATCACAAAAAAAGTCACAACAAAAACAAATAGACAAATCACAAAAATATAGAAAAATCGCAAAAAAAGCACAAAAAATATTTAAAAATCAGCAAAAAAGTCACAAAAAATCTCGTACACCTTTTAGGAGTGATTTGCTCCTCGGAATCACATTGTCAGCTTCGATCTCAAACGATTGTTTATGACACAATGGTCAATGTTTATTGGCAAGCTTAATGTTTTGTTTCCGCCTTATCTTTGCCCGGTACAAACATATTGATGAAACTATCGCGACTCGCCCACACACCCCGCGGCTTGTTCTTGTAAACAATGTCCCGTGAAAAATAGTGGTGTACTGATGATCATCACGTCACTTGTATTGCCTCAAATGTCGCGTATAATTTCAAGTATCTTTATTTATACTGGATAACTGTATCACAGTATTACCCTAACTATTACTAGAGGTCCAGTAAGGATCATCTCTTATTGATCCAGTGTCACTACAGGAGGAAACCTAAACTAAACTAACTTTATTTTTACTGAACAGCTCTATCAGTTATAAACTGTTCTTTCTAAAGGTCCTGTTAGAGTCATCCCTTATTGACCCAGTGTTACTACAGAAGGAAACCTAAATTAAACTAACTTTATTTATACTGGATAGCTCTATCAGTTCTAAACTGTTCTCCCTAGAGGTCCAGTAAGAGCCATCTCTTATTGATCCATGTGTTACTACAGGAGGAAACCTAAACTAAACTAACTTTATTTATACTGGATAGCTCTATCAGTTCTAAACTGTTCTCCCTCGAGGTCCAGTAAGAGCCATCTCTTATTGATCCAGTGTTACTACAGGAGGAAACCTAAACTAAACTAACTTTATTTGTACTGGATAGCTCGTTGGTAGAGTCAAACTGGAAGCACTCTTCTCACAAATGGTACGATGTATATTTCCTTTGTTTTTTTCTCATGAATTATTGGTGAGTTTGAAAATCCCATAGGATGGATTCTTCAAGGAAATGAAGGCAGGCTCTGAAAAAGCACAAAGTAAAATAGAATGCACAATGGTACGTAAGCATTTTCCATTAATAGATAAACACTCCAGTAATTAACACTGAACACTATAAACAACTAGGGTTTGCTAATAACCTGAAGCCTCTCTTTAGGGTAATGTTTGATTTATTTATTGTTTCACAACATTTAATTTCTATATGTCATTGGTGAAGCCTCCCCAAATGTTCCTGCTCTGCAGGTTTTTATATTATTTCTATAAATTGCTTATGATTCCTACTTGTTGATCGCTAACTCTTCGAATATTGGACTAGCTGACGACCAGATAAGATAAATATAGGCTAACATATGCCTGCACAGCATAATTTCCGACATGTTTGAGAGTTCACGATGACTCATATTTACAGACTTGTTTTGACGACTTGTTTTCAATCTTACTTCTTTTTCGTAAACATCGTCTTAATTGTTACGTCACAATTCATCTGTACTGAGGTTTTGGCTACACCGTACTTGTTTTACGTAAATATAATCTTAACATTTCAGAAAATATGCAGTATATATCTAAACAGTTACGTCCAGTGTGCATGTGTGAGGTCTACTTGAGCAGATAATATTTCGTTAAGAATATGAAAATAAGATATTGACCCTCATTTGCTGCATTGGTCTCATTTGGTTTCACTGAACTTAGTGAAACCCACACCATCCCATCATAACATTTTAGAAAATATGTTAACATTGTATTAAAGGTGACGTCATATTGTCCAGAAGCTTAGGGCTGTGTGGTCTAGTTTAACAGCTAATATTTTCGTTAAAGATTTTAAACATTGTTTAGGTTTTGCGCCCCATATATAATACTATTTACAAATTCTACACCTCCCATGTTGGTCATGCTGACTAACAAAAAAATAAAAAAATTTCAAGCATTTAACTTCTCTGGTTTCAGCAAGCGTTTCATATGGAAACATTATTTCTTACTGCGATAGAATATGTAAACATTGTGATCTGAATGAAGTGGGGAATGAAGAACATTACCTAATGCCATGCAGAAATGCAGTGTTTGTAACCCTAAGGAATAATTTCACTGAGAACTTGTATAAAATTACAAAACCTGTTTCATTATGTTATTGCTATGCGAGATAGAAATATTTTAAAAATTTCTTCCAAATACTGTTATGACATATTAACAACTTTTGATCCACTACAATCATACAACTAGATATATTTATGTAATTTAGGCTAGTATTAGGTGTTATCTTTTACCTTGTAATTTGTTTGTATCCTTTGTACCTCTTTTGGTACTTTGTTTGGAATAAAATTATTATTATTATTAAGGTCAATATATATAGTGAACAATTTAGTCACTCTGATAACTGTCATTTTAGAGTTGACCATCCCATGTTGTTTAAGTTTTTGAACCCCATCTACCCTTACAAATTCCCTATCTCCGAAATAGGGCATGCTGAGTAATCAAAGAGAATAATATTTCAAACATTTAAACTCGCTCTACGTGTCTGCTGTAAACAATTCGTTAATCTGTTGAAGTACAGTGAAGGTCGATTTGGTCTACCCCTAACCTAACATCCAATAACATCTTTTGATTATCTTATGATGTTCTCTGTGCCGTTTGTTCAAAATACGGGAGTCCAAATTGTTGTTGAGAGTAAAACAGTACAAAATGTGCTGAGCATGTTTATAGAATGATTCTCATTGACCTGTGACCTGTTACGCCCTATGTGATTAGTTCTTTATTATCTAATCAAGGTAATTTATCGTCTTCGCAGCTTGACAATCCGTGCGAAGCCGGTATATAGTCATAGAGACTGATTAGGGTAAGGCTTACAGAGATACTTTGAGACTATTAGAGAATAATACTTATAGACTGAAGATGTACCCTATTAGACAAGCATGTTGCCAGCAAGGTCATAGCTTAAGATAACCTCAAATAACTTTCTCTTGGAGTATATTGCTAGATTTGGTTTATTTGTAATTGCATTGTATTGTGTTGTTGTTGCTGATGTTGTTGCTCACTTGCTTGTTGATATACGAGACGCTTTGAAACTATAAAAGAATATAACAAATTAACAATTTCCTGAGATTTTATACTGCATTTTAATAGAAAGAACAAGCCTGCCCACAACTAAATAGGCCAAGTAACGTTACCTTAGAGTATATTGCTAGGCATGGTTTGTAATTCCATGTTGTTGCTGTTGCTGCTGTTATTGCTGCTGCTGCTGCTGTTGTTGTTGTTGTTGTTGTTACTGCTGCTGCTGCTGTTGTTGTTGTTGTTACTGCTGCTGCTGCTGCTGTTGTTGTTGTTGTTGTTGTTGTTGTTTATTGAAATATGTTATTATTATTATTACTGCGTCATCACACTGATGAAGATCTAGATAAACGTGGTGTTCTCCCAAAACAAAACAATTATATTTATCACCATGCAATCCTACAAGGAACGTAAGATATATAATGTATTGTAAGGCCAGTGTTCCTAAGAATAACTGTAAGAACCTGCAGCCTGTGTAAGAACATTAAATATTATCTTTGCCAATGCGTTCTTTAAGACTAATGTTAATTACTTTTTAATACATATTGCCTTGACAACATCTCTCTAACTATCTAGTGGGCGGGTACGCCCCGTAGATTTAAACGCTGTAACTCGTGGCAACACCGTAGTGACGTCATTGTAACTAAGCAACGACAAGCTCGAGTTCCTCCTGACATTACTGACGAAAGACCTCCGCACGAAACGTCTGAGTTTTCTTTATCTATTGCAGGTTGTTACGACTAAAGAGGACAGGATAGATCACTTCCTACACTAGACCCCCACTGCTCCACATTTGAGATATCATGCATCTCGTTGTAAGATTATAGTTCATTTGCACTGAAGAAGATCCAGTCTTATGGATCGAAAGCTTTGTCAATGTGGTTTTAAATGTGGCTTTTTTCATAAAACAATACAAATGTAGTTTATCTGCCTCATTTAATTTAAGCCCTAATGAAATTAGCAGTATATAACATTGGTAGGCAAGTCGGCTATAAATATTATCTATATTTTATATAGATTGAAAGCGATAAGACTCATGATAAGTCGTGTCTATTTTTGTCCAGCCATTGTTTGCGAATGATAAATTTATTAATGCAAATGCTAAATATATTTCGTTTTAAATAGCGTCGTTATTAGCGTGGGCTGTCATATACGTATGTGTGTGGCGAGTTGTTTTATAGAAAATAGATTACATTTTTGTATTATTTGGCTTTTATGGCTTTACGTGCATGGTAACACAAAAATAACTCCCACACATTCATTTGCATGAGTGCTAATGCCCTAATGACCGTATCCTCCTATACTATTTGGTAGTACACCTGTTCTATTTAGGTTGAAATTGGGTTAATACTTTACTGCATATTATGAATTTATATTAAAAGTTTTGCTTTTTGTTAGAATTATTTTTACTCTCTTAAATTTTGTTCAACGGTAAAACTATAAAAAGTTAAAAATCTTTGTTGGGTTGTAACTACCTCAAAAAGAGCTGAAGGAAACTTGAGTTGAACTTTAATTTAAGTTTTGTCTCTTTCAGTTCAAATTATTGAATATTCTGATATACTACTTATATTGGCACCCCATGTTAAAGAAAATTTTAAAAGAACTTTAAGAATTAAAGAAATAGAAAATGCAACATTAACATATATCGTACGTGGGCTTTAGACTCGCATTTTACCAAATTTATTATAGAACAAGTAGATTCTCCAATCGGTGGGCTTGGACAAATTTAATTTATTGACGCCCTCCTCACATTTACAAACAAAGACATTATATATTACTGACAAGCTGTCAACAGCTGGCCCTTGTAGTTCCTAGATCACGTTTACGCATCACGTTCGGTGACTAAATTTGGACGCATATCGCAGATCGGTTAGACAGCATTGTTTGATGTTTTGAAGTACGATAAGGAAATGTTTTGCTGGAAAGCTGAATTTACTGCGTCTTCGCATTGCGCAGTTAAACACATGTCGCATGTTTGCTTCGAGTTTTGTAACTAGACGATAAAATATAACTAGATCAAGATTGAATGCGTATATTCATATCTTTTCGTTCTCAGTAAAAAATTTGCCTCCGCAAAATGCAGCATTTAAAAAGCATTTCGACTTGACGCACTAGATTCCAGTGGCGGAAACAATTTGTCGGAAATTTTCACCTAAAAAGGGCTAAAAACAGCCTATTTGGAGTGTAAATGGGGGGTTTGTCGGAAATTTAGGAGGCTTTGACCCCCCACTGAAAAACGTAGATTCGTTATCAAGGGTTTCACAGGGGCCACACGCTCATCAAATTCAATATGGCGGAAAACAGGTGCAATGTAGTGAACCTATCAATCCAGTGTGCATTTGGCTTTTCTGTGGATTGCCTGAACAAGGCAACCAAGAATACGGCTTGTCAAAAGTGATAATATATTACCTTTAGTTTAGAAATTATAAGAACGAAAAGCTTATGTTTATGCAAAGTATTTTTTGTCGCCCTGAGGTTTCTCCGTGTCAAAGTATTTTTTGTCGCTCCTGAGGTTTTTCCTGAAACTAGGAAAGCATGCCTCAACAAGTAGGTCCTTAGGGAAAGTAGACAGTTTGGGCACCTACAGGGCGAATGACGGAACACCGGTTATTGGTAAACGAGGAAGACCAAGCACATGCAGGAATGAAGTTTGACAAAAGATATTGCAAAATATACACCTGATCTGGGGCCGGTTGTACGAAGGCCGTTTAGCTTAAATGGTGGATAAGCCAAAATTAAATAACACTTTCAAGAATTTTGTGAATGACTGAACTTAGATCTCATTTATGCATATAATATGTAGTTGCAAACATAATTGTTCAATTCAAGTTGAAAAATTTTAGCTTGGTTGTTCGATGAATGTATAGACTTGATCGGTATTCTCGATTTATCCACCGGATAGGCTAAACGGGCTGCGTACAACCGGCCCCTGGATATCACATCAATGGAGAAAGAGGATTCCGTCGACCACTAACCGCTCGTCGACAGGCCGTGGGATAAGACAAAGCAGAAGTCGAAGAAGACACAGCCAGATATGCCCTAGTTATGCTACACGATCACGTTTACGTTTGGACAGCGTCCTTCACATTTCAACTCACAGCTGCATCGTTGTGCAAGCACTTACCACCCCCAAAGAAGATCGTGCCTCAAGTTAGGATGCTGCACACCACAAGCACTTATCAAGGAAAACGGGGCGTAAATGACAACCCTTGACGCATGCAAATAAAACGTGCACGAACAAACCTATGACCAATAACGATCATGTACAATATTCCCTGAAAATGACAAAGCACTCGGCCTTCACCCCCGTTCAATATATTCATGTGAAACCTGAACGACACGCGTGATAGCATCAACAGCACGTGAACAAGTATTGCTTATACCCCACTCTTAGCACAGTGCATCTAAATGTCCTTCCGTTTTCCACCAAATACTATTTACTTAGCTTAATGTCAATGGTTTGTAAAGCATTAACGTTGGCATTAAATGGATTAAATTTCGCGTATATAATTACTCTTCAATATTCGACCTTGAACTTTCGAATATTATGCTAATTTTTCAACTGTTTACATTTTTCAACTGAATTATTAATTCTGCATACATTATAGTTTCGCTTCCCACACGTATAACTTACGAAAATTCGTTCTATTTTTACCAGAGTTGCGCATAAACTCTTTAAACTTTAAACATTTATACTCAAAAACGTCAAAAGGCTAAAATTAATATACCGGCTTCCCTAAAAATTTATCGTTTATAACATCTATTTGTTTTTCAGCTACAGGAAGTTTAAAACACGTTGTATATCGTAAAGTTTATTTCCTCATGCCACGTTTTCTATTCAAAAGAAACAAAAAGGAAAACTTGTATTATATTTTTGAGACTTAAAAATCCACGGAATAAGAAAGGTTTTGTAGAAAGCAAAAACTCAAAATGTTAGTTAATAGGCTTAATAGTATAAAATTTTATTTTTTTAGGGAAAAACACTTTAATAAATTTGTCTATTTACGTACTTTACAATAAATGCCTACGCGCATATGACGCATAGTAATATTTTTGACAGCTTTTAGCCATATAGGAAGCACAATTCTTTTCTCAAAAGAGTTCCCCTATTTTAACTGTACAATCATGAATAATCTGGTTTATAAAGCAGCAGTCTATGTAGCTATAAGCATTAAGATATTTTTAAATATCTTTCCAATTAGTTTGAGTGAAAGTAAAGGTCTGAAAAGCCCCTAAAAGCCTTAAAATTGGGGAATTTTCCAGACGGGAATAATTTTTCATCGACACTACGTAATTTGCGGTTTGCATTCATTACATTCCGATGTGAGCCAATAACGTCGCGAGTTAGAGATGACGAACACTTTTCGACCAATCAGGTGCGCTGTTCTAAAGGTACCGGCGAAAATTCGAACGGAAGAGAATTTATAAAAGAGAGCGTCATTTTTATATGAATAGGTTTTGTATATGGGTCATGGCCTCAATATGTGGGCATTTTTATAGAAATACGTTGAATACAAAGATTTTAAAGCTTAGTAATGTACGAAAGGACCTTCTCTGGTGCTCTTGGGCCATATTTTTCTCA